>OZ023265.1:189685873-190090450 GCA_964006375.1 Tillus elongatus | reverse complement strand
CCATCAGGGCTTCTGCTACGGTCGTTGCCTCTTGGTTGGGGATCGGCGCAACTTCAGGCCATTTCGAGAAGTAGTCCATCGCCACCATTATGTACCTGTTCCCAGACTCTGTGATGGGAAAAGGTCCTGCGATGTCTACGGCAACTCTCTCCCACGGTGTACCTGAGATGTACTGCATCATTTTTCCTCTGGATCGGGTCTTTGGTCCTTTCTTTGAAGCACATTGGTCACACCTTTTGCACCATTCTTCCACGCTTCTTCGGCAGTTTATCCAATAGAAGCGGTCTCTCACTCTGGCAAGAGTCCTGTTGACCCCAAAGTGGCCTCCACTTCTACTATTGTGTAACTCTTGAAGAACACTGCTTATGCACTCACTTGGCACAACGGTCTGGTATATACAGTCTCTACCGTCGGCAGTTTCCCATTTTCGAGTGATCATGTCATTCTTTAGACACAATGAGTCCCATTGTAGCCAGTAGCCTTTAACCTCCGCCCCAAACCGGGACACATCGTGCCACTCAGGTCTTTTCCCCTTTTGTAGCCATTCTTTAATATTTTTCAAGTCTGGATCTGTCTTCTGTGCGTCTCTGATGTATTCAAGATTTACGTCTAGATCGGTGTTATTCTCCTGTCCTGCCACCAGTTGTTTGATCTGATGAGTTACTTTGTCGATCTCTTTGTTCTCTTGTCGCTCGCAAAATTTACATTCATGCACTGAACATGGTCTTCTTGACAGGCTGTCTGCATTGGCGTGACTTCTTCCTCTTCGATGTTCAATCCGGAAGTCGTAGCTCTGCAGTTTCTCTATCCATCGTGCTATCTGTCCTTCGGGATTTCTAAAGTTCAGAAGCCATTGCAGAGCAGAGTGATCTGACCTCACGCGGAATGTTCTTCCGTACAGGAAGCTGTGGAAATGTTCGATGGATCTTACAACCGCCAGCAGTTCTTTCCGGGTTACACAGTAATTTCTTTCTGCTTTTCCGAACGTTTTGCTGAAGTAGCCTATCACAACTTCTTCTCCGGCTTGAAGCTGTGAGAGTACTGCCCCAATGCCATACTGGGAAGCATCGGTGTCCAGTATGAACAGTCCTTCGTCCCGAGGATAAGCCAGTATAGGAGCAGTGAGAAGACGATGTTTGAGTTCTCTAAAAGACTCTTGGCAATCTGGTGACCAGATGAACTCAACCTTATTTTCAGTCAGGCTATGCAGAGGTTTCGCAATGCTGCTGAAGTACTTCACAAAGCGTCGGTAGTAGCTGCAAAGTCCCAGAAAACTTCTGACCTCATGTTTGTTCTTCGGCACAGGCCAGTCTCTTACTGCCTTTATTTTCTCTGGATCAGTTTCTATCCCTTTCTCAGAAACGACATGTCCGAGGAAACTCACTTTCTTCTGGAAGAGGACGCATTTCTTGGGATTGAGTTGCAGATTGGCACCTCTCAGCCTGGAGAAAACCTGCTTCAGATTCGACAGGTGTTCATCGAAAGTCCTTCCAATCACCATGACATCGTCGAGATACACCAGGCATGTTTCCCATGTAAGTCCTCTCAGCACTAACTCCATTAGTCGCTCGAAGGTGGCAGGAGCATTACATAAGCCGAATGGCATGACCTTGAATTGGTACAACCCATTCCCGGTTGAAAAAGCAGTTTTCTCCTTATCGTCTTTATGGAGTTCTACTTGCCAGTAGCCACTTTTCAGGTCTAATGTAGAGAACCACTTTGATCCGGCCAAAGTGTTCAAAGTGTCGTCGATCCGGGGCAGGGGATAACTGTCTTTCTTGGTGACATCATTCAGCTTCCTATAGTCCACGCAAAATCTCATAGTGCCATCTTTCTTGGTGACCAAAACTACTGGGGACGACCAAGGACTATTAGACTCCTCAATCACACCATCTTCCAGCATTTCGTTAACCATCGCCTTGATTTCTGATTGCTTGGCAAAAGGCAGTCTTCTCGGCGGCTGTCTAATTGGTCTTGCGTCGCCAGTATTAATTCTGTGTTGCACTAGACTCGTACGACCTGTGATTTTATCTTGAGCGAAAATATCGGCCTCCTCCAATACGAACTTCAGGGCCATTTCCATCTCCATGTCGTTCAATTGGCCCCAAGAATTCTTGAACCGCTCTACCATTTCTACTGGCAGTCTTCTGTCTAATGCCGTGGGTGTAACCTTTCTTGACAACGTCACTCGGTCAATGGGCTCGCAAGTGGCGATAACCTCACCTTTCTTCAATGTGACCCTGTTAGTTTGCACGTTAGCCACTCTTATGGGTATTGTCCTCTTCGGGTCTACTAAGCATCGTGCGACGAGGGCACCATCATGTCTATCTTTTAGGGGCTCCGCTATGAGAGCAGACATACCATCAAGTTTCTTCTCTAGTCTGGCTCTGACAATCTTCTCACTGTTACCAGGAATCCGTGTATCCTCGTCGACAATAAGTCTCACCCTGGGATTAGCTTCGCCTGCTGTTGGAGATAAATACAACTCTTCGTTACCGATTTTCAAGATCTTATTTTGGAAGTCTACTGACAGGACATCGAAATCTTCCATTAAATCCAGGCCCAGAATAAATTCGTCGACGATTTCTGCGACGACAGCCCTTACCTGTAGCTCAGTACTGCCCAGCCTAATGAAAACAGTGGCCTCTCCATGCACAGGTATCCTATCTCCTTTTGCCGTCTCCAACACAGGCTGTTTGTTGGTCGTGAGTGCCGACCTGTTTGGCAACATGTCTGGACGTACAACGGATCTAGTAGCACCAGTATCGATGGTGAAACTGCATTGTCTTCCGTCTATGCTGCCAGGTATAACGAGGCTCTCGTGGTAGCGTCGGATAGTGGAGACCTTTACTTTGGGGCCTTGGGACTCGCACGCCAGCTGCCGCCCCCTTACACTGGCGTCAGGTCGTTTCCCTGACGCCGCTCACTGTTGGTGTATTCTTGTCTTCTGCGAGCCACCTGTTGGGTTTGTGAGCACTGTCTACTTATGTGCCCTTTCCTACCACACTTGTAACATTCTATGTCTGACCAATCTGTTTTCGTCCTACGTGCCCCAACCGGTACAGTGAGCTTGCTTATGGCTTCTTTTATCATTTTCATTTCTTGTCTTAGTTCCGCTGTCGTGTCTGCAAAGTCCTCTATCTCCTTCACTTCGCGCAGCCTGTTGCGGCGAGGTTGAGATGCATTCTTCGCTGCTTCAAATTCCAAGCCATAAATTACGCAGTCCGTAAGTGTTTTGAACCTTCCTAGCCTTAAAGCTTGTTGCATTTCATTATCAAGTACCCCATCGATGAAGGTCTGGACGGTTATCTGGTTGACAAATTCTTCTGGGGCTTGGGGATATGCCAGTCGCACAAGTTTCTCCACTTCGGCACTAAATTCTTGCAGCGTCTCATTTGGCTTCTGGACCCTTGACTTTAGTTGTGTCTGGTAGACCTGGCTCATGTACTTGTTACCATATCTCAAATCTAGGGCCTGTATCACTGTTAAGTAGTTTTGCTGTTTCGACTCCGGGATGTTCTGGAGGATTTCTAGGGCTTTACCTCGAAGCGAGAGAATTAGAGCAGTTGCTGCCTGTTGTTCGCTCCACCCATTGCTGAGAGCTGCCGCCTCAAACTGCCTCCTGTACATGGGCCACGATGTTTCTCCGTCAAAAGTCGGCGGCTTTAAGGTTCCATGAGGCTGCTGCACGATTGGCATATCTTCTTCCGGTCGATTTTGAACTGGGGACATTCCAGTAACTCCTCTTGGTTGAGTTCTGTCAGTCTGGCCCATCACCTGCTCTGTCAGTTCTCTATGTCTGATTTCTGTGCCTTTCATAATTATCTTCATTTGTTCTTTCAACCCTTCCACTTCTTCCCATCGTTTATTCAAATCCTCTGTTACATTTTCTACTTTCTTGTCCACATTTTCTACTTTTTTATCCACATTTTCTATTTGTTCGTTGATCTGTTCAATTTCTTCTTTTACATCGACTCTCATATTGTGGAACATACTTCGAAGCTCTTCTTTATCTTCTTGTCGCCTCTGTTCCTCCTCTTGCCGTCTTCTCTCGTCTTCTTCGCGTTGCCTCTTGAGGTCTTCTTTATCTTCTTGTCGCCGTTGTTCGTCTTCTTTGCGTCGTCTTCTTTCATCTTCTTGTCGCCGTTGTTCGTCTTCTTCGCGTTGCCTCTTGAGGTCTTCTTTATCTTCTTGCCGCCGTCGTTCGTCTTCTTCGCGTTGCCTCTTGAGGTCTTCTTTATCTTCTTGCCGCCGTCGTTCGTCTTCTTCGCGCCGTCTTCTTTCTTCTTCTTGTCGTCTTCTTCGCGTTGTCTTTTCAGTAAGTCCATCAACTCTTTGATTTCAGCCATCTTGTCGTAGTCAGTCGATCTGGTGTTTACCATTTACAACTAGATTAATTGTTCACTTCTTCACTCACTTATCCCACACTTCTGACACCAAATTGTTGCGTTTTCTCCGGGTTCTGGATAAGTGAGACTTTAAATTTTAACAAAACAACTTTATTTACACTCTAAATATGGATACAATAAAATTTCTAGAATGTCTCTCTCACAAAACACTTCATTTACTGGCCTTACAATTACTACTCTCAACAAAAGTCACTAATCTGGTACTACAGTCACTACTCTCTTAACACTTTACACTGCTTCTTCAAGTCACTACCACATTCTCTTACTGAACTGAACTAACTCGGGCTGGCTTGCTTTCGCTTTTATATACTCGCCGTACCTTCCCCTCCTTTCTAGAGTGTTCCATTCCAGAACGTTCTAGGACCTTCTTTTACTAGAAGGT
The DNA here is from genome assembly GCA_964006375.1 of Tillus elongatus. Taxonomy (NCBI): domain Eukaryota; kingdom Metazoa; phylum Arthropoda; class Insecta; order Coleoptera; family Cleridae; genus Tillus; species Tillus elongatus. The sequence continues at coordinate 190,085,659 of OZ023265.1, read as the reverse complement.
TCTGTGAATACAGATCGGTCCTGTGTGTATACAGGGGGATGTATATACAGGTGATCCAAATGTGGTCACCACTCCTATGTTACACAAGAGGTGTTTCTCGAACTATAAGATCTCTCTGCGTATACAGGGTGTAAGGGCTCTCTGCGTATACAGGGTGTATATACAGGGTGTTCGGAATGTGCAGACCTCAGTTATCCGTTCCGACGGGGTACAAGTTGGTAACTTCGTTATTTCTGGTCCTAGAGGGTTGAGACTTCGCCTGAGGGGGGTCACCCCAGGCACCCCCAGGGGGCGGGGAGGCGGTGTTGCCAGATTGTGCAAAAATTCCCAGATGTTGGGGAAATTCTGGAGATGTGGCAACACCGCACATACGTCTATTAAAGTGCTTTGTAACACTATAATGAGATTTGTGGCCGTCGATAAATAGAATAATTGGAAACTCGATTTGTTTCTTGATCAGCCATGGATGGAATATATTCGCCACATATTCACAGAATGTAGCTCCTGTCATCCAGCCGGTGTCAGATCGTCCGATTCCCCAGCCTTTCGGAACTGATAATGCCAACTGTTTCGGGATTCCCTGGTAAGGGAACACCACCATTGGCGCTACAGAAACACCGTTTGAAATTTCTTAAAGATTTTTAAAATGTTTGTTCACTGGTCCCAAAACTAATGCAGATTTAACGCATGTTCTTACGCCCGTTTCGTCGGCGTTGTATATCCTGGACAGATCTTCCATCATGCTGCTCAATAGCTTTACTTCAATTAAATAATTTTTTAGGTCCAAAAACCAGTCTCTAATTGCCTCTTCAGTCACTGCAGCCCGGGCCTTGGAGATTATTTCTGTATTTCTTTTTGTGATAGTGGGATGCCTCTGCAAAAATAATCTCAACCATTTCTCACCTGGTCTGTTGTCTTTGAAGGGATTTGGTCGGCCAGATTGAGTCAAAACCTTTTGTGCTGCGTCTTTTACTTCTGTTGGGTGCATAGGGAATCCTAGTTTGGCTTTAGCGTTGATCCAATGCTCTAAGCGGATTTCTTCAGCTTCATTCAGAACAGGCTGTGGGCCCATTCTTCTAACATTAGGTACCTTCCCATTAATTTTATTATGCAGAGTAGATTTGGGGATATTGCACTTTTTCGAAGCTCCATTCAAAGTTTCGATTCCATTTGTTATGTCCTGTAGAGCTTCAACTAGAGTATCTTCTGAATATCTAAACCTGCTATACTGTAACTTTTTGATGACTCATTTTCAAAAATATTGATTTGCCCCTGTAAGAATATACCTGTATTGTATTAGATCTTTATATATTATGTGAGTCATGATACCCAATTAGGTATTACATAATCATCTACCTAAATGAAAAAAGTTCGGGACGCAGCAAGTGCGTTATGGTAGTGAATTTTCATTAAAATGTTTTTAATAGCAAATATGTGTTTTTAGTGAATTTTCTTAGAAAAAATTCACTAATGAGATCTCGACTTTTGAATTTTGAAAAATATTCTTCAAATGAGCGCGATCTAGGACCCCTAGAACCCATATCCGGGGTCAGTTTTAATTTTTATATGTTTATATATATATATATATATATATATATATATATATATATATATATATATATATATATATATATATATATATATATATATATATATATATATATATATATATATATATATATATGTATGTATGTATGTATGTATGTATGTATCACACCGATAACTCAAAAAATAATGGGCCGATTTTGATAAAATTTGGCATGTACGTTTCTTTTGTAAATGGCTTGGATAAGTTCGTTAGTCAGGAAAATCGGACAAGGTTTTCCGGGAAAATTTTGAGTTTTCATTCGAAAAAAATTCTTATCTCAAAAAGTAAAATTCTGGACGCAGCAAGTGCGTTATGGTAGTGAATTTTCATAAAAATGTTTTTAATACCAAACATGTGGTTTTTTTCAGAACGCAGGCATCAAATTTGGTTACCAGTATAACCTATATAGTAAAAACAATGTGCCATGTTTCATCAAAATAACTTTATTGTTTGAAAACGTACAGAAATTTCCGCAAGTAAACTTAAAATGTAACCGAAAAAATCCGTTTCTTGGTCAACCTTATAGGTTAATAGCAAATTGAGCTTTTCAAATCTGAATCATTTAATAAAAATTCGCTACTATAACGCACTTGCTGCGTCCAGAATTTCTTAACTTACAAACATGCATTATATTTCGATGGAAAATGCAAAAACATAAGGCGTTTTCCACTAAAAAATATAATTATTTGTATCACCAACGACTTATGGGCCACCTGTGATGGTAGCAATAATTTTTTAAGGTGTAGCTCAAGACACCGTATAATTAATGTATACAATATTTTTTCATATCTTGTATAATAACGGATATATTGAGCTTTATTTATTTTTACGAAAATTCTACAAAAATTATATACCATTAAACGATAAATTCTATAGCTAAGGCTACTGCCAAGCATCAGAGAAAGGGTATATTTCCAATGAATTTTCTGGAAATATTCTAGTAAAATGAAGGACAACGACGGTTGAAGCTAGGACTTTTGGGTTTGTAAAACATTCTTCTTAAGACATTTTCTTTCCAGAGCCCGTATAAGATTCAAGTTCTTTACCTAAATGTTGCGAATTTCGACGTTTTAAATTGTCACTTTGACGTTTTGAGGAAAACCCCAATTTATTTTTCTTTAAATGCCTACAGAGCTAAATTTTGGTAGCTAACTTACCTATAAGGACCTAAACCCGCGTACTAAATTTGGTTGCCCTTACTTTGTTAATTCCGGAGATATGCATTTTTTTCAAAAGAAAACACAAAATTTTCCGGGAAAACCTGGGCAGATTTTCCTGGCTAACGAACTCATCCAAGCCATTTGCAAAAGGAATTTATTTACCAAATTTAATCAAAATATGCCCATTATTTTTTGAGTTATCGGTGTGATACATACATACATATATATATATATATATATATATATATATATATATATATATATATATATATATATATATATATATATATATATATATATATATATATATATATATATATATATATATATATATATATATATATATATATATATATATATATATATAATTGAAACTGACCCCGGATATGTGTTCTCGGGGGCCTAATTAGCGCTTATTTGAAGAAATTTTTTCAAAATTCAAAAGTCGGCATCTCCTCATTAGTGAATTTTTTTAAGAAAATTCACTAATAAGCCGATTTTAATAAAATTGGGCAAGTACCTTCCCTTTGTAAATGGCTTTGACAGGTTTGTTAGTCAGGAAAATCTGACGAGGTTTTCCGGAAAAATTTTGAGTTTTCATTCGAAAAAATTTTTATTTCAAAGAATAATACGCTGATTTTGATAAAATTTGGCATGTACCTTCCTTTTGTAAGCGGCTTTGACAAGTTGGTTAATCAGAAAAATCGGACGAGGTTTTCCGGAAAAATTTTGAGTTTTCATTTGAAAAAAAATTTTATCTTAAAAAATAAAAAATCTATGATAACCAAATTTGGTAGGTAGGTTTACGATATAAAAACTCTGGACGCAGCAAGTGCGTTATGGTAGTGAATTTTCATAAAAATATTTTTAATTGCAAATATGTGTGTTTCCTTTTTAAGAAAGCAGGCATCAATTTTGGTTACCAGTATAACCTATATAGTAAAAACAATGTGCCATGTTTCATAAAAATAACTTTATTGTGTGAAAATGTACAAAAATTTCCAAAAGTAAACTTAAAGTGTTCCCGGAAAAGCTCGTTTCTTGGTCAACCTTATAGGTTAATAGCAAATTGAGCTATTCAAATTTGAAGCATTTAATGAAAATTCGCTACCATAACGCACTTGCTGCGTCCCGAATTTCTTTTCTTACAAACATGCATCGCTGAAAAATTCAAAAATGCAATAACATAAGGCGTGTTTGATTAAAAAAAAAAAGAAAATTTGTATCACCAACGACTTATGGGCCATCCTGTGATTGTAGAAATATTTTTTTAAGATGTAGCTCAAGACACCCTATAATTACTATATACAAATTTTCTTCATATCTTGTATAATAACAGATATATTGAGCTTTATTGATTTTTTACGAAAATTCGACAAAAATTATATACCATTAAACGATAAACTCTAAAGCTAAGGCTACTGCTAAGCATCAGAGAAAGGGTCTATTTGAAATGAATTTTCTGGAAACATTTTAGTAAAATGAAGGACAATGACGGTTGAAACTAAGACTTCAGAGTTTGTAAAAGATCCTTCTTGAGACATTTGATTTCCATATCCCGTATTAGATTCAAGTTCTTTGCCTAAATGTTGCCGATTTTGACGTTTTAAATCGCAACTTTGACGTTTTGAGGAAAACCCCAATTTATTTTTCTTTAAATGCCTGTAACTTTTTTGTCCTTCGACCTACATAGCTAAATTTTGGTAGGTGGCTTACCTATAAGGATATTAACTAGCGTACCAAATTTGGTTGCCCTAACTTTGTTAATTCCGGAGATATAAATTTTTTTCGAAAGAAAATACAAAATTTTCCGGGAAAACCTGGGCAGATTTTCCTGGCTAACGAACTTATCCAAGCCATTTGCAAAAGGAATTTTTCCACCAAATTTAGTCAAAATCGGCCTATTATTTTTTGAGTTATCGGTGTGATACATATATATATATATATATATATATATATATATATATATATATATATATATATATATATATATATATATATATATATATATATATATATATATATATATATATATATATATATATATATATATATATATATATATATATATATATATATATATATATATATATATATATATATATATATATATATATATATAAACATATAAAAATTGAAACGGACCCCGGATATGTGTTCTAGGGGGCCCAGAACACATATCCGGGGTCGGTTTAAATTTTAGTGAATTTTCCTAGAAAAAATTCACTAATGGGGAGATCCCGACTTTTGAATTTTGAAAAAATTTTTGCAAATGAGCGCGAACTAGGACCCCTTGAACCCATATCCGGGGTCAGTTTCAATTTTTATATGTATATATATATATATATATATATATATATATATATATATATATATATATATATATATATATATATATATATATATATATATATATATATATATATATATATATATATATATATATATATATATATATATATATATATATATACATACATATATATATATATGTATCACACCGATATCTCAAAAAGTAAAAAACCGATTTTAATAAAATTTGGCACATACCTTCCTTTTGTAAATGGCTTTGACATGTTTGTTAGTCAGGAAAATCGGACGAGGTTTTCCGGGAAAATTTTGAGTTTTTATTCGAAAAAAATTCATATCTCAAAAAGTAATAAGCCGATTTTAATAAAATTTGGCACATATCTTCCTTTTGTAAATGGTTTTGACATGTTTGTTAGTCAGGAAAATCGGACGAGGTTTTCCGGGAAAATTTTGAGTTTTCATTTGAAAAAAATTCATATCTCAAAAAGTAATAACCCGATTTTAATAAAATTTGGCATGTACCTTCCTTTTGTAAATGCCTTTGACAAGTTCGTTATTTAGAAAAATTGGACGAGGTTTTCCGGGAAAATTTTGAGTTTTCATTTGAAAAAATTTTTTATCTTAAAAAAATATAAAATCTATGATAACCAAATTTGGTAGGTAGGTTTACGATATAAAAAGTAAACTATACACCAAAATTTAGATTTCTATGTTACAAGAAAAAAAAGTTATAATAAAATATTGTGGCCAGATCATTTCTATGAAAATTCACTACCATAACGCACTTGCTGCATCCAGGCTTTTTTATATGTTTATATATATATATATATATATATATATATATATATATATATATATATATATATATATATATATATATATATATATATATATATATGTATCACACCGATAACTCAAAAAATAATAGGCCGATTTTGATCAAATTTGGTGAATAAATTCCTTTTGCAAATGGCTTGGATAAGTTCGTTAGCCAGGAAAATCCGTCCAGGTTTTCCCGGAAAATTTTGTGTTTTTTTTCGAAAAAAAATTATATCTCCGGAATTAACGAAGTAAGGGCAACCAAATTTCATATGCGGATTTATATCATTATAGGCAAGTTACCTATCAAAATTTAGCTCCGTAGGTTAAAGGATAAAAAAGTTACAGGCATTCAAAGAAAAATAAATTTGGATTTTCCTCAAAACGTCAAAATTGCGATTTTAAACGTCAAAATTGGTGAGTACATTCCTTTCGCAAGTCGCTTGGATAATTTTGTTAGCCAGGAAAATCCGCCGAGGTTTTCCCGGAAAAATTTGTGTTTTCTTTCGCAAAATATTTATATCTCCAAAATTAACAAAGTAAGGGCAACCAAATTTGGTAGGCTGGTTTATATCGTTATAGGTGTGCCACCTACCAAAATTTAGCTCTGTAGGTCAAAAGACAAAAAAGTTATGAGCATTTAAAGAAAAATAAATTAGGGGTTTCCTCAAAACGTCAAAGTGACAATTGAAAACGTCAAAATTCGCAACATTTAGGCAAATAACTTGAATCTAATACGGGCTATGGAAAGAAAATGTCTCAAGAAGAATGTTTTACATACACCGAACTCTTAGTTTCAACCATCATTGTCCTTCATTTTACTAAAATATTTCCAGAAAATTCATTTCTAATAGACCCTTTCTCTGATGCTTGGCAGTAGCCTTAGCTATAGAGTTTATTGTTTAATGGTATATAATTTTTGTCGAATTTTCGTAAAAAATCAATAAAGCTCAATATATTCGTTATTATACAAGATATGAAAAAATATTGTATACATTAATTATACGGTGTTTTGAGCTACATCTTAAAAAATTATTGCGACAATCACAGGGTGGCCCATAAGTCGTTGGTGATACAAATTAAAAAAAATTTGTCGAAAACGCCTTATTTTTTTGTATTTTCCATCGAAATATAATGCATGTTTGTAAGTTAAGAAATTCTGGAGGCAGCAAGTGCGTTGTGGTTGCGAATTTTGAATAAATGCTTCATATTTGAAAAGCTCAATTTGCTATTAACCTATAAGGTTGACCAAGAAACGGATTTTTTCAGTAACACTTTTGGTTTACTTTTGGAAATTTCTGTACGTTTTCAAACAATCAAGTTATTTTGATGAAACATGGCACATTGTTTTTACTATATATGTTACACTGGTAATCAAATTTGATGCCTGGTTTTTCTATATAGGTTATACTGGTAACCAAAATTGATGTCTGCTTTCTTAAAAAGAAAACACACATATTTGCAATTAAAACATTTTTATGAAAATTCACTACCATAACGCACTTGCTGCGTCCCGAGATTTTTAGTGAATTTTCTTAAAAAAAATTCACTAATGAGGAGATCCCGACTTTTGAATTTTGAAAAAATTTCTTCAAATGAGCGCTAATTAGGCCCCCCAGAACACATATCCGGGGTCGGTTTAAATTTTTATATGTTTATATATATATATATATATATATATATATATATATATATATATATATATATATATATATATATATATATATATATTTATATATATATATATATATATATGTATCACACCGATAACTCAAAAAATAATGGGCCGATTTTGATTAAATTTGGTGAATAAATTCCTTTTGCAAATGGCTTGGATAAGTTTGTTATCCAGGAAAATCGGTCCAGGTTTTCCCGGAAAATTTTGTGTTTTCTTTCGAAAAAAAAATTATATCTCCGGAATTAACAAAGTAAGGGCAACCAAATTTGGTACGCTGGTTTATATCCTTATAAGTAAGCTACCTACCAAAATTTACCTATGTAAGTCAAAAGACAAAAAAGTTACATGCATTCAAAGAAAAATAAATTTGGATTTTCCTCAAAACGTCAAAATTGCGATTTTAAACGTCAAAATTGGTGAGTACATTCCTTTTGCAAGTCGCTTGGATAATTTTGTTAGCCAAGAAAATCCGCCGAGGTTTTCCCGGAAAAATTTGTGTTTTCTTTCGCAAAATATTTATATCTCCAAAATTAACAAAGTAAGGGCAACCAAATTTGGTAAGCTGGTTTATATCGTTATAGGTGTGCCACCTACCAAAAAACTCATATCTCCGGAAATAACAAAGTAAGGGCAACTAAATTTGGTACACGGTTTTATGTCATTATAGGTAAATTACTTACCAAAATTTAGCTCTGTAGGTCAAAAGACAAAAAAGTTATGGGCATTTAAAGAAAAATAAATTGGGGGTTTCCTCAAAACGTCAAAGTGACAATTGAAAACGTCAAAATTCACAACATTTAGGCAAATAACTTGAATCTAATACGGGCTATGGAAAGAAAATGTCTCAAGAAGAATGTTTTACATACACCGAACTCTTAGTTTCAACCGTCATTGTCCTTCATTTTACTAAAATATTTCCAGAAAATTCATTTCTAATAGACCCTTTCTCTGATGCTTGGCAGTAGCCTTAGCTATAGAGTTTATTGTTTAATGGTATATAATTTTTGTCGAATTTTCGTAAAAAATCAATAAAGCTCAATATATTCGTTATTATACAAGATATGAAAAAATATTGTATACATTAATTATACGGTGTTTTGTGCTACATCTTAAAAAATTATTGCGACAATCACAGGGTGGCCCATAAGTCGTTGGTGATACAAATAATTTTTTTTTGTCGAAAACGCCTTATTTTTTTGCATTTTCCATCGAAATATAATGCATGTTTGTAAGTTAAGAAATTCTGGAGGCAGCAAGTGCGTTGTGGTTGCGAGTTTTGATTAAATGCTTCATATTTGAAAAGCCCAATTTGCTATTAACCTATAAGGTTGACCAAGAAACGGATTTTTTCAGTAACACTTTTGGTTTACTTTTGGAAATTTCTGTACGTTTTCAAACAATCAAGTTATTTTGATGAAACATGGCACATTGTTTTTACTATATATGTTATACTGGTAATCAAATTTGATGCCTGCTTTTTCTATATAGGTTATACTGGTAACCAAAATTGATGTCTGCTTTCTTAAAAAGAAAACACACATATTTGCATTAAAAACATTTTAATGAAAATTCACTACCATAACGCACTTGCTGCGTCCCGAGATTTTTTATATTTTAAAGGTTATTTCTTGTTTTATTTTTTTGATAAAAGTTTGTTTGCTTGGAATTGATTTTATTGATTACCCTGTCACATAATTTGACAGATTACCTGTAAACTTGTTGATTTTTTGGCCTGCTTGTTTCTACCTCACTTGAGAAATTCACTTTGCATTACCTAATGAACAAAGGAGTGCATACCTTGAAAACTATCAACCTTTAGTTATAGGGAATGCTAATACAAATCCAACGGTGATAAAAAGATGAATTAAATAATGCTATAAAATACGGGGTGTTCCAAGTTATTTATGATAGAAATTATATATATATATATATATATATATATATATATATATATATATATATATATATATATATATATATATATATATATATATATGTATCACACCGATAACTCAAAAAATAATGGGCCGATTTTGATAAAATTTGGCACGTACCTTTCTTTTATAAATGGCTTGGATAAGTTCGTTAGTCAGGAAAATCGGACGAGGTTTTCCGGGAAAATCTCATTATTAGTGATTTTTTTCACTGAAACTATTTAATAATTTTTATTAACAGCTAATAAGTAAATAATAATAAAATGAAAAGGTAATACAAAAATGAATACAAAGAATTAGTAGTAAGTTGGAGTAGATTGATTTGTCTCTAGTAATCTTAATCGTCCAACTCAAAGTTTGAATCATTGTAGGTGAGGGTATGGGCCTGCTTGATTTCATCCTTAACAGACATTGTGGGCATTTTGGACTTTAGAGCGTCTTCACATTCCTCAGGGCAGCTGATTGTTAGAGGATCTAAATTAATTCCTGTGAAGCTGATATGTTTATCTGTGGACAATTAATATCAATTAGAGCCGAAGCTGTCTTGTCACATAAGACAGCAAGCAAGTAGCAGCTCAATGTGCACAGTTGATTATGAGCCACAACAGTATATGTTTACTAATCAGATTTGAAAAATTACAAACAATGCTTATAATATAAAGTTACAAACCTAAATATGTTTCCAACGTCCTGTTGATTATTTTTGTATGATTAATATTCTGAATCATATTTACAGACAGGGGCAAGTTCAGCGTGTAATGTTCTCCATGAACATCGAGAGAGTCGAGAAAGTCATTCAGTTCAGTGGTTATTTGCACCCTGCTGGCATCTGGTGGTGGAGTTTCTTTGTAGGGAAACCTGACGTCATGTGCGCAGGGCAGCTGCACCATCATAAAGCACTTGGGAGAGTTAATGTGGGGGATCAAAGCCATGTACTTGGGTTTGGTGTTGGCCATGTAGACCTGTACAGCGATAGCATACATCTCATACTTCACCAGGCAGTCTATCAGGGCATACAGTGCGACAGACTGCTCCTCCAGTTTTGGGTTTTGTGGTACAGTGGTATGTGACACATATAGCAGTGTCATGTATGGCTGTATGCATAACCTTTCAATATATATGTAATGTGTTTAACAGAGTGGGAATAAAATGACAGTTTAGTTAATACTGGATAATGGAGATTGATGTTTCATTTTACAACACGTTCCCGTAATAAAATCTATTAACAATAATATAACAGGTTTGGTAGCACAAAGCGTGTCCCATCTCCCAGTAAATAATACTATAAAACATGTACTAGATAAGTCTTCTTTATAAAATAGAGTTGAGAGTGAAACAATTCATCAATTGGTAGCTCACTACTTTTAACTAGTTTATAAAGATGAGAGAGAGAGAGAGACAGAGAGCTATATACAAGATAAAGGGAGAGTTCTTCTAAAACTGTAGATGAAAGTTGCTTTTTAAGTAGTTGGAGGTGACAGTAAACATAATGTAAGCATGATTCCAAAACAGAAACACTGGGAGTCATGTTATATAAATGACTGTAAACAGCCACAACGGCAAACCATCACAACTACAGCCTAGATATCTTCAAGGTTAAATAACCAACCCAGCAGTTGTAGTTATTATAATGTGTACAGTACCTTACACTACTTACTTGGGGAACATTGGATTTATGAGTGAAGCCAAGTACAGAAAATCTCCTTTGTCCTTCACACTTCAACATTCGACTGACATCACTGTCCATAGCCACAAACTTCTTATGTCTAATAATTCCTGACACTATGTCGTCAAAATTAACTTCCACGTTGTCATCTTCTGCATCTACCCTGTAAATATCACATTACAAAGATATTACCTACCTTCTATTAATACTATTAATAATTGATCATTCAATGTTTATCATTCCTAGTATAATAATAAAGAGAACATACCACACAATTTCACTATCATCGTCGCTCTTGTCTTCAACTAGCAGGAACTGTGAGTTGTCGTTCAACACTCTCAACGTGAAAGCAGGTATCTCCAGCTGTGAGCCAAAGGTCAGGGGTACCTGTCAAGGCTGCCCTTCCATTGGGTTTTGGAAGATCATGAATATATGCAGGCCCAATCTAAGATCACAAACGGTGGCATTATTAACCTGTGTGACAATTTCATGTGCAATTTTACCATTCTCCTCACACTGCAGACCTACAAACTCACACACCTCCATCATTCTCTTCATGTCCTCCAAGCTGGTGATGCACCGGGGGAACTTCACATTCGGCCCGATAATGTACAGGAAAACGCCACAATCGTTTAAATCTTTTATGATTGTTTTCACTTTGTGAGCACTGGAATCGGACAAGGGGGTTACAAAGACAAGTTGTTTGGTGACTATGCCTCTTATGTCGAGAAAATCCGTCTCCAGACATTTTATGGAGATCTGCAACGCCTCCAACCAGTCAGCCTGTGCCGGCTCAAATTTTTTCTTATCCAACAGAAGTTCAAACTGTTTTGGATCATAAGTAGTGACGTCTGTAGCTACGTAGATATTTTTACCTGCACCCTTGAATGCATCAACATTGTTGGTACAATTCACGTTCGTGAAGATGATTTTTGTTACATCTTTGGAGACCGCTAGCCACTTGGTTGCAAACAGTTTCAGCACAAAACTTCTTCCATCTTCTTGATTTGACATGCCGCAATCGTAGAGTACAATAGAACAATTTTTAGTGAATTTTTCATTAAGAAAATTCACTAATAGAGAGGTATCGATGGTGAGACTTTTGAAAAATTTCTTCAAATGAGCGCGAATTTGGTCCTCTAGAACCCATATCCAAGGTCGGTTTTGATTTTTTTTTAGATGGTGGAGCCATTATCACTTTTATCAACAACGGTTAGGTTATGTTTTTAAAAAGTAGTTGAAATATAATACACTATCAAATTAAAAACTCATCAACTAATCAGAAATTAGAAACAGAAACTTAAAATTCAAAATTCAACTGAAACTGAAACTGAAAGCTGACAAGTGACAAAACTGTTGTCACTTGTCACGAAAGTGACATATGTGACATATAACATTCCAGGATCCACCAAATTAATAATAGGCGTTTACGAAAAGTAACCGGGTAGATATCGGATACACCGCAAGCTTTCGAAAATGTAATCGGTTACTCTGTCCATCGTTCGAATATTATACAGTATCTACCCGGTGCAGGATTTGTGTACCGAACCAAACAGTCGGTAACTTGAGTTATATAGAGAATAAACTTAATTGTCTATACAAATTGTCTAAAGTCTAACCTATAAACGGGATGTAAATAAATAATACCAATACCCTAAGGTTTTTTATTTTCATTCGTTCATTTCTCATTCGTTACTTGAAGGAAGGTGAAGGTGTTGTATTGGCATTTAGTGGCTGTTAACAGTTAACAGTAGTTAGTGTAAAGTGTGCAACATAAGATGCATAATTTTCAATGGCGCGGCGCTTCTTTTTGGAATTTTTTTAATGTATAATAAGTCGTAACTCCTGTTAATAACTCTCTGTCGCTATCGCTGTCTAATATTTCAGATATAACATTAACGAAAGCTAGTTTTTCAATATCCATACTGATATATTAATATTACTACTTCAAAGTTCAAAGCCAGAATATCATCAAACAACAAAGACAGTTTGCGTTTGTCATCTAGTTACCGCGCATTTAAAAGCGTTCGAAAATTACTGCACCGGGTCCATTTACCATAAAGCCAGCTGTGTACCATTCGGTAAACGGTAGATATCTACCCGGTTAATTTTCGTAAAGGCCTAATATAAAACATTGCATACAGAGATAAGTAATTTGTATGACAGCTTCAAAAAATTTAATTTTTATTACGAAAATTCGCTATAGTGGTAATAAGACTTTGGGAAACTTTTTCTAAATGTGTGCGAATTAGCGCAAGTAAACCTTTACCAAAAATTTATACGGACCTTGGATTTGGGTTCTAGGTGCCTTAATTCGCGCCAATTTTAAAAATAATCCGAAAGTCTTACTATCGTTACCTTCCTATTATGCATTTTTTAATGAAAATTCACTCAAAATGTAAACGGGCCTTGGATATGGGTCCTAGGGGGCCTAAATTCGCGGACATTTAAAAAGGGTAAAGGTTTACTTTCCCGGCACGTGTTCGATTTTCATGAAATTTTGTATAATAGGCCAGTGGCGGCTCGTCCGATGACGCAGGTGAAGCGCTGCTTCACCTATATTTTTCGGTTAAGCTAAACTTTTTCATTCAAAATCCACCATAATTCTTTTTTTTTCATTCTCTCAAATTCATTTGGTACAACCACATAAAATGTCTTGTTACGTAGCGCCGCAGTTGATAATGTATTTTTGTAGTAATTTATGGTACGATATAATTTGCAAGCCCGCCACTGATCACTGAATTGAATGTATACATGCCCCAACACGCAGCGCTTGCGTATTGCAAACCATAGACTACTCTAGAGCGTTAAGCAACTGCAGACTGACTGAGCCAGATTCGTTCGTATACATCCGTTTCGGGACGCTTGCATGAGACGGTTGCCATGGCAACGGTATGCGCACTAGTAGGTTGGTGTTTATGAGTGTCACAAAAGTGATGCAGAGTTATGAGCCTGCTTCAAAGCTTAGTGTCTGTCGTTTGTTTAGATTGAGTCGGATCGTCAGAGGCGCATTTTTATTTTTACTATGGTGCCGTTAAGTAATCTGTTGTGTCACATTTACAGACCTTGAAAAGCTGGATTTTTCATGTTTCTTTTTGGCAAGTAGAATTGATTTGTTTATTATCACCTCTAAAAGAATAATTTCAAATCAATAAAATATTAGATATAAAATTTCAAGTTGTAAAAAGGGAGAAGGGCCATGAATTTGAAAAAAAATGCTTGTAGCACTTCCCTTTATAAACAGATTTTCATAGGTAATACGCGTCGTATCATATTAGCGTATGCGTGCGTGTGCAGTGTCCTCTCATCGAATATTCCTGGTCATTATTCCGAAAATTATTCTTTGTGAGTCTATATTTTTGTACAAATGGATGTTTCATTTAAATACTGAAGTGCCGGGAGAACGCGTGAGCTCGAAAATTTAAAAAAAAATCCGTCTGCGGCGCAGGGGGGTCCGTCATCTCTCTGGACCCCCCTTTGGGGCCGCGCGGATTCTCCTTCACCCACTCCCAAAGTCACGAGCCGCCCCTGACTGATGGGTCCCGAACTTTTAATTTATTCTTATCGATATATCTTTTATTTCTCCAATTACTTTACTTCAAGTAAATTTTAGATTTTATAGTTTTCATTTAAAAAAAATATAGTTTTTGGTTTACAAGCAAATTTACATGTCAAATGTCATTTGTAGTTTTCACACATACCAAAGTTAGAAATTCTACAATGTTCCCACGCATACCAATGGCCTTTCGTAATTCAAAAATCGATACCTGTCGTTTCCTTCAACCGTCACTCCTTGATTTCCACCTCGCCTTCTCCAGAGCCCATTCTTTTCTGTGGTTCCGTAACGTGCTATTACAGATTTTCAATTATTTCAAATTGTATTTTATAAACAACTGCAACTCGATCTCGTACCTAGCAACCAACTCCCGCATCGCTAAGGATCTGCCATTGCTATGGGTACTGCCTGGTATGTAGCTTTTAAACTCAATTTTTTTTGCCTTAAAGTTCACTTACGTGTGTTTCCTTTGTCCTTGATCTAATTAGACAATTTCTAACTGTTTATTTTACAAATTAACTATTAAAAAACGTTTCTATCGACTGACGTCACTATAGCGTTCCCTCAGTTTTAGATTTTTAATTTTAAACGCCTTTTGTAGACTTTGCACTGGCGTGTGGACCAAACAGTAGTTTGTAATGACATACATAGTTCAGCACTTTATTTTGACATTATTTGTCCTAATTTACTTGATATTTTCGTTATTTTGGAGAGCAACGCAATTTAGCGTCCCCTTTATCTAACAACCAATTTTCAAGAGAGTTTTTGAATTATTTGCTACATTTATTTACTTGAGAAAACGCCCTTGTTCCTTATTCATTTGAAAGTTACTTTATCCTAATTTCAAATGCATACAACATTTTATTGTCATTTCCCTTTTAGTGAATTTTTATTTAAAAAAATTCACTAATAGAGAGGTATCGATGGTGAGACTTTGCAAACATTTTTGCAAATGAGCGCGAATTTGGGCCCCTAGAACCCATATCCGGAGTCAGTTTTGATTTTTATATGTTTATATATATATATATATATATATATATATATATATATATATATATATATATATATATATATATATATATATATATATATATATATATATATATATATATATATATATATATATATATATATGGATGTTAATTGCACTTGTTGATATTAAATCCATACGTAAACATTTAATATACTTAATTATTTCACTAACTGAATAAACTATATGATACATTTAACTATAACAATTACAACAGTACATGAGTACATAACAGATAACTGACCGAGCGTAGAGGACGTGTGTTTACTGTAGCGGTTGGTAGCGAGGAGAGAGAGAGAGATCGCCTGGTGTCTATTATATGTTATAGTTCTTGACAGCTGGCTGTCGCATAACGTAACGCAACGTTTAACTGTCAAGAGTATTTATGCAGAAACATAGAGTAGTGTTGACGGAAACACTGCGGTCGGAACCACCGCCACATACTCCCCTCTCAGTGGCAACGCTATTAGTTCAAGTATCTTCGTGGAAATCGAACTCTGCGTCCATGGCGTGTAGTTTGAACGAGGACGGGAACTTCACTGTCACTTTCAGTTTTACTAGGTGTTGGACTTTCACTGTCACTTTCAGTTTCACTAGGTGTTGGACTTTCACTGTCACTTTCAATTTCACTAGGATGTCTCTGAGGCTGGAAAGTTGTCTGTTCGTTTTCACAAAGAATGAATGCGGGTTTAAGACGGCCAACAGAAATTGTCTCTTCTCCGTGTGATTTCTTGATTTTGAAGACTTTGTCAGTTTGGGATAACACTTCAAAAGGGCCGTCATAAACTGGTTCGAGGGTTTTTCGCGGAATATCAATGCGAACAAAAACAAAAGGAGCTTCCATAAGCTTAGGATGGACAAATAAGTTTTTTGCAGTATGATGTTTAAAAGTTACTGGTCGAAGTTTCCTTATGTCTTCTTTCAGCTGAGATATAAGTGGTGGAACATCATGAGCTTGTGTGCTGTTGAAAAAGTCGGTGGGAAATTTGATTGATTCTCCGTAGACTATTTGAGCGGGTGTTGAGCGATATTCTGGAATTATGTACGATCCGAGTCCTAGTAACACAATTGGCAATTTAGCGACCCAGTTTTCGTCCATATGAGCTTTCAAGGCCTGTTTCAGAACTCTATGCCATCTCTCGATTACACCATTTTCTGCTGGGTGGTAAGCTGTGGTGTTGATGTGGTCTGCACCTAGTGTTTTAGTGAGGTGTGTGAAAAGGTGGCACTCGAATTGCTTACCTCTGTCTGTGGTGATGTATTGCGGAACACCGAAACGAGAGATCCAGCATGATAAAATAGTGTTCGCTACTGTTTCTGCTGTAATATCTGACAATGGAATTGCTTCGGGCCATCGAGAAAATCTGTCTATTATTGTTAACAGATAGCGTTGACCTTGTGATGGTGGTAATGGTCCCACAATGTCAATTTATATGCGAGAATAATACGATAGCCGTATTACTTTTGGTGTATTTTTGCTGCAATTAGTATGCCGCACTGAAGAGCTGTAATGAGAGCGAAACCGGTCTACGGTTCTAATTGTTGCGTGAATGCATCTAGTCTTACATAACTGTCACTTAATCACTTAAGAACTAAAACATACAACCTTCAACTATCTATGTCTATTGCCAACCTTAATACACATGTGCCAATATAAATATCTGCGGACATTAATTAATAGCAAAAACGACTATTGTAAAGAACCAGGGGCAAGAATCGAAAACACTGCACGCAGCGCCTTTATAAATATGAAACAGTTCTTCTGCAACAGAGCTTTATAAACAATGATCTCAAAATGCGTATGCTGAGATGTAACATATTCACAATTCTGTTATGCGGCATAATAGAAGCAGGCACCCTCACAAAAGCCATGATGAGAAAGATAGATGTGTTTGGGATGTGGCTGTACAGAGAGATGTTGAGAATATCTTATGTCGATAGAGTTACAAACGAGGAAGTTTTGCGAAGAATCTCAAAAGAAACAGAAGCAAATACTGAAATAAAAATCAGAAAACTACAATACCTAAGCCACGTCATGAGAGGCACCAGATACCAAATACTGCAAGTAATCATACAGGGGAAATCATGGGAAAGCGCAGCGTAGGAAGAAGAAAAATGTCGCGGCTCCGCAATCTGAGAGAATGGTTAAACTGTTCATCTATAATCGTATTTTCAGAGCAGCAGTCAACCAGCTGCAAATATAATCATATGATTATAGCCAGCCTTCGACAGAAGTCGACACCTTAAGAAGATGTTGTGCATATACTATGGCCACAGCATATTAGCACTAGAATAATAATGTGCTTCGACTTGCACTGGAGAAGGAGGAATTCAATGTATCAGTCTACAATCAAACAGCTGTTGGAACGTTGGAATCTTGCCTTTTAGATTACGAATCGCCAGAATTAAAACAGCCCCGAATTCTGTTATGGAAGTTGTTTCAGCCAATGGGATACTAAGTCAAGTTTGGAACCTGTGACCACCACTAACAAATATACTTTTGGAGAACCCAATTCACCACAACACATTTTTAAAATTTTTATAAGCGAAATAATAATACCAGCCCTGCGGACCGCCTGAGTGAATTTGTAAAGTGCAAACTATGTAGTTATAAGGTAGCATGAACTAAATTCGCAACAAGTAATGTAATTATATTTAGTAAAAGAAATTAATCCTGCCATGCCTGAAAGAAACCTGGTTGAAAATGTGTCATCTTATCATATTGTTTGTAATCGTAATAGAGCACGAATTCGCCAACTTATAATCAAACATATTTAACGTGTTATTATACACTCATTAGAAAGAAATATTAGATATTCTATTTTGACCAAAAACTGTATTGTGATTAATTGGATTCTCCAAATTGTACTTATCAGTGCTCATCACAGTATCCGAACTTTACTCAGCAAAGTAGGTGTAAACCTTTATAGGTCGGTCAAATCGTCAAAAGTATCAGTCATAATGTTTGAACTATCGATTTCGACTGCCCGCTGTCGGCTGTCGGTTGTCAGATTAACACCATAAAACTGAATTGCATTGGACGTGTTACGTCAGTTAATAAATGAAATTATTTGTTTATGATGGTTTTTACGAAAAGTAACAGTAAAAAAGAAAATAGGCTGATATTTTCCTTTATATTGTGAGGGTAAGGCGTTATATTTTGCATGAAACTTAAATTTAAGTGATTTGTGCGTCTAAAATTCTAGCATCGCTACGCGATGCGTTCGACCTCTAGCCCAACCCTCGTAAAGCTGTTCATGCAATTAGCTGCATTTACCTCTTATAAAAGTGTGGCCGTAAACAAATAATCTTTAAAATAATAATTAATGTATTGTTAGGATCTTGATAAGGACTGCTGAAGTTGTTATTCTGCGAACGGATGTGGTATTAATTCATATTACGTGCTTGTGCTGCATTGTCTTTATCTGTAAGTTATTTGCTTTATAGTTATTTTATCGTCTTTATCGAGCTAATTAAGTTTATTAGCTGTTTTCGTTTTCATCACCTATTTTTATATAAAGTTACAAAAGGCATAATGTTTAATACTGAGTGAGCTTGCACCAGTAAATATTATAGTGAGATTTTGTATATATATTTTTTTAACCACAATTTTCTTATGCAAGTGCAGTTTGGTTTATAGCGTGACTTTCAACTAATTTAATAGCGGGTAAATTACCTTGTGATCAACATCTAATAATATTAAGTTGGGGTATATTACTGAGCTATATACTACATATATATATATATATATATATATATATATATATATATATATATATATATATATATATATATATATATATATATATATATATATATATATATATATATATATATATATATATATATATATATATATATATATATATATATATATATATATATATATATATATATATATATATATATATATATATATATATATATATATATATATATATATATATATATATATATATATATATATATATATATATATATATATATATATATATATATATATATATATATATATATATATATATATATATATATATATATATATATATATATATATATATATATATATATATATATATATATATATATATATATATATATATATATATATATATATATATATATATATATATATATATATATATATATATATATATATATATATATATATATATATATATATATATATATATATATATATATATATATATATATATATATATATATATATATATATATATATATATATATATATATAGGTAGGGATCTATGTAATAGTGAAGTTTTGATAGATCCAGAATTGAAGCTGTCCCAGATGGCTTTGGGTGCATATAAATGTCAAATGTGATTGACTTTTTTTGAAGTTTTAGTGATAAAGCTTTTGTTCAGGTTAGATATTAACACATTATCTATTTAAATAAAGTAAGTAGGTGCATCTAGAATTTTTCAGGTTTTCATTACCTGTTAAGTAACTAGGTAGTCTGTTTTGGTTAAATTAGAAAAAGTGAATTCTCACTTGGGTCTTCTGGAAATATCTTGTTGAAATAAAAGTAACACAAATATTTGCCAAACTTTTAGAAGATAAAGTATTGTTTAAGTCAATATATGATTCGTGTAGCAAGGCTTCCTCCCTCTTCATGGCAATGTTTTATATTCATGAATCGCTGAAGATTGATAATTTGATTCAGTTTTGCAGTTTAATCTTCTGAATTGATGATGCATTCAACATTTAGTTATAAGCAACAGTTCCAAAAATATTTCTGGTTAAATTTGGTATAGTTAAACATGCCGCAGCCATAATTAATTACCAAGAACTATGTATAACAAGCACAAGATTAAAACATTAGTTAGGTGCAACCTTTATTGTCTGTTATGAAAAATTATGTAATAGAAACCAGTAATATTAAGTACCAAATGCCTCTCCCTACTATACATATTATCCTAGTGATGTGGGCTCTTATCAAATATGGCCGGTCCTTGTTTACTTAATAATTTAATACTTATTGACCTAGCTAATTGATTGTTTTTTTTTTGTTTTCTTTTTAGTGAATTTTTATTAATATATATATATATATATATATATATATATATATATATATATATATATATATATATATATATATATATATATATATATATATATATATATATATATATATATATATATATATATATGTATGTATGTATGTATGTATGTATGTATGTATGTATGTATCCAACCGCTAACTCAAAAAATAACTAACTGATTTCGATGAAGCTTGGCAAGTGCCTTTCTTTTATTAATGGCTTGGATGAGTTCGTTAGCCAAGAAAATCGAATCAGGTTTTCCGCGAAAATTTTGAGTTTTCTTTCGAAAAAAAATTTTTTCTTCCGAAAATTACAAATCTATTTTAATGAAATTTGGTGCATATATAGCCTCGGGGAAGACCTTACTACATGACAACACTAAACTTTTTAAGTTTATAGGAAATTGAGTTATTTAAATTTTGAGTTTTCTTTCGAAAAAAATTTTTTCTCCGAAAATAACAAAGCTGCTCTAATGAAATTTACTATATATGTTGCCTTGGGAGACACCTTACTACGTACCAAAATTCAACTTTCTAAGTTTATAGAAAATTGAATTAATCAAATTTTAAATTTTCTTTTGAAAAAAAATGTTTTCTCTGAAAATTACAAAGTTATGTTAAAGAAATTTGGTGGATATGTTGCCCTAGGAAATACCTTACTATATACCAAAATTCAACTGTCTAAGTTTATAGAAAATTGAGGTATTCAAATTTGAAGGATTTAATAAAAATTCACTACCAAATGCACTTGCTGCGTCTCGAACTTCTTTTTTTTTTTAGTGGATCTTTAAAGTGTATGATTTCATAAAATGTTGATAAAGAATATTTTAGTTGCTTGTTAGTGAATTTTTATTT
Organism: Tillus elongatus; assembly: GCA_964006375.1. Classification (NCBI taxonomy): domain Eukaryota; kingdom Metazoa; phylum Arthropoda; class Insecta; order Coleoptera; family Cleridae; genus Tillus; species Tillus elongatus. The sequence goes on along the minus strand of OZ023265.1, from coordinate 190,063,997 downwards.
AAAAAAAAATTCACTATTAGAGAGGTATGGATGGTGAGACTTTGAAATTTTTTTTCAAATGAGCGCTAACTAGGACCCCTAGAATCCATATCCTGCGTCAGTTTCAATTTATATATATATATATATATATATATATATATATATATATATATATATATATATATATATATATATATATATATATATATATATATATATATATATATATATATATATATATATATATATATATATATATATTGTTACGTTTTCTCCGGGTTCTGGATAAGTGAGACTTTTAATTTTAACAAAACAACTTTATTTACACTCTAAATATGGATACAATAAAATTTCTAGAATGTCTCTCTCACAAAACACTTCATTTACTGGCCTTACAATTACTACTCTCAACAAAAGTCACTAATCTGGTACTACAGTCACTACTCTCTTAACACTTTACACTGCTTCAAGTCACTACCACATTCTCTTACTGAACTGAACTCGGGCTGGCTTGCTTTCACTTTTATATACTCGCCGTACCTTCCCCTCCTTTCTAGAGCATTCCATTCCAGAACGTTCCAGGACCTTCTTTCACTAGAAAGTTCTGTGAATACAGATCGGTCCCGTGTGTATACAGGGGGATGTATATACAGGATGATCCAAATGTGGTCACCACTCCTATGTTACACAAGAGGTGTTTCTCGAACTATAAGATCTCTCTGCGTATACAGGGTGTAAGGGTTCTCTGCGTATACAGGGTGTATATACAGGGTGTTCGGAATGTGCAGACCTCAGTTATCCGTTCCGACGGGGTACAAGTTAGTAACTTCGTTATTTCTGGTCCTAGAGGGTTGAGACTTCGCCTGAGGGGGGTCACCCCAGGCACCCCCAGGGGGGTGGGGAGGCGGTGTTGCCAGACTGTGCAAAAATTCCCAGATGTTGGGGAAATTCTGGAGATGTGGCAACACCGCACCTACGTCTATTGAAGTGCTTTGTAACACTGCCCCCCTCCTTAAGACTGTTCGTCCCGAACAGTATTTACCGGCCGCCAACTTGGGGGTTCATTGCCCCGATAGCGACTCAACCTCTCTATGTGAACAACTTTGGGTTTAGTTCTTGGAGACAGCTGGATTCTGTAGACTAGGTCGTTAATTTTCTTAGTCACCAAGTATGGCCCTTCCCATGGTTTCTGAAGTTTGGGACTGAGGCCCTTTCTCCTTGTTGGTTGGTACAGCCACACTGCATCACCTTCCTTGAATGTATGGGGTGTTGCTCTGCGATCCAAGCGCATCTTCATCCGGTCACTGCTTAAGAGGAGCCTATCTCTGACACATCTGTGTATAGTGCGCAGTTTCCCTTCTAGGTCGGCGACATACTCAGGTAACGTAGCTAGGTCCGCTATGTCCTCGTTCGGTGGTGGTCTCGTCATGTCGATTGGTAACCGCATCTCTCTGCCGGTCAACATCATGGATGGAGTGTAGCCGGTAGATTCATGCTGAGAGCTTCTGTAAGCTAGGAGGAACAGAGGTATCAGCTTGTCCCAGGTTCTCTGATTCTCGTCGACAAACATAGCAAGATACTGATTGATGGTCCTGTTATGCCGTTCTACCATGCCGTCTGATTGAGGGTGGAGTGGCGTTGTTCTCGTTTTCTTTATGCCTAGCAAGTCCATTAGGCTCTTCCAGACCTCTGATTCGAAATTCCGGCCCTGGTCGGTGTGAATCTCCAAGGGTACGCCATGCCGTGATATGACATTTTCCATCAGGGCTTCTGCTACGGTCGTTGCCTCTTGGTTGGGGATCGGCGCAACTTCAGGCCATTTCGAGAAGTAGTCCATCGCCACCATTATGTATCTGTTCCCAGACTCCGTGATGGGAAAAGGTCCTGCGATGTCTACGGCAACTCTCTCCCACGGTGTACCTGAGATGTACTGCATCATTTTTCCTCTGGATCGGGTCTTTGGTCCTTTCTTTGAAGCACATTGGTCACACCTTTTGCACCATTCTTCCACGCTCCTTCGGCAGTTTATCCAATAGAAGCGGTCTCTCACTCTGGCAAGAGTCCTGTTGACACCAAAGTGGCCTCCACTTCTACTATTGTGTAACTCTTGAAGAACACTGTCTATGCACTCACTTGGCACAACGGTCTGGTATATACAGTCTCTACCATCGGCAGTTTCCCATTTTCGAGTGATCATGTCATTCTTTAGACACAATGAGTCCCATTGTAGCCAGTAGCCTTTAACCTCCGCCCCAAACCGGGACACATCATGCCACTCAGGTTTTTTCCCTTTTTGTAGCCATTCTCTAATATTTTTCAAGTCTGGATCTGTCTTCTGTGCGTCTCTGATGTATTCAAGATTTACGTCTAGATCGGTATTATTCTCCTTTTCCGTCACCAGTTGTTTGATCTGATGAGTTACTTTATCGATCTCTTTGTTCTCTTGTCGCTCGCAAAATTTACATGCATGCACTGAACATGGTCTTCTTGACAGGCTGTCTGCATTGGCGTGACTTCTTCCTCTTCGATGTTCAATCCGGAAGTCGTAGCTCTGCAGTTTCTCTATCCATCGGGCTATCTGTCCTTCGGGATTTCTAAAGTTCAGAAGCCATTGCAGAGCAGAGTGATCTGACCTCACGCGGAATGTTCTTCCGTACAGGAAGCTGTGGAAATGTTCGATGGATCTTACAACTGCCAGCAGTTCTTTCCGGGTTACACAGTAATTTCTTTCTGCTTTTCCGAACGTTTTGCTGAAGTAGCCTATCACAACTTCTTCTCCGGCTTGGAGCTGTGAGAGTACTGCCCCAATGCCATACTGGGAAGCATCGGTGTCCAGTATAAACAATCCTTCGTCCTGAGGATAAGCCAGCACAGGAGCAGTGAGAAGACGATGTTTGAGCTCTCTAAAAGACTCTTGGCAATCTGGTGACCAGATGAACTCGGCCTTATTTTCAGTCAGGCTATGCAGAGGTTTCGCAATGCTGCTGAAGTACTTCACAAAGCGTCGGTAATAGCTGCAAAGTCCCAGAAAACTTCTGACCTCATGTTTGTTCTTCGGCACAGGCCAGTCTCTTACTGCCTTTATTTTCTCTGGATCGGTTTCTATCCCTTTCTCAGAAACGACATGTCCAAGGAAACTCACTTTCTTCTGGAAGAGGACGCATTTCTTGGGATTGAGTTGCAGATTGGCACCTCTCAGCCTGGAGAAGACTTGCTTCAGATTCGACAGGTGTTCATCGAAAGTCCTTCCAATCACCATGACATCGTCAAGATACACCAGGCATGTTTCCCATGTCAGTCCTCTCAGCACTAACTCCATTAGTCGTTCGAAGGTGGCAGGAGCATTACACAGGCCGAATGGCATGACCTTGAATTGGTACAACCCATTCCCGGTTGAAAAAGCAGTCTTCTCCTTATCCTCTTTATGGAGTTCTACTTGCCAGTAACCACTTTTCAGGTCTAATGTAGAGAACCACTTTGATCCGGCCAAAGTGTTCAAAGTGTCGTCGATCCGGGGCAGGGGATAACTGTCTTTCTTGGTGACATCATTCAGCTTCCTATAGTCCACGCAAAATCTCATAGTGCCGTCTTTCTTGGTGACCAAAACTACTGGGGACGACCAAGGACTATTAGACTCCTCGATCACACCATCTTCCAGCATTTCGTTAACCATCGCCTTGATTTCTGATTGCTTGGCAAAAGGCAGTCTTCTCGGCGGCTGTCTAATTGGTCTTGCGTCGCCAGTATTAATCCTGTGTTGCACTAGACTCGTACGACCTGTGATTTTATCTTGAGCGAAAATATCGGCCTCCTCCAATACGAACTTCAGGGCCATCTCCATCTCCATATTGTTCAATTGGCCCCATGAATTCTTGAACCGCTCTACTATTTCTACTGGCAGTCTTCTGTCTAATGCAGTGGGTGTCACGTTTTTGGACAACGTCACTCGGTCAATGGGTTCGCAAGTGGCGATAACTTCACCTCTCTTCAATGTGACCCTGTTAGTTTGTACGTTAGCCACTCTTATGGGTATTGTCCTCTTCGGGTCTACTAAGCATCGTGCGACCAGGGCACCATCATGCCTATCTTTTAGGGGCTCCGCTATGAGAGCAGTCATACCATCAAGTTTCTTCTCTAGCCTGGCTCTGACAATCTTCTCACTGTTACCAGGAATCCGTGTATCCTCGTCGACAACAAGTCTCACCCTGGGATTAGCTTCGCCTGCTGTTGGAGATAAATACAACTCTTCGTTACCGATTTTCAAGATCTTATTCTGGAAGTCTACTGATAGGACATCGAAATCTTCCATTAAATCCAGGCCCAGAATAAATTCGTCGACGATTTCTGCGACGACAGCCCTTACCTGTAGCTCAGTACTGCCCAGCCTAATGAAAACAGTGGCCTCTCCATGCACGGGTATTCTATCTCCTTTTGCCGTCTCCAACACAGGCTGTTTGTTGGTAGTGAGTGCTGACTTGTTTGGCAACATGTCTGGACGTACAACGGATCTAGTGGCACCAGTATCGATGGTGAAACTGCATTGTCTTCCGTCTATGCTGCCAGGTATAACGAGGCTCTCGTGGTAGCGTCGGATAGTGGAGACCTTTACTTTGGGGCCTTGGGACTCGCACGCCAGCTGCCGCCCCCTTACACTTGCGTCAGGTCGTTTCCCTGACGGCGCTCCCTGTTGGTGTATTCCTGTCCCCTGCGAGCCACCTGTTGGGTTTGTGAGCACTGCCTACTTATGTGCCCTTTCCTACCACACTTGTAGCATTCTATGTGGGACCAATCTGCTTTCGTCTGACGTGCTCCAACCGTTGCAGTGAGCTTGCTTATGGCTTCCTTCATCAACTTGATTTCTCGCCTTAGGTCCTCTGTCGTGTCTGCATGGTCCTCTATCTCCTTCACTTCGCGCAGCCTGTTTCGGCGAGGTTGAGATGCATTCTTGGCTGCTTCAAATTCCAAACCATAAATGACGCAGTCTGTAAGTGTTTTAAACCTTCCGAGCCTCAAAGATTGTTGCATCTCGTTGTCAAGTACCCCATCGATGAAGGTCTGGACGGTTATCTGGTTGACAAATTCTTCTGGGGCTTGGGGATATGCCAGTCGCACAAGTTTCTCCACTTCGGCACTAAATTCTTGCAGCGTCTCATTTGGCTTCTGGACCCTTGACTTTAGTTGTGTCTGGTAGACCTGGCTCATGTACTTGTTACCATATCTCAAATCTAGGGCCTGTATCACTGTTAAGTAGTTTTGCTGTTTCGACTCCGGGATGTTCTGGAGGATTTCTAGGGCTTTACCTCGAAGCGAGAGAATTAGAGCAGTTGCTGCCTGTTGTTCGCTCCACCCATTGCTGAGAGCTGCCGCCTCAAACTGCCTCCTGTACATGGGCCACGATGTTTCTCCGTCAAAAGTCGGCGGCTTCAAGGTTCCATGAGGCTGCTGCACGATTGGCATATCTTCTTCCGGCCGATTTTGAACTGGGGACATTCCAGTAACTCCTCTTGGATGAGTTCTGTCAGTCTGGCCCATCACCTGCTCTGTCAGTTCTCTATGTCTGACTTCTGTGCCTTTCATCATCATCTTCATTTGTTCTTTCAACCCCTCCACTTCTTCCCATCGTTTGTTCAAATCCTCTGTTACATTTTCTACTTTCCTGTTTACCACTCCTATTGTATTTTCCACATCTTCTACTTTCTTGTCCACATTTTCTACTTTCTTGTCCACATTTTCTATTTGTTCGTTGATCTGTTCTATTTCTTCTTTTACACCAACTCTCATATTGTGGAACATACTTCGGAGGTCTTCTCTGTCTTCTTCGCGTTGCTTCTTGAGTTCTTCTTTATCTTCAAGACGCCTCTGTTCCTCCTCTTGTCGTCTTCTCTCGTCTTCTTCGCGCCGTCTTCTTTCATCTTCTTGTCGCCGTTGTTCGTCTTCTTCGCGTTGCCTCTTGATTTCATCTTTATCTTCTTGCCGCCGTTGTTCTTCCTCTTGTCGTCTTCTCTCGTCTTCTTCGCGCCGTCTTCTTTCTTCTTCTTGTCGCCGTTGTTCGTCTTCTTTGCGTCGTCTTCTTTCATCTTCTTGTCGCCGTTGTTCGTCTTCTTCGCGTTGCCTCTTCAGTAAGTCCATCAACTCTTTGATTTCAGCCATCTTGTCGTAGTCAGTCGATCTGGTGTTTACCATTTACAGCTAGCTTGCTTGTTCACTTCTTCACTCACTTATCCCACACTTCTGACACCAAATTGATACGTTTTCTCCGGGTTCTGGATAAGTGAGACTTTTAATTTTAACAAAACAACTTTATTTACACTCTAAATATGGATACAATAAAATTTCTAGAATGTCTCTCTCACAAAACACTTCATTTACTGGCCTTACAATTACTACTCTCAACAAAAGTCACTAATCTGGTACTACAGTCACTACTCTCTTAACACTTTACACTGCTTCAAGTCACTACCACATTCTCTTACTGAACTGAACTCGGGCTGGCTTGCTTTCGCTTTTATATACTCGCCGTACCTTCCCCTCCTTTCTAGAGCATTCCATTCCAGAACGTTCCAGGACCTTCTTTCACTAGAAAGTTCTGTGAATACAGATCGGTCCCGTGTGTATACAGGGGGATGTATATACAGGATGATCCAAATGTGGTCACCACTCCTATGTTACACAAGAGGTGTTTCTCGAACTATAAGATCTCTCTGCGTATACAGGGTGTAAGGGTTCTCTGCGTATACAGGGTGTATATACAGGGTGTTCGGAATGTGCAGACCTCAGTTATCCGTTCCGACGGGGTACAAGTTAGTAACTTCGTTATTTCTGGTCCTAGAGGGTTGAGACTTCGCCTGAGGGGGGTCACCCCAGGCACCCCCAGGGGGGTGGGGAGGCGGTGTTGCCAGACTGTGCAAAAATTCCCAGATGTTGGGGAAATTCTGGAGATGTGGCAACACCGCACCTACGTCTATTGAAGTGCTTTGTAACACTATATATATATATATATATATATATATATATATATATATATATATATATATATATATATATATATATATAAATTGAAACTGACGCTGATATATATATATTCATCTGTCTGTCTGATAACTCAAAAAAAAATTAACAGATTTCAATGAAACTCGGCAAGTGCCTTTCTTTTATTAATGGCTTGGATGAGTTCGTTAGCCAGGAAAATCTGACGGGGTTTTCCGGGAAAATTTAGAGTTTTCTTTGGAAAAAAAAAATTCTCCGAAAATAACAAAGCTGTTTTAATGAAATTTACTATATATGTTGCCTTGGGAGAGACCTTACTAAGTATCAAAATTAAACTTTCTAAGTTTAGAAAATTGAATTATTCAAATTTTAAATTTTCTTTCGAAAAATTTTTTTTCTCCAAAAATTACAAAGTTATTTTAATGAAATTTGGTGGATATCTTGCCCTATAAAAGACCTTACTACATACCAAAACTAAACTTTCTAAGTTTATAGAAAACTTGAGTTATTCAAATTTGAAGCATTTAATAAAAAATCACTACCATAACGCACTTGCTGCGTCCAGAGGTGTTTTTTTTAGTAAATTTTTGTAGAAAAATTTCAGTAATGAGATCATGACTTTAATATTTTTTTTCGAAAGAAAATACAAAATTTTCCGGGAAAACCTGGGCAGATTTTCCTGACTAACGAACTCATCCAAGCCATTTGCAGAAGGAATTTTTTCACCAAATTTGATCAAAATCGGCCCATTATTTTTTGAGTTATCGGTGTGATACATATATATATAAATATATATATATATATATATATATATATATATATATATATATATATATATATATATATATATATATATATATATATATATATATATATATATATATATATATATATATATATATATATATATATATATATATATATATAAACATATAAAAATTGATACTGACCCCGGATATGTTTTCTGGGGGGCCTAATTAACGCACATTTGAAGAAATTTTTTCAAAATTCAAAAGTCGGGATCTCCTCATTAGTGAATTTTTTTTAAGAAAATTCACTAAAAATAGGGAAAAAATGTCCGATTTTTTTCAGATTTTCTAAATAATAACAAAATATTTCAGATTGACTCAATAACGCCATTTTATATATATATATATATATATATATATATATATTCATTAGATCAATGGAAACAATCAACAGTTGTTGGATAGAGTAGTTTTCAATTTTCGACGAAGAATAAATTTATGCCTGAGAGAGAACAGTGATCATTTTGAACAATTTCTGTAATTTATTGGTGCAAATGTTTTGTTATTTCTATTGTTTAAGTTGTTTGCTTTCCTATTGAATTATTCTTATTACAACTTTTTCCTGATTTTCAAGTCTGACAATAAATTTCATAGCCAACATTTGAATTTCTGATGATTTTAAATAACACTGCTCTAATATGTGTATTTAGTTATTCAGAATTTCGTTGAAAACGACAAAGTTTTTGAAAATTAATAAGAGTAATAAAAGTTTTAGAATTAAATTCCCCATAAAATGAACTTAAAATTTCTTAAATCTGCAGATAGGTTAAAAAATTCTGTCACATTTTATGGGTGCATCATCCCTTATCAACCATTTAAAATGCCTCAATTGAATTATTATTACTGTCGATTATTGCTCTTGGTACACTTAAAACGTGTACCAAATTTAGTTCTTCTAAATTCAAGCGAAACTGAGATATTGATTTTTTTCGAAGTTAGAAACCCCACTTTGAAGGCCTGTAACTTCTCAGGGGCAACTTAGTGACACAAAAATAAAGAGATTGGGCTCAACATGCCTTAGTAAAATGTTACTCGTTTTCAGTTTACAGGGTGTTTAAATAATTTTTCCTAAACCTATATATTTAAATATCTTGAAAGTGGTTCAACATATTATGAAATGTGGCATGGTATTATTAGGCATCATGCGTAATATGATATTATCAATTTCACCACTGCCGCTTGGTGGCGCAACACTGGTTCATTAACATGGTCATAATTTGTTGTCCGTCCTGTATGCACATTTTCGAACAAAAATAAAGAAAAAGTTCGGGACTAAAACCACATTTAGTTTCACACAAAAAAGGTATACTTCTTTGAAGTCGAAAAAGTTGACCGTTTTCCAAATAAACGTACTTTTTCAGTGAGAATCAAAAATCTATATTTACTTTCTTGCTAAGTATGTTATGGTAGCAACTTGGAACTTGTTTGCTATAACTTGTCAAAATCGTCTGACATTAAAAATCTGTATTGGCTAATTTTGTCATTCATGGCCCGATTCTACTTAAAATCGATATATGGAGATTGTTGCAGTTGTATGTTAGGAATTTCTCATGAAAATTTAGAATTTGAAAACGTCTGACAAATGTTGTAATTTATGGTCCGGTTTGACTCACGAATCGATATTTGGAGCTTTTCAGTATTAGAGATTAGGAATGTGCAGTTAAATTTTAGAAATTCAAAATGACAACTTCAACATGGACAAATGTTGTAGTGTCTTTACCACATCTGAATGTATACTTTTTGTGAAAATTACCAAAATATTTTAATATGTATAGTTATTGAGGGCAAGTGAATCTTAGCTGGGCTCCTAGTGAAGGATCTTGTTTAAGTAAAAAAATGTTCGGGACCTAGCAAGTGCGTTATAGTAGCGAATTTTCATAAGAATTGTACACTATTTTATTATACAGCAATAGAAAACTAAAGTATCTGCCAAGATATAAACGTAGCAGTTATTTTTTCCTTATTAATCGCCAGTATATTTGGTTTTAGTCAACCTAATCAAACCAGTTTTTTCAATATCAACAATAACAAAAATCTCGGGACGCAGCAAGTGCGTTATGGTAGTGGATTTTTATTAAATGCTTCAAATTTGAATAACTCAATTTTCTAGAAACTTAGAAAGTTTCATTTTGGTGTGTAGTAAGGTCTTTCCTAGGGCAAAATATCCACCAAATTTCTTTAACATAACTTTGTAATTTTCAGAGAAAACATTTTTTTTCAAAAGAAAATTTAAAATTTGAATAATTCAATTTTCTATAAACTTAGAAAGTTGAATTTTGGTACGTAGTAAGGTGTCTCCCAAGGCAACATATATAGTAAATTTCATTAGAGCAGCTTTGTTATTTTCGGAGAAAAATTTTTTTTCGAAAGAAAACTCAAAATTTTCCCGGAAAACCTCGTCCGATTTTCCTGGCTAACGAATTCATCCAAGCCATTAATAAAAGAAAGGCACTTGCCGAGTTTCATTGAAATCAGTGTATTATTTTATGAGTTATCAGGCGGATACATATATATATATATATATATATATATATATATATATATATATATATATATATATATATATATATATATATATATATATATATATGAAACTGACCCCGGATATGGGTTCTAGGGGTTCTAGTTCGCGCTCATTTGAAAAAATTTTTGCAAAGTCTCACCATCGATACCTCTCTATTAGTGATTTTTTTAAAATAAATATTCACTTATAATTTCAAACTCAAAGGTAACAAACGTTTTGAACAAGATCTTAGTTTTGTTTAAAACGTAATATAAACAAAACTGAGATCTTGTTTAAAACGTATGAAATCTGTGCATTATTGTTTCTTAAAATGTCAAAATAAAACTTTAAAAAAACATACATTCATCGGGCTGGATTCGATCGCGATCCTTCTGCTTAGGAGGCAAGCGCGAAACCCTCTGCACCATCTAGACACAGGTCAAGTACACGTTTTATCTTGGTGATACTTTAGATCAGCTTCATGCCCGGGTTATTATACTCAAAGTATACGTAACAATTATTAATTACAGATTTAGTAGATTTACCACAACTGTTTCAGTCTTATTTGACGTCTTGTGTTTAAGTTTAAAGACAAAAGAAACTATTTTACAATCATTTTTATAGAGACTTGGCTTGATTTTGTTTACATTTCTGCTATATTATGCGACAGTATAATATATCTATGATGCGGTAAAACTGTATTTGGTATACGATTTTTGGTTCGTGTGGTATGTTTCCTGCCTGGTATATATTTAGTTTGGTTACCGTTGGTGTATGGTTTATACCTGTTAGATGAATTAATCTACATGTGGTAGTTAACTACTCTGTCTGTCAGGCATTGGACTTTAACCACTAAGTCGTCTCAACCCATGTCTTTGGGATTTTATTTTTAATTTGGAAATAACTCTAAATATTGTGTACCAAATTACTTAAAATTCACAACATAGGTTTCTTTGCACTATTTCTAGCCACATGTAAAGTCTCTTACCAGTTACTCTGATACTTACACAAATATAACGTTTTCAAAAAGTTTTCCCCGATTCTACACCGGAAAAACTTGAGAATAAAGGCTGATTAACAAACTCGACCTTGGTTTCCGCCCAAACAAGATTTTTGCCAAGTTTGATTGAAATCAGTTTAGTATTTTTTGAGTTATCGCTCGGATACATACATACATACATACATACATACATATATATATATATATATATATATATATATATATATATATATATATATATATATATATATATATATATATATATATATATATATATATATATATATATATATATATATATATATATATATATAGATGGTTTTGGGTTATAGGGACCCAAATTCGCGCTCATCTGAAGACATTTTTTTTAAAAGCTTTTCATCTCTATTAGCGAATTTTTCTTAATGAAAATTCGCTAAAAACACATATTTGCTATTAAAAACATTTTAATGAAAATTCATTACCATAACGCACTTGCTGCGTCCAGACTTTTGTTGTTTATTGTTTGCAAAAACTGAAATGGGTTGACTAAAACAGAACTGTCTAAGCAACTAATAAGGAAAAATACCTGCCATGTTTATAATTTGACAGGTACATTCCCTTTGTAAATAATTATTTTTTTCTGAAAAACTTTTATAACTTTAGTAAAACTTGTAACAAAATTTTTTTAAAAGCACTTGCAGTACTTACATATTATATCTAAGACCAAATTTTAATTTTCTACCTCCATTAAAATAGAAATTTTTCCAAATAATCATAACTGGGACTCTAAAACCGATCTCCAAGGTCCATTTAATAATAAATATATCTTACTAATAGTGCACAATTCTTATGCAAATTCACTACTATAACACACTTGCTGCGTCCCGAATTTTTTTATTTATAGTATACATTCGCATGCTAAAATTACTAAGTCCCTGTCGTATCTCTCACAACGTTGTCCAGGCTGATAACCTGCGACAACCTCCATTGTTTAGATTTTTATCTCCGATTTATTTAAATAGCATAACAGTAGAGATAACGTCATCTGTCTTTGTCCAACATTGTAGATATTGCATTACAGAATCTGAAGGGATGTCTAGGATTATTTTATTATTAATTTCGAATAACTTTATTTTCCTTTGATCAAATGACTTGGAAATTGGTACACAGCCACGTCTGTCTATGTTCTTTTAAGTTGTAAATATTCATTTCAATCACTTATACAATTTGAGAGAAACTGCGCTTTAAAAAATATTTTTTAGTTTTTTACTAAGAAAAATTGGCTGCTAAGATTTGATGAACGAACTCATCCAAGCCATTAGTAAAATAAGGGTAAATCCCAAATTTGGTCCAAATCAGTGAAGTATTTATTGGCTTATCGGTTGGATATATACATACATACATACATACATATATACATATATATATATATATATATATATATATATATATATATATATATATATATATATATATATATATATATATATATATATATATATATATATATATATATAATGGGTTCCAGAGGGCCTAATTCGTGCTCATTTGAAGAAATTTTCTGAAAGTCTCGCCATCTATACCTCTGTATTAGTTTATTTTCTTTATGAAAATTCACTAAAATAACAAACCTGCTTGGAAAAAACTTCATAAGATGTATTTTATTAAGCTCAGGCACAGTGTTTTGGTCTGATGACCTTTCTCGATGAGCATAAAATATATATTTTATTAATTTAAGCACTTATTTTCAAGCGATGATTATGTTTTCAGTCTAATTTTGTTTCAGGTAAAGTTACCTTAGCAACCTTCATTTGAGGAAACATTCAATTATGAAATTTGAAGAAGACTTTTTTGATAATTGGAAAAGTAAGAAAGTGAACCAGCAGAAAAACAAAGATGGGGTAAATTTCTTAAAGAGTGTTGGTGATCCAGCATATGGTCATCTCAAACAGAATTTTAATGCACAAAAGTTTAGAGAACAGTTTGCAGAAGATGAGCTGGTCAAAAGGGAAACCTATAATGAACTGGTTTGTTTTTCTTTTTTCTTTTCTATTATTATTCCATACAATATTACAAATGCTTTTTCCATTAGACCAGTCTTATTTTTATCAGCTTTTATTTAACTTCATCTGTTACTATGTTTGTCAAATCTTGCAAGTTAATTTTGAACCAGTTCCCCTTATTCTATTGGGCTGAAATTTGATAAGTGTGTATGTCAGGTGACAATTAATCATAAGCTATCTGTCAATATCATTCAATATGGCTGATGCTCCAAAATGGCGAACGCTCTGTTGTATATAAGTAGTATATATATATATATATATATATATATATATATATATATATATATATATATATATATATATATATATATATATATATATATATATATATATATATATTGTATTATTTTTATTTGGCTACCGTTTCTTCTAGTAGTATAACCAGTATCCCTGCAATGGATTTTATCTTATCTGTAAGATGCTTCTTTATTAAATAAATACCTATCTGATTATTTTGATTTTGCCAATTTATTTTGACCACTTTACAGCGATGCGAGATGCCAGGTGTTCCCAGATCAACTTTTCTCATGGTGTTCAGCCCAGATGGTACAAAGGTAGCCTCAACACATGGCAATCACAATATCTATGTGACTGATATTCGTAGCGGCAAAAATATCAAGAAACTTGTAGGGCATCCTCGTACGCCTTGGTGCATTGCTTTTCATCCTACATCAAATGAAATTGTTGCATCAGGCTGCTTAGGTGGACAAGTCCGCATATGGGATTTAAGCGTAAGTTTTTCTCACCTCCATAGATTCCAGTTAATAATTATTAAACATGTATAACAGAAGAAATTCTAAGTTTGCTGATAAAAGCACAACCAGGAATATGTGTTTATGCTGATTTTAAGTTATTAAATATTGTTTTCAGGGTGGCAGTGAAGTGTGGACTGCAGGCAATCAGTCTGTTATTGCATCTATAGCTTTCCATCCCCGTGAACGTGTTTTGGTCATAGCTACGTTGAATGAAGTTTATTTTTGGGATTGGAGTAGACCTGATCCATTTTTACGTTGCAGTACAGGAAATCCAAAAGAAAAGGTAATCCAACTTTTCATGTATAATCTTAAAATTGATTAAATGGTTGAAAAAATTTGTGAAATAGATACAAATAGTTTGTGTTTTCAGTCAATTTTCTTAAAAAAAATCACTCATGAGGAGATTGCGACTTTTGAATTTAAAAAAAAACTTTAAATGAGCCCAAACTAGGACCGCCGAAACCCAAATCCTTTTATATATAGGTGTGTGTGTCACACCGATAAGTCGAAAAACAATGAGCCGATTTTGATAAAATTTAGTGAATACCTTGCTTTCGCAAGTTGCTTTTGCAAGTTGCTTGGATAAGTTCATTAACCACGAAAATTGGACTAGTTTTTTCCGGAAAATGCTGTGTTTTCTTTTGGAAAATTGTGTGTTCCTTTTCGGAAAAGTGTTCAAATTCTAAATGTCAAAATTGACATGTTCTAGATAAAGAACTTAAAATTAATACGGCTTATGTACCAGAGATGTCATAAGAAGTGTGTTCTATAAAGTCTTACGTTTCAGCTTCAGCCGTCATTGTCCTTTATCTAACTTAAATATTTGCAGAAAATGAATTTCAAATAGATCCTTTCTCTGATACTTTGGCAGTAGTTTCAATTATAAGGTCATAATACATGAAGAAAAAACTTTGTATCTCTTTTTAAGCACATTGAGCGCACAGGTCAGTGTGGGATTTACCACATAGTTAATTAAAGTTCATATAAAGAAAAGCATGTATAATATGTGTTAAAAATATATTAAACAATGATTTGTTCTAATTAGACAGTAGGATTTCCATTGCCAGGCTTTAGCTCAGGGTTAATATATTAATATGTAACTGTAAAACACATATAATTACATATGGATGCCTTCATATGTCCATAGCTTCAGCTTTTCAGTTCCTAAAAAAGTAACTACAAATTTTGTGAAGTACTTGAACATTACCTGAAGATTTTAGCCAATTATTACTAAACATAATATTTTATCTTTGTGGTTTTTCTTTTGTTTCCATATAGTCATATGGAAATCGCGACTTTTGCACTTGGAAAAAGGTCTTCCAATGAGCACGAGCTGGAGCTATATATATATATATATATATATATATATATATATATATATATATATATATATATATATATATATATATATATATATATATATATATATATATATATATATATATATAGGGTTGTTCAATAAGCGCACGTCGGTCCATAATTACTAAACCGTTGTACTTATAAAACATGTTCTTAATGGAACTTGCAATGTATTATCTTTGCCGACAATAGGCATGGATGCAAAATGATAATGTTTTGTATCCTCCTACTATGTCAAAAAGCATAACTATTGGACAATTGATAGTCCCTTTATTAATCTTATTTTTAAAGGGGTAGACATTGATCCAATCCAATCCATAGCAGGTGGTAGTGGAATTTTCCTTTACGTAATAGTAAAGGATTTTTTCACGCCCGAGGAGGTACTACCCCATACATCAAGGGGCCGGTGAAGTCCCAACAGACGTTTCCGGTTCTGGTGTATGAGTCGGTTTCCCTTATAAGCAAAAATGATGATGGCTCCTCCTTGTACAAAATATTCCGGAGGCAAAATACCCCTCCATTCGGATCTCCGGGAGAGGGGTGTACAGGGGGCGCCAACATCAAGATTTAACATATCCTTTTCGAATATATGTGGCCTAAATTCTAACCTGAACTCCGTCCACCATTTCCTCCAGGCTAACAGGCCCCAACTGCTCTTCCTCACCGAAACCCAAATCAGTGCCAAAACAGCCACTAATCACCTTAATTTCCCGGGGTATGAGCTCCTTACTTCCTTTAGATTGCATGCAGGCGTGTGCACATACGTCCGTCGCAATCTACGCTGCACCAGACTCCCCAATTTAGAAGCTGGAAGAAAAGACATACTATGGATAAAACTTTCTCTCAGGGCTGCAACTAAATTCATCTGTTGCATTTACCGGTCACCTTCTGACAACAACTTTGTCCAGCTCTTTGACTACGTTTCTGAAAAAACCGACTATCTGATTTCTGAATATCTGTCCTCCGAGGTCACTATTCTTGGTGACTTCAATGTCCATAATAAGGAATGGCTAGGATCTTCAAAAACCGATCCACAAGGGAGAGCAGCGGAGGCCTTTGCAGTCAGCAATTCTGTAGCCAATATGATTCAGCAACCTACTTACTTTCCTCGTATCCCAACACACAGCTCAAATCCCTTGGATCTCCTTCTTACTACACAATCAGAATGCTATAAGATATCAGTCACCGCCCCCCTTGGTCGCTCAGACCACGGCATGGTCACTGCTTCCTGTGCAATGCAACCCGAGGTCACACAGTCATCACACCCACGTATCGTTTGGCACTACAACTCCGTAAACTGGGATGAATTGCGGGATTACTTTTCCTCATTTCCATGGGCGTCTGTCTGCTTCTGTCATCCTGACCCCTCTGATATCTCACAAAACGTCACCGAAATTATCCAAGCTGGCATGGAATTATTTATCCCACGTACACAGAAAACCTCTTCAGCCACTCAAAAGCCCTGGTTCTCTAAATTCTGTGACAAGGCCAGACTTGAAAAGGTCAAAGCTCACAAAACGCTTCTACACAATCCCAGTCAAGAAAATCGTCAAGCATTTAACGACGCAAGAAACCGCTATGTCCGCATTCTTTCTGAAGCAAAAAACTCGTTTAATAACCACAAGAACAAAGTCCTCTTGAGCTCCAATGGCGACAAACCCTTCTGGACTCTTGCTAAATCTATTGGGAATAATTTCTGCAAAAGCACGTTCCCACCTCTTGTCTCAGGGGATGAAATTGTTTCTACCGCCCTGGGCAAGGCTGAACTTTTTGCTTCGTTGTTCGCCGCTAATTCTACTCTCAACCCACCTCCAAATGTTCAACCACCAACAGTCCCCAATGTCGCGCATAAAATGACGGATATCATTTTCAAAACTAAATAGGTACGAAAGATGCTCTCTTCTCTTAATACCAGGAAAGCCTCTGGCCTTGACGAGATTCCAGCAATTGTTCTCAAAAAATGCGCACCAGAGCTTGCTCCAGTCCTGACTCGTCTGTTTCAGATATCTTATAATAAAGGCATATTCACTAGTAACTGGAAAACTTCTCTAGTACAACCCATCCCCAAGAATGGATCCAAAGCGCTTTCCAGCAACTACAGGCCTATTTCTCTCCTTGCAGTCGTCTCTAAAGTGATGGAAAAGTATATAAACACCGAATTACTAAAATTTCTTGAAAAACACAGTCTAATCCACGACAGGCAGTATGGATTCCGTCAGCGCAGATCGACTGCCGACCTCCTTTCCTTTGTCACCCATTCTTGGAACAAGTCTATGGAACAACACGGTGAATCCCAGATTGTTGCTCTAGACATATTCAAAGCATTTGACCAGGTCTGGCACGCAACGCTGCTTAATAAACTACCGGCCTATGGCCTACCACCAAAACTCTGTATGTGGACAGCAAATTTCCTCTCCAACAGGAGCATATCTGTTGTTGTGGATGGCCATTCCTCTAAACTGTATCCAATTAATGCAGGAGTTCCTCAAGGTTCAGCTTTAGCCCCTACTTTGTTTCTTCTCCACATCAATGACCTCCTCTCGAGCACCCTCCATTCAAATATACAATATTCTAAGCCTGTCTCTTTAGCCCAATTAGATGAGGTTAGACAGCTAGACTTTTTTGTGGATAATTATATTTGAGCAGGTGTGTAAATGTCTTGAAGAGGTTCGTTGTCCAGGAAAATCAGATCATTTTAAGTTTATTATTGAAAAATTATTGTACTTTTTCAAACAATCAAGTTATTTTGATTAAATAAGTTACACTGTTTCTACTATATGTAGGTTATACCAAATTCCATCCCTTTTATTGAAAAAAAGAAAAAATTTGCTATTAAAAACATTTTAATAAAAATCCACTACCATAAGGCACTGGCTGGATCCAGACTTTGTTATTCTTTTGGTTATAATTGTTATTTGAATTTTATTATGTTTTTGTTTATATGTATCTAATATTTTTATGGTTTTATAAAGTAGTAGACACGCAGGGTATCTGTACTTTGATGGCGGTTTTTGTTTGTTTGATTGTTTGGCTTCGAACTGACAACCCAGTTTCATATAGCCACAGTCCTTGTGCAGCAGCAATAAATATTAAATACAAATAAAAATAATAAATCTAAATAAATGTTGTGGTTTCCTTTTCCATGAATCATTAACAATGTTATTATTTTAGCTTGAATAAGATTTGAGACTTCAACTTCACCTTACTGAAGGTAACATGTTTTCTTGTAGGTTCGTTATGTAGCATTTGACAAATTGGGCCACAAACTCATAACAGGGATAGCAAACAGTCCCCAGACTAGATGGGAAAGAGTTCGGGCACCTGTTCCTGTCCCAAGACAAGTTGAGAATTCAGCCAATCCATATAGAAGAAGAATAACACCTCGTTTAGTTAATGTGCAGCCTTCTCAGGTAAATATTTTTCATGTTTCTTTATTATCATGAACACCATAATCTGTAGAAATCAATAATACTAATATTTATTAATGCACTTGGCATTTTACATAATATACAAAGAAAAAATGTATTAGGTTTAGACAAGCAAAAACAATAATAACAAAACAATATTTCACTATTTCCCATAATATGCAGAACTCTACGTGCATTTGATCTAAACTGGCTATATGCCATGCCAAATATATCAAACCCCAAACAAAAGCTATTACGGTGGAAGTCACTTATAATGACGTCGCTTGTAACAGTACTGCACACTCACCAAAATGGTCGACACGAATAGCCCACTTTACACAGCTAAAAGACATCTCCGGCAAGACAGTATCACAATACATTACAAAACACATCACCACAGAGCAAACAATAATAATTATTCATACATTCAAAATCATATTTCCAACAATAGCATTTCAGATTTAAATTTGATGATCCACAATGTAATGTCTGCATTGTTTTTGTTATTTTGTAGCGCACTACGCCCTCCAGTGAGCCAACCAATCGAGAACCTCTTTCTAGTGTGCCAGAAAGGGAAAGAAGAATAAGCGTGTGTTACAGAAACTTGGTTCGTGAATATGAACAGCTAGTCCAAAGATATCTACAGCTTTACAGACCACCTACTATGGTAATTATCATAATTCAATGTATTATATGTATATTACATTTACACTGATTCTTTATATAACACAGATTGACCGAGGGACCGACCCAATGGAATCGACATCCTCTAGCACAACCAGTGGTACTCAAACTGCAGGTCCTTCAAATGCACCATCTTCCTCAACAGCTGAACCAACAGCTAATGTATGTGTTAACTGTGACACACCAGGTCCTTCAGGAGTCAGTTCTTCTACAAAAGTCAAAGCTGAAAATTCCGATGCTACCTCAAAAGAGTCTAATCAGCCATCAACCTCTAACGAAGCTGAAAAAACAAACAATGAGGTTTCTACAACACCTAGCGAAGAATCTCCAGCTAACATAGCTTCATCTACTAACATGGATTTGCCGGTCGAAAAAGATCTACCTGCAGACAGCAATTCACCTGGACCATCAACTTCTTGTAGTGTTCCGCTTATGACACCAAGCAAGATATTATTAGTTATCAAGAAACCATCGATGTTGATTAGAGGAACGCAAACTGTAGATTCACGAAAGCACAAGGCTTCTGAGGAACCAGAAGAGCCAAAGAGAGAGAAACGTGCTAAAACTAGTGGCACTAGTGAGGACCTTGGAAGTAGTTCAGGTATGTGAGTCTTAATTTTAGGGGTCTCTTTGTAATGTGATTTCTATTTTCTAAATGTAACAAGTTAATAATCTTAAAAGGTATATAAGGTGTCTTAAAAATTGGGATAACGCCCCTCCACGTATTTCTGAAGCAAAAATACAACAGTTTAGGCCAACTTTGTTTTTAGCGAATATTCATTAAGAAAAATTGGCTAATAGAGAGGTCACGATGAAAAGCTTTTGAAAAAATTTCTTCAGATGAGCGCGAATTTGGGTCACTAGAACCCAAAACCAAGGTCCGTTAAAATTTTTATTTATATATATATATATATATATATATATATATATATATATATATATATATATATATATATATATATATATATATATATATATATATATATATATATATATATATATATATATATATATATATATATATATATATATATATATATATATATATATATATATATATATATATATATATATGTATGTATGAGCGATAACTCAAAAAATACTAAACTGATTACAATCAAACTTGGCAAAAATCTTGTTTGGGCGAAAACCGAGGTCGAGTTCGTTAACCAGATGCTCAAGTTTTTTAGGTGGAAAATCGGGGAACACTTTTTGAAAAGGTTATATTTTTGTAAGTATCAGAGTAACTGGATTGAGATTTTACATGTGGCTTCAAATGGTGCAAGTAAACCTATGTTGTGAATTTTAAGTAATTTGGTGCACAATATCTAGAGTTTTTTACCAAATTAAACTTAAAATCCCAAAGACATGCAATGAGACGACTTAGTGGTTAAAGTGCAATGCCTGACAGACAGAGTAGTTAACTCCCACCCGTAGATTGATTCATACATCAGATATAAACCATACATCAACGGTAACCAAACTAAATATGTACCAGGTATAAACATACTACCCGAACCAACAATCGTGAAATCTCGGCCGCAATGATAGAAAATGACAGACGACATGAAATTAAACATTTGCCAAGTAATTGTTTTTATCTTAGGTTGATGAGAGAATAGGTTGTTTTTCGATTAATAATTTTTAGTTTATATGAAAAGCTTGTGAACTAGCTAAGTCATTGTCGAAAACAACAAACTTGTTTGATCATATTAGTTGTCCAAGACCCTAACCGATAAAATGAGTTATGTTATTAAATTAATTATTTGACATAGGAACAATACATATGCAATCAGGACTGTTAAAAATTGTGTAAAAATAGCAACATTTGAAAATAATTTATTTCTTTATTTAAAATCGAAACTTAAAAATTAATAATGAGTATATAAACCTGGAATAAATTAACATGTCAAGCGAGCGGCGTTACCTCGTTGAAAAAACCCATTGTCGTTTGATCTCGGAAGTTAAGTAACTTCGGGCACAGTCTTTTCTTGGATGGGTGACCACCTGGGAGCATCGTGCACTGTTGCCTCTTTTTTTTTTAGGCAGTGAAATTTCTGTTTTGGTCTTATTAGCGAATTTTTATTAAAAAAATTAAGCGTATGTAAAATGTATGCCACAAATATATATATATATATATATATATATATATATATATATATATATATATATATATATTATATATATATATATATATATATATATATATATATATATATATATATATATATATATATATATATATTAATAGCTTGCATGAGTTCGTTTTTCAAATCGGCAGCCCGTATGTTATTTCAGATTTAATTACAGATTACGTAATTTAAGTTTTAAGTATTTTATCAGCAAATTTTTGTGTGATATATGTCAGTTTTCGCAGAAATCATTTTTTTGCGAATTATTGTGAAATGTTAGTGATTATCAAGTACTGTTTAATAGATTATTGTAAAAATAAGTGTTTGCAAATTCACATGGGAAATCTGTTTTCGAATTTTGAAAATGGAGTTATACAAATTTGAAGCATTTAATGAAAATTCGCTACCATAACGCAATTGCTGCGTCCCGAAATTTTTATTTATTATATTTCCCAAAAAGATTTACAAAATCCATAACAGGAATATATAGCTCTAGTAAAAAATTGGGCATCACACAAATACTCTAACAAAATTAAATATAAACGGCGACTTTATAATTCATCAACTCACACAGTACTTCATTTCTTAAAGTTTATGTTTTAAATGTGTTTTATTTATCAGAAATTCCCTCACTTTTTTTGTAAATTTCACTGTTATCACTTTCTTTAATGTTTGTTGGAAGTTCATTAAACCACCTGACAGCTTGGAATGTAACTTTCTTTCTTCCTATATTAGTTGCTTTAGATAGCAGATGAATTTTCTGTCATTTCCGTGTTTGATAATTATGTATATCATAATTATAATTAAATTATTTTTCATTTTGTATATTAGTTAGTTTAACACTGTCTAAAAAGATCAACTCATTTATATTACAAATTTTCAGTTCATTGTATAGAACATTTGTTGAGGTTCTTGGATTTTCTTGAAATAATATTTTTACTGCCTTATTTTGACATCTTTGTAGTTCCTGTAGGCCTTTTCTCCAGAATGAAGCTAAGTAGCTTAAATGTGATTGCACATAGGCATAATATATGTTATACTGTACATTTCTGTTGAAGTAGCCGGCATTTTTTCTTAAACTAAAACAGACATTCCAAATTTGTGTCCTTAAATTGTCAATATGTTTCCCAAAATTTAGTCTGTTATCTATCACTAGTCCTAAATATTTTGCCTTTTGTACTTCTTTTAACACATCATCACAAATTTTAAGCTGGTATTGGAAATTACACTCTAGGGAAATACCCATTTTTATTTTTTAAATCCGTCTCAAATCTACTCATAAAGAGGTCTGCAATAAAATATATCAAGATCGATTAAGAACAAAACATCATTGAACTGTGCGGCACCTTTCACTTCAAGCTCTTTATTCTCACGTTGCATTTGACCAGCTAAGCACTCCTAATCTGTCTGGCAGAATAATAAAGTATGGTCAATGACCTCGTCTGGTCTGTACAAATACAAGACACTACGTTGTGTTCGCGACTTAAAAATCCCCTTTTGTTTTCTTTTGTACCTAAGAAATCAATATAAATACTTTTTTGAGGTAGAATTTTTATTTGGAATATTCATCCTGTGTTCAGGTTAACATTGTGTGTGAAACGGTCGTTTTTGCTTTGAAAAAGATGTGCGACAATTATTAGTTTGTCGCCAGATGTGCTTGTCGGTGCTCATCACATGCTCCATTATTCACATAGTAAATTTATAGATTAAGTAAGAATGTGAG
The DNA here is from genome assembly GCA_964006375.1 of Tillus elongatus. Taxonomy (NCBI): domain Eukaryota; kingdom Metazoa; phylum Arthropoda; class Insecta; order Coleoptera; family Cleridae; genus Tillus; species Tillus elongatus. The sequence continues at coordinate 190,040,614 of OZ023265.1, read as the reverse complement.
CTTTCTTAAATAATGCGGCACTTTACATTTTAAGCCCATTATCCTTTAAATTAGATAAAAGCTCATAAATTTGTCAACTAGGAGATTAAAGTAGTTTGTCAACCTTGTCCCTTCAATATAGACACAATAGACAAACGATGGATCTCCGGCTACAATTTTACCTTCGGTTTAATTCGTCTATCTAGGTATCATATAAATACATTTGTAGCTGTTAATTTAGTGTAGAATTTTTTCATCCTCTGATGACGCTAACGTGGTTAGTGAAAGGATCGTAAGGTCTTTAAAAAAGATGTTTTGTGATTGTTTGGGTTCTCCAAGTGTACTTATCCAGTGCTCATCACAGGTTCCAGTTTTCACATGGTGTATTGGTACTTCACTGATCTTTTATTTAATCATTTTATAGCATATTTAACAAATTTTCACACTGATTTAGATTTGTTTCATCTAAAATCTTGTTTCTTTTTTCAGCATCAGAACAACCGGGCACGCCTCATACGAAACAAGTATATTTATTCGCATCCGCATCTAATGGTTCTGGACCATCAGGAACCAGTCCTGTAGCTGACAGTGGAACCCAAACGTTACACCCTGCTCGAGTTTTGGTGCTCAGCCCCTCTAAGACGTCTTCTAATAAACCTGGTGCCTATCAGAAACCTGAAACATCCAATATTGACCATCAGGGTGACGATAATACAAATCAAGAGGAACCGAGTACTTCCGCAGGTGTTACAGAGACACAGCCGGAAAAGCAGCCCGTCGAAAGTATTAATCCAACACCATCCAGAAGCCAGGTGAATGATGTGGAGTTAGCTGATGAAACTTCAGAAGGACAGAGCTCCACAGATCAGAATAATGAAGATGAAGTGTTGTCTATTATAAGGCAAAGTGCTGAGAGAGAGGTTAGGTCAAGAATACTGCCAATCATTAGGTCAGTACCAGCACCGGATAGGCCAGAATTGATCAGGTAGAGTCTTTTTACTGTGATATTTAATTTCTAATTCATATCCTTACTTTCAACAAAACATCTTGCCTATGGTAGTTCTATTTGTTCCGTCTTACGATTTCCGATGGATATAAATCCCGACAGCATTGATGTCAACAGTAACATTCACTCACCCAGGCCCTAGCTTATAGTTTATCTCACAGATTTATTAATTAGCAAAAATGAGATACAAAACAATGTCTCAGGTCAGTTGATAAAGATATATAATGAATACTTACTGTAGGTTTGACCTGACCTGACCTGACCTGGCACCCAGATGAGGGTCGCCTTATTCTGCCCAGCCAGGTCGCTCATATCGTCTCGGCATTCACTTACCAGCCAGGAATTTACCCGTGGGCTACTTAGTGCCTTAAGGGCTGTCTATGGCTATGAGGATCCATTTGTTGGTGTAGCCCCTCCTCTTGTTCTCCCGCACACAGTGTAGGATGGCGTACATTTCGGCCAGAAAGACCGTTAAATGGGCTGCGAGGGAAATACTATGACTTACCCTTAGTCCTTCCGAATAAACACCTGCCCCCGTCCCACGCTCCCCGCCAGACCGTCCGTGAACCAGTCGAGCGCATCCCATGGTATGCCCGGCGTCTCCTCCCGCCATGCCTCGCGGTCGGGCTGAGCGCTCATACCTATCATTCATTTGTTTCTGATAATTAAAATGTACTAATAAAGGTTCTCAAAGCAGCAGCAGCAGCAGTTAAATCAAGACTCATTGTTATCAAAAATAGAAACATGTAGATAAGAAAAGATTCAATCAGATACTGAATTGAATACTGTTACATACTAATTTATAGAAAGATGGATGTAATTTACATGTTTAAAATTTCTTCAAAGAAATTACTCTAACGGTCAATCTCACTGCTTCTTAAATAATGAAGGACCTAATCTGAATTTCTCTCAGAGTCATAAAGGTAAAAGAAAGTCTGTACCCGATACAAAATTATAAGACACTTAATAGGTTAACAAAACTCACTTGTTTTAAACAGAAGCAGCACGCCCGGCTGATGAAAAGGAATGAGGTCAGGCCTGTTATTAGGCCTCTGCGACAGCAATTAAAAGAACTGTGGCTTGATTGGAAGCTGCTTATGCCGCTCTATAAAAGCACCGGGACCGCTAGCAACAGGTGTCTGGACACGGAGAGCAGTGTTAGCTCCCAGATTGCATGTAGGAAGTTTACAGCAGCAAACTGAAGCCGCTGACAGCAGCTTGAAGCCCTTCAGGGCAGTGTTGGTTCTCAAGGAACTATGAAGGCAGTGGAACAGTAGACATGAGAAAACAACGGGAAGCAGAAATACAAGACAGAAAGGCAAAACAGGAAACCCCTGCAATTGCAATAAAAAAATACTTGGAAAAATTCGCCCTGTTTATTAAAGAAAGCTTGCAGACTTACCGCTTTCCTAAAGAGAGAAGCGAGGTTCACACACCATTAATTGCAAACAAAGCACCTTAACAAAGCTTAATAGGCAAATGCACTCAGATACTTGCAGATAAGTGAAGTCTTCCATTTTACTAGGTAAAGTGCGACGACTTCCCTTTAGATATTTTGCTTATATAGGGATACTTCCCCTCATACGGTTATTCTCTAGCCCGGGAACAAATCAGGTTCTCATTGGTCAAACTGACAAATTCAGTTACACTTGACTTGAGAGGGACAAAGGTAATGAGTAAAATATCGATTTTTACCGACCTTCAGAGTTGTACATTGCAAGTTGAAAGGATACAAGTGCTTCATTGTCTTCTAAAATGTTTGAGAACCCTCTGGAAGGTTTTTTTAATGTCTATTTACTTGGAAATTCATTTAAATATAAAGATATTTTTGTTTCCTTTATACCTTCCAATCTACAGATACTTAATATTCTTTTGTATTAAGACGAGGTCAGTACAGAGTTACGGAGGCGATTAAGAGCGACTCTCCATAAAGATTGCTTAATTTACTGTTTATTGACAGCTCATTGTTAATTAAGCAGGCAATGACCAACGAACTCTGCCAGATGTTATTGTGAAGTTAGTAAGAGCGCCACAGAAGTGAAGTTAACGAGTAGACTTCCATAAAATCATTTCAATCCAAGCGTCGACTTGCCGTTTAACACTGAGATGGCTTACTAACATTTAGACTTCCTTGATATTCTTGTAGTGTCAGTAAAAGCATTACGGTTATGAAAAAAAGATGACCGTAACATATTATAGCAAATGTAGGACTATTGTTCTAAGGTCTTAAAGTCACTACATGTTATTGCGTATTCAGGTCCCTGTAGTATGATGAAATAACTAAGTTTATCCCAAGCTATTCATTAAAAGGGTGGTAATAGTGCGGTGGTGCTTTTTCTTGCTAGAAAATGTTTCAAACTAATCTGCTTAAAAATATTTTTTTATGCCAAAAGATAGTGAAGTAACGATTTTAGTCTTCAAAATTCCAGCGGATGCATATATAAATCACAATTTAAAAAATAATTCTACAACACTTTGCTTTGTTCAGCACAGGTTTTCAATTGAGTTTTCGTATAAGTCTTATCTCAAAAAGTAACTCAGCATTAGTATCACCAAACACTCTCGAAAAAAAAACATAGCTTTTAATTTATATTAGCCAATATCTTATAAAATGTAATAATACATAAGGTGTTACATTGAAAAATAATTATTTTTATTAACTTGCCCACCATTTTATAGATATAGTATATTTTTTACTACTAATTTAGAAAATTAACCTTACATTTATTCTATAATTTATACTGCGAATAATTTTAGGATGAGTATCTTACATTTTAAAAGATTTATTACAGTTTGTTTGCATTAGAAACACGTTTGATTCGATGCTGACTCTTAAAATATTCCAAATATTATATAGAAACTCTCTGCCAAACTGAAACCTTGGATACTAGACATGATTTTATTTCGATTTATGCCAATTTACCTTCATCGAAAACTGCTTCCTAAGGCTGGTAGAACCCCTTGAATATGGTGCTTTCAAGTCATTTTTTTTTATTTATTTTTTAAATATCTCTTGACCCGCCCTGGTATTATCACTTTTTTTAACTATGCTACACATGTGGTCTGTAGTGCGCTCTCTGATCATTATGCTCAAATAGCATATGTACCGGTGAAGTGGAGGTCTAAGTACCGCATACAAATAATAAAGAGGTCAATATTTAGTAGCAACAAATTTGATAATTTTTACTTGAAAATATCCAATTGAAACGAAAAATGTGAGCGCCAGTGAAACGAAAGAATGTGTGTTTCGAAAGTATCGAAAGAATTTGCATTATTTCGACACCTCAAGAACTCTTCCACTGAATAGAAGGAATTTCTTAACAGAATTTCCCTCACTCTCTTCCTAAACCTGGGCAACGCCAAGTCTCTGATATAAATAGGTATTTTATTGTATAACTGAATTGCCCAGTAGCCAATCCCACTCCGACATCTCTCCAGTCGCCAATAGATGAACGCAATGTTTCCCCCTTGTCTCGTACCATAGCTATGGATATCTCGGTGACTCTGATATTCACCCACATTCTCCTTGATGTACATCAAATTTTCAAAGATATAGAGTGACAGTAATGTAAGTATGTTCATATGTCCAAAGAGCATTCTATAGTCATACCTGCACCACACATCACACGTATAGCCCAAAGAGACGCTTAGCACCAGCAGCATGGCACCAAACCAAGATATCATATGAAAGATGTGAGTTATTTGCTGCAAACCATTGTTCAGCCTTCCCCTGAGCCGCCACCGAGCCCCCCAAGGAACCCTTGAGACTATCAGCGGTGACAGATATCATCGTATCATCGGCGAACAGCGTGAACTCGGCAGAATCGCTACACTTTGGCAGATTGTATATATATATATATATATATATATATATATATATATATATATATATATATATATATATATATTAGGAACAAAATGGGTTGCAGGATGGACCCCTGCAGTACACCTGCGGAAATTAAAAAGAGGAACTCAGTATATATATTTTATTTTAAGCATTAAAAATGCTTAACAATAAAAACACAATGACATCTTGTAGCAGTTTTTAAAAGAGTGTTGAAAATTTTAATTTTAAAGCAAAATTGATGATAAATTTTACAGATTAAACAAAGTTACTTAATGTGTGATTGCAGTAGAGATTGTTTGATATCTTCTAGCACGTCTAGGGCTTCTGTCACAATATTGATGACCATTAAAAGCTGCCGAAAATCTTCAATAGTTAGGTTAATTGGGCCCCCATGGATGATGTAGCTCCAGAAACATGATGACGCTGGCTTCATTTAACGATCATGCTCTGTATAACATAAAAACAGGATCTAAACCATAGCCAATAATGGCTTAAAAACAAAATGGTGTTAAAGCAGTGAAAAACAGTGAAAAAATCGTGAAAAATGGAATAACTGAAAATGTTCAGAGTAATTAGTGTACTGCTTCCTACTGATAACTTGCTTGAACCAATGCGGACGTGTCTGCCAGTGGCGGCTCGTGGGTGTCTTACATGCGTGGGCGCAGGGTTCGTGAGTAGGATTGCATATTAGTAACCGGTGGCGCCGCAGACAAACATTTTTAAAATTTTCAAGGTCACGTGTTATCCTGACACTGCAGAATTTTAATGAAAAATGCCTTTATACAAAAATACAGACTTTTCCAAAAATATTTTTTGGGAAATTTTGAAATAATATTTAATGACGAATATCGAGGGCATAAATAAATTTAAATAATGGGTGGCAACATTTGAAAAAGTTTGAGATAGGTATCTTACTGTTATTTGTAGAGGAAATCAGCACGCCTGTCCTTAATTGTTCACAGAAATGTTAATCACTTTTACATTAAAGTCTATGGCTCATGGTATTTCTTAAAAATGTCTTAACGTGTTTTGAAGTAGAAAACACCTTTCGCTGAAGTGGTCATTGGAATCGTTGCTACAATATTACATAGTTTATAAATTTCGGAAAATGCTCCGTTAAGGTTATTTTCCATTAGAATATTTATGAAAGCACGAACTCCTTCCACAGATCTCATAACTTCTCGGTTGTATAAAGTAATTAATTCTGTTCTAAGTTTCCCCGTGTCAAAAAAATTATAGCACTAAATACTAGCTTGAAAATCATTTAAAATCTTACTTTGTAAGAATTAAAACTGGGTGTTGACAACAAATTTAAAAGAGGCAAAGGGTCTGTGACAGAAAATCTATCTTTTAATTGTGTTATAATATCACATAGTTCTATTGCAGCACTTTACGATTATCACCTATGCCCTCACCATCTTTCAGTCTTCTGGAGCTAATTTCTACTGGCACATAGGGTCGAGTGGTGTAAATACGAGACACCTAAAACTTGGGGTTAAAACAAGACACTAGATTTAAAAATAATAAAACATGCTCTAATTAATTCAAAAAATTAATAAATGCCGCTCATACTACTACTAGAGTAAGATCCCATAGTGATCTAGATAATTTCGCAAGGTTTAGTACCAGTAAAAAATTGTTTTGTGTCAGTCTATACTTTTGTGCCCAAAACTTTCAAATTTTCTGCGAAATCTTTCATTGTGGCGGGTAAACAGACAATCATATCGGCTCGAGGAATATGGCTTCTGAAAGATAATTGTGCAGCGCAACAAATGCACCTTAGTATTTGATGATATTAAAATCAAGAAAGGAAATAATTTATAAAAAGGGGTACTTCAGTCATGTATTCAGATGACACTGCACTAATATTCAGGAAAAACAATATAGAAAATCTTCAATCAGACATCTTAAATCGGTTTGCGATCATGCACAATTACTTTTCTTCAAACAACTTGAGTCTCAATCTTGAAAAGACCAATCTTTTATATTTTGCAAACTTAGATGACAGACTGAGAATTTGTGTTGATGGTGGGAGAATGTTTCTCATTCAAAAAATAGCTCTTCAGGGAATTCTTAGAATAAAGCAAACAGAATTTTGTAAGCCGTACTTTAAATGTAATAATATACTTAGCTTGTATCCCCTATATATATATATATATATATATATATATATATATATATATATATATATATATATATATATATATATATATATATATATATATATATATATATATATATATATATATATATATATTTATGCATGTGCTTTGTAAGAGAAAATTTACACCTGTTCGGCGAATATGTACAAGCACACTCTTATGACACAAGAACTAAAACTAACAATGTGAAAGACAAGTAAAATCAAACATAATGTGCAACATAACTTGTTAAAAATTTATAACTATTTCCCAGATGAAGTTAGGAACAAGCCTCTAGAATAAACCAAAAAAATTACTAAGATATTTTTGACGAATAGAACCTACTACAGACTGGAGGAGTCCTTCAATGATAAATTTGACGCTTCTGATGTTTAACTTTTTGTCTGAATGTATGTTATATCATGTTTAGATTATATATTGTTACGTTCTACGGTGTTCTAAATTTGTTGACTAACAAAACACAGCTTTTTAAACTACTATATAACCAACTATTTTCCAACACCATAAACACATCAACTAAAATATTTCTCTCTATTACTAAATGTCTATAGAACTATATTCCACTAAACAGTCACGTTTTTTTCTTAATACCCTTGAGTGTCATCTATAACTCAACCTAACGATAAATTTATTGTAGGGAAGTTTAGGCGGTAAAATGACGACGAGAATTATTGCAGCCGATATACGGCCGCAGCATGTTGAATAGCAATAATGAATGTAAACAGCACCATGTATGGTTGCAACATAGTGCATACATATATATATATATATATATATATATATATATATATATATATATATATATATATATATATATATATATATATATATATATATATATATATATATATATATAATTGTGTAAATGTTATTTTGGGTTGTTTTGTTTATTGTATGACATGTTCAACACCCAATGGGTATATGGAACTAATAAATTGATTATTATTGTTATTATTATTATTATGTTTTGTTTACTTTCTTTAGATTATTTGAAAACAACCGTGAGAACGTACGTCTAAGATTTAGGTCCCAGTGTCCACCGACTCTACCTAAGAAGACCCGGCGCCCTGTTGTTGACACAACCACCTCGGACAGCAGCACATCAGAAGATGATCATCTAGATACTGTGCCACAGCGTTGTAGTGAGGCATCCGCTTCTAACGCTGGTTATTCTGGGCAGAATACCACCACAAGACAGGCAGAAGGGGGTAGCAGTCAGTCAGGGGCTGGTAGTACCGTTGGAAACACCAGTGGAAATATGAGAAACTTTAATACAGAGCTGGAGCAGTTGGTAACATCACTGCTCTCTGAAATCGAGAGGAATGATTCAGCGACAAACAATGAGACAAATGGTGCACCGAACAGCAATAGCGCTCAGGTATGTCCATTTAAATTAGACCAATCACTTTTTTTCTTTAGTTTCTGTGCGCTCATTTGCAAACAAACAAAATTCAAAGGTCGGGATCTCCCCCATTAGTGATTTTTTTCTAAGAAAAAATGTAAGCATACTAGCAGGCAAGACCTGACCTTTCGTGTTTCAAGCTTTTTAATCTTTTGTTCTTAATGTTCTGTAGCAAATTACTTGAGCATTTATTAGTATATTTTTTATGAGCTGGCTGTATTGTATTGATTAGATTTTAGTTTATTCAGTTTTTAGATAATGTTGTCTTATATTATTTTATTTTTAGACTGTACATAGTCGGTGGAGACAAGCACCCACATATTCGACCAGAGACGCCATAAACAGGATACTTTCTCGCAGATCGGATCTTATCAGGAACCGGATCAGAAACAATGCAGCTGCGGAGGCAAATTCAACTGCCCAGAGTAATCATTCAACAACAACTCCTGTGCGTAGCACTGAAGATAGACTGACTTCCAGCAATTTTACAGTACCAGTAAGTTATATTTTACCTCAAGTTTAAGTTAACGTTCAAGTTCTTTATTTCATAGGACATCATTCAATGTATATGATTCGTCACGAATTACATCACAACATCTTAACAAGTACTCAACAATACAACATATAGTTAATAAAATATCCAAACAACAAGTTTTTTTAAAACCTTAAATATTGATCTACTGTATTCACTGTCAAAAATGGCTTGTAGACGAAGATCCTCAGCATCCACCACCACTACTACATGACTGTAAACTTTAGAGACCCCAATTAGCTGATACACAGTTTCAGATCTAAATATCAATTCGCTTCACCAGAGAATAAATCAAAACTATAAGTGTGTATAACAACATTTGGCTTAACAGACGCACAGACAGTCCTTCCTTCGGATCTGACTTAAGCAGCCACTTACAATCTATCTCCGAGATGTTTCATTCTAACTATTTTCCTCGGGTGCTATCTTTGTTCCCTATATTTAAGACGAGGTATGATCCCTGTGAAGGCTTATGCTAATGCCCTCGTCATGCTGTTTGTTTAAGGACAGCCTTGTCCTGGAATTTTTTCTTTTCAATATTCTTTATTTACGAACTGAAAACAGTCCATTTGCACTGGTAACAAGTTCTACAATTAATAACATTAAATTACATATGATCTTAAGAGTATTGGCAAAACTGAAACCTGCCTAAAATTGCCAGATAATACTTTTACTACCTGGTTTTTTGTACTCTGCAATTGTTGTAATTTCACCTTTGGCGCTAAAGCCCAAACAACCATCATATGTGGTTCTATTAATGAATTGTATATTAGTCTCTACAATCTCTTCAATTTTTTTCCTTACATTATTTAAGTGTTCACCAAATTTCAACTTATTGTCTATTGTTAATCCAAGGTACTTATAGTTATTTACATGTTTAATTTTTTGATTGTTTACATTAATATTCATATATTTTATATATTTACCTTTTTGTGCAAACAATATGTACACTGTTTTATCTAAGTTTATATTCAAGTTATTACTTAATAACCACCTGTAGTATGTTTGCAAGTTATCATTGACTATTTTTTCCAATTAATTCTGGGAGTCATGCGAATACCACAGCACTGTGTCATCTGCGAAAGTTATGTATGTAGCCTTTAATTTTGCTAATGATGGATTCTGTACATACAACAAATACAAATTGGTCCAAGTACAGATCCCTGTGGGACATCTGTTTGTACAATTTTTGAGTTGCTTCTTTTACTATTCACAACACTTGTTTGCCTTCTGCCAAATAGATAGCTAGATATAAGTTAATGCGCAATGCCACATATTCCCATATTATACAATTTGTTTGAGAAAATGCTATGATCAACTATGTCAAATGCTTTTGTTTCAATCTACAAACAGTGCCAGCACATATTTATTCTGGTCAAGATTGGTAATAACAAAATCTATGACTTCAACAGCTGCCATTTGTGTACTACTACTTTTTCGAAATCCAAACTGATGCTCGTCAGATTTAAATGTTTTAGTCACAAAATCAACTATTCTAGACTTCAAGACCCTTTCTAATATTTTTGAATAAATCACAATTAGTGATATAGATCTTTTATTTCCAGAGTCATGGCAATCTCCAGATTTTTGAATCTGTGTTACCAGTGTCTGCTTCAATACTTCTGGATAATCACCACTTTCACTTCATTAATTAATTTAGTAATGTAAATTCTAAAGGACATCTTAAATCTCTTGTAGTTATATTGTCTATCCCAGGAGCTGTATTATCATTTAGATCATTTGTAATTATAAGGATTTCTTCCTCATCAGAAGGTTTAAGATATATAGGTTTTTCTTCGGCCTGATTATCAAATTGTACACTTTTACCAGTTTTGGTGAATTTTTATTTAAAAAAATTCACTAATAGATATCGATGGTGAGACTTTGCAAACAAATTTTCAAATGAGCGCGAATTAGGACCCCTAGAACCCATATCCGGGGTCAGTTTCAATTTTTATATGTTTATATATATATATATATATATATATATATATATATATATATATATATATATATATATATATATATATATATATATATCCGTCTGATAACTCAAAAAATAATTAACCGATTTAAATGAAACTCGGCAAGTGCCTTTCTTTTATTAATGGCTTGGATGAGTTCGTTAGCCAGGAAAATCGGACGGGGTTTTCCGGGAAAATTTTGAGTTTTCTTTCAAAAAAAATTTTTTCTCCCAAAAAAACAAAGCTGTTTTAATGAAATTTACTACATATGTTGCCTTGGGAGAGCCCTTACTGCGTACCAAAATTTAACTTTCTAAGTTTATAGAAAATTGTGTTATTCAAATTTTAATTTTTTTTTCGAAAAAAATGTTTTTCTCCGAAAGTTACAGAGTTATTTTAATGAAATTTGGTGGATATCTTACACTACGAAAGACCCTACTACATGCCAAAATTAAACTTTCTAAGTTCATAGAAAATTGAGTTATTCAAATTTGAAGCATTTAATAAAAATTCAAAGCCATAATGCACTGGCTGCGTCCCGAGATTTTTTTTCCTTTTCAACTTCTTGGCCAATCTTGTATCCCACATCTTTGAAATAGTAATTTAGCGTATCGGCCATTTCTTAGTTTCTTAGCTTAGTGAGGAAAACAATAAATCGAGGGTTCAGTTATTCCTAAGAACACGAATTTGTAATGCTTTTCCTTTGATAGAATTTATAGCTTTAATGACACTTTTCATAACACAATCCATTTGGGAAAGTAAACATTCTGAGGCAAGAACTTGGTGTGAAAAATAGTGTAGTCATTGAGAATTTGTAATTACTTCTTGTAATCTGACAATAAGACCTGATTGATGTCCTGTCATAGCCCTGGTAACATCAGTGCATATAGCAACACATTTCATCCAGTCAATATCGTATTTAGATTTACATTGCATAAAAGTATCAAATTGTGGTGTTGCTCTTTAATGGCGTACAAAATAAAATATCTTCTGTGATATCATTGCTTGAGTTGTATTATACGAATGCTATAAACTGGACACAATTAGACATATATGTAGATTCGTCCATCTGTAGATAGAAGTAAGTGTATTTCTTGGTATTTTCATCAATTGCTGCTCGAATATCTTCTGTCATCTCACTTATTCTCCTTGCAGTAGTATCATTGGAGAGATAAGTACACTTGGAGAACCCAAATCACCACACCACATTTTCAAAAACCTGACGATCGTTTTACTAACCAAGTTAGCATCATCAGAGGATGAATTATTATAGTTGTGGTGATTTGGGTTCTCTAAGTAGACTTATCAGTGCTCATCACGGGTTCCAATCTTCACTTGATGTATTATTGGAGAGAGGTATTGTTTTTAATTTTGCAGCTTTGACCAACTCTGCAAAGATAACTTAATCTCATCAATGTTTATTATATCTTACAGTCCTCTGAACCTTTGTACGGAAGAGCCACAATATCTTCCCACACAACATCAGAGGACGGTACCCAAGGTAGCGGTCGACAAGTATACGTTATGCCAACGTACACAGTATACAGATCAACTTCTATCAACATTCATCCTCAATATACAAACGCCACTACAAGGAGAACCCATACTTCCTCAGATACGGACAGAGAACCCAACAGCTCTCCTTCAAGCCTGCCTGTCTTTTCATACCTGACAGCGCCCAGGATGAGTCACAACCATTCGAGGCCCAGGTATGTCATGAACTACACTCCTAACAGTAGCAGCAGTTCTTCAGAAAGGGGTAATCAGTCCAACAATGAAATACAAGGTTTACCATCGAGAACTGGATCATTGCCTAGAGGACAGATCAGTTCTTCTAACAGGCGAGTCTCGGCTTTCAGGCCGTTGAGGTTTAGACTACCATTACCTCATGGGTCATCTGTAGGCAGAGGCAGCAGATTATGTGAGTGTAACAATAATAATAATACTTTCACAAAAGTTATTTATTGATTGATCAGTTCATAGAAAATCCTTTTTAATTTTATTTGCAGTTAAATGTATTGGTCATGTATAAATATATTATACTTCTTTAGTCAGTCATATAGAGGTGTTTTGGGTACCTGGCAGTATATCAAATCAGTTGTGGCCAGTTAAGTTTTGTATATTTTATTGTTAATTTGGAATTTTTGTAAAGTAAGTCAGAAAGGCAATAGGAAATTTACAAATAGGTTTTTAAGAACATTTTTGGTACATTTTCCATAGCTAGCTTTCTTGTGATTCTGAAGATACCTGTAATTATCGTCCGACTGCATTGTTGCCTACTCAACCGGAGATAGTGGAGAACCTGGTGAAGGTGAGAGGATAGTCTCTTTCCTGGATGAACGAAACCTGATGAGTGGCCAGCAGTTTGGATTTCAAGCATTGAACGGTACGAGTGATGTCTTGAACATCTCTATGTCCACCTGAACTCAGGAGAGGCTGTTGCGGTGGTGTTATGTAATCTTTTAAAAGCATTCAATTGTGTGGATCACCTAATGCTGCTGTGGAAATTGGAGGCCTATAGATTCAGGGGAACAGCGTTATGTCTACGTTTGATTTACTTAACACGCTTTACTAAAAATGCATAAAAGAAGGTTCTTACATTACAAAGACTGCTACCTAGTGACATAATCGCACAGGTTATCCGAGTTAATGAGGTGGATGGGCACGGGAACCAATCCCAGAAGCAGAATTATTTTTATGCGAGGTTCGCACCCTACATAAACCAAATCATTAAATACCTTCAAAACAATGGCCTCTGCTCCGTCGGTCTGGAAAGTCTACAAACATGAATCCCATCAATAATGCCTGGGAAGGTTTAAATAGAGAACTGGGGCAAAAAAATATAACAGGGTCTAGTTGATAAAAATAATTATCTATCACTGGAACCCTAATGAAAAATTTAAGAAAATCAACATTTGTTCCAATCCTCCTTGTGGGATTCATACCCTTACCAAAGGAAAGGGTGGTTCCACAAAATGTGTTTTTTAACCTTTATCTTGGCAATGTCCTAAAATTTATTAATAAAATTATTTATTGTGTATTACAGTAATAGTTATGGGTATCTAGCTCCTATACTGTGACCAAAATGAATAAATTTGTTATTTGGGAGAATTTGGGATTTACACACTTTTATGTCTCATATCTTTAAGGATACATTGCTAGATATACCAATGAGTTAGTAAACAATGTTACTTTATCAAGTTATTGGTAAATACATCGTATAAACACTATTCTGATATTATTTTAGAGTGCATATATTCAGTTGTTGGTGTGGAAATTGACAAAACAGTTCCTTTTGTCAGTAAGACACAGTCTAGTATCACACTTGGAACAACTGAATACTGTTTGACCTTTTGAACACAATCTACAACGTCCTTTAGATCTGAAGACTGGAAAATGCTGAATACCATCAAGACTTACATCTTCTTCAGGTCTTGGCATAACTGATTTTTTAATTTTCAACGAGGATACCTCTCCAGATTGACCTGATGGCCTCCCCACTTTTTTATTTTTTGTGAATAGACTTCTAGCAATGCGATGCCTAAATTCTTTCAGCCGAATATAGTATTTTGTATCCTTATCGCTAAAGAATCCCTTCGATACATAAGCCATGCGTTATCTACACATATATCGAGAAGTTGAGCAAACACTGCAAGATACCATCTGTGATAACTCAACTCAGTACGATATAACGAGACTAGCTTGTCCGCCAAGTCAACGCCGTCCATGAGGGTGTTTTATTCTGTAATAACTTTTGCACAATTGACAGCAATTCTCGCCTTTTCAGTTTTACTGAAACTGGACACTGTAGTTTGAGGATCAGTTGGAATAAAGGAATTTACTACCGTTACACATCTATTATCAGCCCATTTTACAACTGCGATTTTCTTTTCATTATCACATTGGACTTCGTAACATCCCCGTCCTTTTTTGAGTAATGCTTTGTCTTTTATAATATTACAGCCTCACAATCTATTTTGCTGGATCGTTCCCAGTGGCAGCATTCCAAATTGGTCACGTAAGTAATAAACCAGTTCCAGTGATGTAAACCAGTTATCAAAACAAACTATGCTAAGAGGTCTGTCTGGAATGATTTTGCACAATTTCAGTATTACTTTTTGTCCAAAACCAAAATACTTATGTTCATATTCAGTGAATTTTGTTCTGTGAAATGTGTCTTCTCCAGCATATGGTAGTATGTCATACACATACATCAGCCCTAATAAAAAATTTGAAACCCCATTTTTTTGGTTTGTTTTTTATGCATTGCTAGAGCCGACTTTTGTTTCTTTATAAGGAATCATCATTTCGTCTATGGAAAATTGCTTCCCTTGTTCAACTGCTAGACAATTTTGTCTTACATGTTTTAAAACAGGTCGAATTTTGGCATATCTGTCATTGTTGTCAATGTTAAAATTGTCTACAAAGTGAATATTCTGACGTAATAACTGATAACGTTTCAAGGGCATTATATTTGCAATAGTGTCATACCGAAATCCCAGTGACCAGTAGTAATATGTAACCCAAGGCATCTTTACCACACCCATAATGACTTCTATTGCAATAAAATCATTTAGTTCGGAAATGTTTGTGCTCAATGATTTTCCGGTTCTTAGAGCATAATAAAGATTTGAATTTTCAGCTATTGATGCTAGTAGAGTATCTCTGAAGAACATTTTAAAGTATTCGTAAGGGGTACGGACTTCCATGTCTTCTATGTCACACCTATAACTTAAAAAATAATGGACCGATTTTGATAAAACTTGGTGAGTACCTTCCTTTCGCAAGTGGCTTGGATAAGTTCGTTAGTCAGGAAAATCCGCCGAGGTTTTCCCGGAAAATTTTGTGTTTTCTTTCGGAAAAAATCAATTTTTTTTATATTTTCAAAATTAACAAAGTAAGGGCAACCAAAATTCATACGCGGGTTTATATCATTATAGGCAAGTTACATACCAAAATGTAGCTCCGTGGGTTAAAGGACAAAAAAGTTTTTTATTGCAGAAGATTTGACAGCAGGTTGAGAGGACACCTGAGACGAGATTCTGTTTGTGATATCCGATAGAGTGGTAGAAGGATTGTTCGAAACACGTCTAGAAGTTTCTTGTTGGTGTAGACAGCAGATTTCTGATTGGTGACATATCATTTTGAATCTGGATATGTTTGAAGGTATAAAGGGAAGGATTGTTGGAAAAGCTACTTGCTGCTGTAACATTGAGTTCATTAGGTTTTGTTAGTCCAGAAACATGAGGAATAAAGCAATTTTCATCTACGTCCATGTCAGAGTTTTCTGCTTCAGCGGAAATGTCTAATATTGAGGAAGGAACACTATTTTCTCGAGTTTGACTAGCTGTTACCGAATATTCTTCCTGATCAGAATCACTCGACTCTTCTGATTCCATGGGTGGTAGAAGAGACAGTATTTTCTCCGCCCTTGTTGTGAATAATAGGCTTGTTTCTCTTCATTTTTAGATCTACAATAGAAAAGTATACTTGTGTGACATAAACACATTGTCATGTGTCTTTTAAGATACACAGTTTTATAGGTTACATAATGGCCAAATCGGGCACTGTATCTTTTGACATAATAAATATTTCCGTCGTGAATAACTACCTGAAATATTGAAATTCAATAATGATATATCTTATATTTGTGCTGAATATACGTTTTTCATTTACTTACATAATAATTTCGCAAAGTAAGTAAACAATATTGAACACAATGTAACAATTTATCCACTGAATCTGTGCACTATCATTGAACGACAAACATCATGGCCGCCATGCATACTAAAATACTTCACAAACTGTCCGATAGATGTCACTAGGTATTCTATCTGTTATTTAATGTATCCTTAAATGCACAGTACCATTATCTGCAGAAAACAGAGTCTCACAACTGCTCTGTCATAAAATAAATTATATGTATCTTAAAAGATACACCTTCAAGATAAGGGTTAATATGTATGTATTTTTCAGATTTTTATATCCTTTTGGTTGAGTAAATATAGGAATTGTAATATAATGTATTCATTCGAATTTTATCTTAAACCTGAGTAATAATTTGAAACTTTTTCGGTGATTTTAATGCTGTGTTTATCTAACACTTTGAAAAAACATTGCATATGATTTAACCATTTCTTTTTATATTTTTAGTTTCAATGTTTTCTGGTTCTCCAAGAGATGAGTCATTTGGTTTGGATGAGATTGTTAACTATTCTGAACGTGAAAACTCTGAAGATGATCAAATACCACAACAACCCACTGATTCTTCACAGGTATACAATGCAGCACCCACACAACCGCAACCACCACCGCCACCACCACCGCCTACTGATTCTCAACAAATATACAACGTTGTACCTAGATCTCCGGTTAACTCAGACTCTGTTACAAATGGAGAAGACGATATCGCTCCCCCTTCGTCATTTCCAAGGTTTCACCCCTTTGACCCACCCCCAGGATTCCCTTCCATCAATCCAGAGAACATCGGCATCGGCAACATGTATTCAAACATTGTCTTGGACTTAGAGTCAAGCCTAAACGATGTCAGAAACATACACGCCAGCAACAGGCCTGGTGAAACATCCGATATGCTCAGCAGCTTCTCTGAACGTTTGGAAAACATTATGAATCAATCTGATACCATTCTGCGTAATCTCAGAACTACCATGGATATGTTGCCAGGTACATCAGACAGTGTTCGACCGAGAACCGGCGATTCAAACATGAACTTTAATGATTCCAACTTTTATGTGCGTGATCAAAGAGCCGAGAGCAACTCTGAAGCTAGTGACTCTTCATTCAATCCTATAGCAGCTGATCATACTTATCCAAGGAATTTGGATGGACCATCGACAAGCTCTGACAGTATGTCTCCGCTAATGACCAGTCTTCGCTTGACCATCTCGCACATTCAGCGACAGGCTAGGCTGTTGAGGCAACAGGTGGAAAGTATAGAGAGGATAGATAGGGCCATGGTGGAGGTGGCGCAGCTACAGCTAATAAGACAGCTGATTGTGGAGCTGGTAAGACATATGCAATCAGTAACAGGTGAAAGCCAGAGTCAAAGCACTGAAAACGGCGGCGGTGGTGGAGGCGGCGGCGGCGGTGGTGGTAGCAGTGGAATGTCAAGCGTAAGGCAAATGATGGCAGGAACTAGGATCAGTGACAATAGTCCTTATGATTCCCCTGCTGAAGAAGGTACTAATATTAGTTGTAATTAATGTTTAATAGCATACGCTATTTACACACAGTAGCACTAATAAACTTTATAGCTAGGGGTGTGCGAATAATATGAACCGAACCCAAACTCGAACTGACCCATCTGTTTGAAAAATTGTTCGCGCTAGGCAATGTTAAAATAGTTCCAAGTTTGAAATATGTAATTTTCCAAAATAGTATACCTACCTATCATGTACATTTTTAACCCTCTCAATCTAACTGGCTGCTAAAATTGCCTTGTTAATACCAAACAACAAAACATATTTATAATTGAGCTTCCTTATAGATCTGGGAATGTAAAAAAGCTTTCAATATACCATTTGATTCAACTTTGACCCATCTTCACAACTAACATTAGCACAGGAAGTCATTTTTACCCAATGAACCTGCACATTTTGTTGAACATTCCCTCTTTTCATAGAGAATGTGGACCTTCTACGTACCAAATATTGTGTGCTACTGTATACCTTAATTTTGTATTTAAGAAAATGATATATGAACATTGAAGAATTTTGGGTAGTTCGATGTTCGATTTTATATTTTTAAAAAGTTCAAAGTTCAGATAAACATATTTGCTTGGGTTCGTTCATAGTTCGGTTGGAGAAAAACATGGGTTCACACACTTCTATTCGTAACACATACAAAGCATTTTTGTGCAAGGGTCTTTATTAATTTTTAGCAAATTTTCATTAAGAAAATTCACTAATATAGAGGTATCGATGTTAAGAATTTTGGTAAATTTCTTCAAATGAGCGCGAATTAGGGCCCCTAGCACCCAAATCCAGGGTCAGTTCAAAAGTTTATGTTGTCTGTGTATATATATATATATATATATATATATATATATATATATATATATATATATATATATATATATATATATATATATATATATATATATATATATATATATATATATATATATATATATATATATATATGTATGTATGTATGTATGTATGTATGTATCCAACCGATAACTCAAAAAATACTTGACCAATCGAAACCAAATTTAGCAATTCGCTTCATTTTGTTAATAGCAAGGATGATAGCTTAAATCTCCTTCTGGATGCACAAACCACAAGATATATTTCTGGCAAGCAGCCTCCAAAGAAAGTTACGGGACCAGGAGTGGATAGGGGTGCTGGGCGGGGAAAAAGATAAAAAGTAAATGTGAGCGAAAAGTGCGAAAAAACCAGCTTAGTTGGACCTCTATAAGTTGTCTTTGTCCCATGTGGCAGCTATACCTCCTTAAAATTCTGTTAGTCCCGCCCAGAACCCCTATATTTACTGCAGGTCCTGTAACTTTCTTGCAGGTTGTTCCCAAGAAACTTTTCTTGTTTACTTTGTTCTTGTTTATGCATTCAGGGTGATTGTAGGCATGCAGAAGGAAAAGGGAAACCTGTGCGACAAAGCAGCGAACCAAAATTTTCAATTTATGTTTAAATTGTTACCCCATTTCATTTGTTTAAAATATTTTTCCAAAAATGAAATGTAGGTTGCCTTGTTTGTCAGTTTTACATAGAGAGCTACAATATTTCATCATTTTCAAAAAGTGTAGATGCAGCAACAGCAAATAAGTGTTGAAAAGGGTCTGGTTGCAGCACACACATTATGGTGGTGAGTTTTTGTAAAAATATTTGAAATCCGATAACTCAATTTCCTATTAAGTTAGAATCTTCAATCTTGAACCATAGAAACACCTATGTAAATGCAGCGTGGGTACTAAATAAAAGAGAAAAAACACAATGAACTTCGTGGATAACTACAAGTTTGGTTTAAAAAACCTTTTTTTGTTGTTTTGTCTGCAAAAATTAATTCGATTGGTTCGACTAAAATAAAACCATCCAAGCAATTAAAAGGAAAAATACTTCCCATACTTATGATTTAACAGGTACATTCGCTTTGTGTATAATTAATTTTTTTCTAGAAAACTTTTGAGACATTAATGAAATTTGTAACACCCTTTTTTTAAAGAGACTTGCAGTACTTACATATATCTCTACCAAACTATAATTTTCTAGCTCCAAAACCGGTCTCCCAGGTCCATTTAAATTTAAAGAATTAGTTTTAGTAATATACCTTACTAATAGTGTACAATTCTTTTGAAAATTCACTTCTAAAGTGCACTTGCTGCGCCCCGAACATTTTTTTTACTACTGCTCCATTAACAGTTAAAAACCCAACTACAAATGCAAAAATCATTTAATTATAAGTATCAAATTAAAGCAAGCGTCATAAAAAACCTAATGAATGAGTTAGTTAAGCAGAAGTACGAGGAGGAAGCACCGAATTTATTTTTTATCTATATTTATCTATTTAATTTGTAAAGAAAAAACTTTCAATCCCCTAGGAACTACTCTCCACTGGCACATTTGTCTCATCTTTTATTCAATTGTTCAAAACCTTTTTGAAATTCGTCTTCTCGGATGCCCGACAGTGTCTCCTTTGTTTTTTCTTCACCTTAGCAACATGGGCGAAACGCTCTCCTTTCATGTCTCCATTCAGGGAATTTAAAAAAAAGTCACATAGAGCAAAGTCAGGCGAATATGGGGGATGGGGTAGAGGAGTCATGCGGTTTTTTGACAAAAATTAGCACATGGGCAGGGCTGTGTGAATAGGGGCGTTATGATGGTGGAAAAACTAATCGCGCGACTGCTACAAATCAGGCCTCTTGGGGCCACAAACTGTCGCGCATTCCTTTCAAAACTTAGAGGTAGAAAGCCATGGTTAACTGTCTGACCCTGTGGAACAAACTCTACATGAACAACTCCTATCACATCGAAAAAATACGTCAGCATTGTTTTAATGTTTGATTTCACTCAACGTGCTTTTTTGGGGCAAGGCCAACTTGGAGTCTTCCACTGGCTTGATTGTTGTTTCGTTTCAGGGTCGTAATCGTAGCACTATGATTCGTCACGTGTGATGACCTTGGGAGAAAAGTTTGGATCACTTCAGAACTCTTCTTTCAAAGCACAACATGCTTCCACACGGTGTTGCTTTTTTTCAGCAATCAGAGTAGTGGCACGAATTTGGCAGTCACTCTTTCATATTCAAATCTTCACTCAAAATGAGGGGAAAACCACTCAAACACTTGAGTTTTCCCAGTAACTTCCTTTAGTATCATTAACCCAGATACTCCTAAACTAATTTTGTTCTGAAACGAACATTTCTTTCACTGTTTTGTGAATGATTTATTTATTAATTTATTTATTAGTGAATTTTCTTTAAAAAAAAATTCACTGATGAGGAGATCCCGACTTTTGAATTTTGAAAAAATTTCTTCAAATGAGCGCTAATTAGGCCCCCCAGAACACATATCCGGGGTCAGTTTCAATTTTTATATGTGTTTTCTTTCAAAATAAATTTATATCTCCCGAATTAACAAAGTAAGGGCAACCAAATTTGGTACACGGGTTTATATCGTTATAGGTAAGTCACCTACCAAAATTTAGCTCTGTATGTCCAGGGCTCAGACATGGGAAGTCAGTAATTGAGGAATCCCAACAACTGATCTACGGACCGACTAGCCAGGAGACAGAGCAACATAAAACTGTACCCTACCAATCGCTGTGCAGACTAGGTCAAGGCACAGTGATTTTGGAATGGGTGGAGTAAAAAGGCTAAGGGCATGCACAATAAGCCAAAGGCTGCGGTGCTATCGAGGCGGCAAAGGCGCGGAAAAAACAATGCGTTACAACATCCTTATAGGCAGTTTTTTAACATTACAAAACAACTCTCGTTAAAAAATTGTTGCAAGCCAAACGGAACCTTCTTTAGCGACAACGCTAGGCACGTGATACTACAAAAACTTCGCCCACTGCAACATCAGATCGGTTTCTTCATGGAGAAACATCTCTGAAGTAACTAAGAAAATTTTTGAAGTCAGAGGTTGTAAATAAAAAACCATTTACAATTAAATAATCTATGGCAAACCAGTAAAAATTGGAGATATATGTGTTTTTAAAATAACTATGTAAAAATGGGTAAATTAAAATGGATTATTTTAACACAGCTCCTTATTATATTATATACAGAAAACTGAGTTTACTTACGACCTCATTAATAATCACTTGATAAATAATAACGCTCACACAAACAGATACTACCTAACTTGTTGGAAAAACTATACAAGATCTATTTGTCCTAAAACGCTTTATAACAATAATATGACATTATTTGTCAGATACAATGTGGGCGTCAAGCAATAATTATTATAAATGACATTGTCAACCTAAAAAATAGGTGAAAAAGATCAATGTAAAAACTGTTTTTTATGAACAAATTCAATCAATTGACCCAATCTGTGAATAAAAACGTAATCTTTGATAGTGAATTGAGGTTAATCGGGCACTATATTAATTCCAGGCATAACTTACACATTGTGATTAACAAGTAAAGTGTCGCAAATTTTGACGTTTAAGCAAGTAATTTTGAAACCCTGTCTGTCAAAAATTCCTCTGACATGATTTGTTCTAGGTAGACTACTTTCACGCAAACCAGCCACTCTCCAGAAAGTTCTTCAACTTTGACGTTTCATAAAAAATGTTCGGTTGACTTTAAAAGAATAAAGACCGGTCTACTCAATGTAAAATTTTCTGGAGATTCCGTTTTTTGGTAATGGCACGTTTCACAGTGCCGTCTCTTGAGAAGAGAGATACCCCTCATCGGACCACCTTTATAGGTCGAAAATCCACTTTTTGCTTTTGTTTCTCTGATTTTTTTTCACCCCAACATCCCCAGAAAAGTTTTGCTTCGATAAAATTCGCCCCTTTATGTTCTGGACTCTGGACGGGCCGTTTTCTCCTGCAGCTTTCCATTCGCTCCCGGCGACGTTCTAAAAAAAAAACGACTTCTTCGGACCCTGTGTCGCTCCTCCTCGCTAGATCACCCCCAATTTCTGCGTTCATTACATCCAGCTCGCCCACTTTTCAAATCATCAACATTCAACAATTTTCAACAACATTATTCACATTCAACCGTTTACTGTCAAAATCTGATGCTTTTCTCCTTGTTGCTTTAGTTATATAGATGATAGTGTGATCTCCTTTTACAAAATACACCTTATCAGTTTTGTATGTAAGCATCTTTATGAATCTTCACTGGACGCCCTCAAGTGTTGTTTTATGGACGTCATACAGTGGATACCACACCACTCAGACATACTCCAAATAGACCGCATATGCACTGAATAACAGCTTCAAAGGGTCCACCACTTCATGGTGGAATCTGAAGTTGCATATAAAAAATCTCAGTGTCTTGGAGGCGCTAGAATTGAGATATTTATAGTTATAATTATTAGGCATAACTGTCGTTTTCCAAAGTTCACTTATTATTAATGTTGCATGCAATCTATTTATTTACCATACTTCTTCCAGGTACCCAAACGAACAACACCTCACAAACCAATGACGATTCTGGCAATGCTTCGACTAGTCAACCAGGAACTAGCGGTTGTAGCCATCACCTAGGTCCTTCAACAAGCGGTAGCACTAGTGGACCCAGCACTAGCAGCAATACAAGGGTTACTCAGTCACATAACAGGCCCATATCCTCAGGACGTAAAACCTACCCCCCCTCTCGCCTATTCAGGTTGCAGAGGCAGTGCCGGAGAACGTGTGTTGTTCATTTCTTATCTAGAAGGCAGATAAGGTTGGATAGATCTACAAGACAGAGCGGACTAGGCAGGAATCTCAGTAGACCCTTGCAAGACTTGTCGAATCCTTCCAGACAGTCGCTCTCTAATTATTCCTTAATGGTGACAAGGTAAGTACCTCTTCTTTTCATTGAATCTTCAGTTTGCACCACTGATTCTTTTCTAGCTGCATTGAAATGTATAATGTCTCACTGCGGTTGGTGTGCTGGTTTGTGTTCAGATAACAAATGAAGGGATTAAATGGCATTTTATACCTACAAGATAACTCACATCAGTAAGTTACACTTAGGCCCCATGTTGGGCTTCAGTGTGTAACTTACTTTTACTATTATTAATGACTGGCTTTTTCTTTTTTAATCCATTGCCATTTATAGTCATTAAAATGAATTAATAAATTAAATAAGGCGTGAATTCTCACCATCGTTACATGTATGTGAGGTAGCACTGTATAAAACAAAAAGAAGGAGGTCTGGTTTGCATCATTTATTGTAAGATAAAATACTGAACGTTGACAGTGTAATTAATTAACAAAGCAAAATGATACTTGTTGACAAACTGAAAATTACAATTATCACTTTAAATCAATGGAAATGTAAATTAAAATATAAATTGAAATATAAATTGAATCAAAACAATCAAATTAAGCCAATTTTACTTAACGTTGGGTTTTGATATTTAGGGGATATGACTGGGCTTCATTCCCAGACTAAAATGACCACTTAGACCCCGTTAAACTTCTTAAGAGGATTTTCGGTACTGCTGGGCGCTGCCCTGTAGAATTCAAGTTATTCTGCAATTCCACAGGCCCCCATCTTGAATGGTATTGCTTTCGTGTCTCCTAGCATTAGCCCCCTACTTGAATGGTGGTAACTTCGGGGCTGGTAACATTTGCCCCCTGCTCATTGTGCACACTAGATGTTATAATGTGTTTTAATTGCGACCAAAGAGGAACCTGGTGAATTTTTTGACATATATATATATATATATATATACATATATATATATATATATATATATATATATATATATATATATATATATATATATATATATATATATATATATATATATATATATATATATATATATATATATATATATATATATATAACTATCGGTGTCGGAGATAAGTGACATTAGTTATTTTTAGAATGGTAGAATGAAGAATCACGTTAATTTTAGATGTTGGAATTTCTGTATTAAACCACAGAGTGTTCAGATATTCAATGGACAAAAGTGATTACGTCATAGTCCATTTTATTGCTATCTTGGCAATCTTATCTGGGTGATCTGTGGCTGATTATTATTTATTATTGTTATTCACTAAGTGAAGATTAGAACCTGTGATGAGCACTGATAATCACACTGGAGAACCCAAATCCCCGGGGCAAATTAAAAATATATGTTCATCCTCTGATGACGCTAACTTGGTTAGTTTCCGATCTTCAGGTTTTTAGTGAATTTTCTTAAAAAATTCATTAATGAGGAGATCCCGACTTTTTAATTTTGAAAAAATTTCTTCAAATGAACGCTATTTAGGACCCCTGGAACCCAAATCCGAGGTCGGTTTCAGACTTTATATGTTTATATATATATATATATATATATATATATATATATATATATATATATATATATATATATATATATATATATATATATATATATATATATATATATATCGTACCGATTACTCTAAAATATTGGACCGATTTTGATCAAATTTGGTGAGTACCTTCCTTTTGCAAGTGGCTTGGATAAGTTCGTTGGCCAGGAAAATCGGTCCAGGTTTTTGCTGAAAATTTTGTGTTTTCTTTCTAAAAAAATTTATATCTCAGAAAATAACAAAGTGAGGGTAACCAAATTTGGTACGCGTTTTTGTATTATAAAGAGTGAACCATGAACCAAAATTTAGGTCTCTAAGTTTAAGGACAAAGAACGTGAAACAAATACGGATTGTGAAAAGAAAATGTTGCAAGAAGAGTGTTCTGCGAACCCTTAAGTTTTAGATTCAACCGTCATTGACCTTCATTTTACTAAAATATTTACAGAAAATTCATTTGAAATAAACCCGTTCTCTGGTGTTTTTGCTGTCGGTTTAGTTAAGTTGATGCTTTCGCTGTAGGTTTAGTGAAGTTTATGGTTTAACGGTCTATAATTTTTAGCTAATTTTTGTAGAACAAATTCGTTACTGCATTTTAGCATTTTTTATCAAAATATGATGCATGTTTGAAAGAAATAAATCTGGACGCAGTAAGTGCGTTTTGGTAGTGAATTTTCATTAAATCCTTTAAATTTCAATAACTCAATTTGCTATTAACGTAAGTTTTGTTGGTTAGGAAACCAACATTTAGCTTTATTTTCTGAAATTTTTTGTATAAACGCGACAAGGGCGTTTTGGTAGCGAATTGTCATTATATGTTTCACATTTCAATAACTCAATTTGCTATTAACCTAAGGTTCATTGTCTAGGAGAGCAGTTTTCTCAGAAACATTTAAAGTTTATTTTCGGAACATTTTTGTACATTTTCAAATAATTATTTTGATAAAATATGATACATTGTTCCTATTATATAGGTTATACCGGTAACCAAATTGATTTTTATGAAAATTCATTTCCATAACGCACTTGCCGCGTCTAGAGTTTTTTTAAATGTGTTGTGCTGATTTGGGTTCTCCAAGTGTGCTTATTATTGTTATTATTGCTATTATTATTATTATTATTATTATTATTATTATTTGTTTGTTAAAACCTTGATTGATTTTTGTTGCAGACTGGAGTATCTTTTAACAGAACACCTGCGGACATTCCATATTCCACAAGACAACCCTGTGCCGCCGCCGTTTTCTAATGCCACTACCGACCTGGGCGAGCACATCATTGTGTTAAGATTGCATAGCTGTATTCTCCGCATGAATCGCGTACTGAACAACAGCGTAACTGCGAACGCGCTGCGTAACTTCCGTTCAGACACTGCGGCGGTGAGTCGAGATGGTGTCACCCGTTACAACGCTCGTCACACCTTGAGTTTGATCATCGATGACATGAGCCATGATATCGAGGAGATCACTAGCTCCAACATGTGCGTGCGGACAAGGCTACAGGTAATACTTAATCCAGTCGTGACTTCCAAAACATTGTATTGAATGTATTTTTCTCTGGATGCTACTAATTGTCTTTTAACTCTGGATACTACTATTGCTATTATTCTTGTTGAGCTTAAAATAGAATTGCTCTATTGTCTTTTCAGGTACATGGTGTGTTGGCTATGTCCCTTCTCCTGTCTGAGCTACTGCTGCTCCAAATCGTGGATTCTATCCCGCCTCCCACAGGGATGAACTTGGATCCGGAGAGGGAATCCTTAACGTCCAGGATAGACCAGATGTGTGCAGAGATGTTGCAAAGCAGGTTCAGTGGGCATTCACAACAGTTAACCAGGAGCCTGAGACTAATGAGGCTAACAATGCGGCATGCGTCTGATGCTCTAGGACATACATACAACAGCAGGAGGAACGCCATGTTGCCCAATAGACAGAGTACAGACCGTTCAGAGTTGTTTGGTTCAATCAATCGTTGTCTGAGGACAATCTGTAACAGAATAAGATCTACAAGGACTGGGCAAGGTAATTCGTCAAAAATATGATATTTTAAACTTGATATTGAGGTTCCCTTGTGTTAAGACTGATGAGATGGTGATTTTCTTATGTGTAGTGCCAAAAATCATCATCTTATCTATCACCATTCATACTGCCGATGTTCAGAGATTTCGACATGACCTCAAAAAACAAAGATATGAAGAAACTCAAAAGAAGTCTCAAAACATGTAGAAAACTTGATTCTGGAACAACATCTTTTTGTCTGTTGATAGGTCGGTCTGTCGGCATGTACGTCTGTCTATTAATAGACCCAATAACCTTCTAATGAATTGAGATATCATCTTCAAATTTTGTATTCAGTTAGCACCCGACAGGGGAACGCTTCGAATTGTTTTGGGTAAAATCGCTCCTGGGGATAGGGGATAAATAAAGGGTGATTTGGTGAAAATTGACATTTTTTCAATAAAACTTGCGTAATATAACGTTTCAAAAGTTTGTGGGTACAGGAATACACATATTTTCTTTGTAGTCAAGTCATGGGCCCTAAATTCATTCCATGAGAATGTCTTTATGAAGAGAATAAATTATCACAGCTATGTGAAGTTATGCTTAAATTCACAGCACTATTTTAAATGCATTTATTTGTGATATCAAATATGTTTCTTTTGATATCAAAGGCAGGCACCTCATGTTTTCTTCAGAGAATGTTCTTATGCTCTTGCAAGACCTCTCAGTCTCATCTTCAATCTTTCACTTTATTCTGGTATTATTCCGGAGGCCTTTAAAATCTCTAAAGCTCTAATCCTGTCTTCAAGTCAGGTAGTCGATCAGATGTTATAAATTATAGGCATGTTTGTACCAGTTCTGTCTTATCAAAAGTGATGTTGCAAGCAAGATATTACTAAATAATTAACTAGATATGATTCAAGTTAGCTACCAGGCAAAGTTGATTTAGTAGCCGGTTTAGTGGACTGTATATTCACATTGGTTAAGGATTCCTCCTATGGTCTCAAAACAATCACAACAAAATATTTAGGGGAACAGAAAGTCATAGGAACTTTTGCACTGTAGACTGACCCTAAAGAAGTGGCAGAGAGCAGAGAAACTATTACAAATTAGTAATCTCTCCCCCTCGCCTTGCTGTAGCGGCGACAACCTAACAGGCAAGCAATCCCCAAATGTCTGGGGGCAATTTCAAATTCAAATACTACTCTATACAAGCTTCATGCATCAACAAAAAGTATTTGAGGTGACTGTGATGTCGGTTCTCAAATTTTCCTTCAAATATGTTATTGTTGAACCACAGCATGGTTTCTCTCCTATTTTGGTCTACATTTCCTTCATACTAAACATGTTTTCTTCAACCTGTTTTGTTTGCAAATTTCTCAATGGACTTATAGATAGACGCGAGATCCAATTGTAATTTAAAATAATTGCTTAAATAAAAGTTTGTCCACGTACTGGTATGCCTAATCCTGGCATGCTGTGTGGTGAATTCCACTGAACTAACTATGGCAAATACAGCCCCACAGAATTTGTTTTAGAAAATTCACTAAAAATTGCAACAACACAAATCTTGTAAACGCTTTTCGAAATACAGACTTCTTCACCAAGTAAGGGCCACAACAGTTAATGAAATAAGCAAAAATGTTCGGTCACTTTCGGTTTTATTAGACCATGATGTAAATATGTCATGCTGTGTGGGCTCCAACTTACGAGATCCACTGTATAAATCTTGAAGAAATCTTAAGAATACTTGCATATTAAAATGTATCAATTAATATTGTTTCTTTGAATGTCCCCTCATTTTAACTTCAGTATAGCTGGTATAAAAGACACATTCGTTTGGAGATGTATTAAGTGAATATCAAATGTATTCTTCTCATTAATTTTTTTTTCTTTTTTTTTTTAGTTTCAGAGGGTTCCTCAAGTAGCGTACCTGCAGAAAACAACACCTCCGAAACAACAACCCTGCAAGAATCCCTCACGGATCCGCACATAGGAGAATACTTCACAACCTTATGTAACTTGATAACTAGACACTCTAGCAATGCAGTACAGTTAAACTTTGCCAGCAATAGCAACAGCAGTGAGCAACAACAGCAACCGCAGCCATTGCAAGAACAACAGCCATCAAATAGCCAGCGCAATATCCCCAGCAGTTCTCTTAACAACAATGATGCTACTGGTGAAGATAGCGATAATGATGACGAAGCCACAGATTTTAACCCCAATTCCAGTACCCCCAACCTGTCTTTGCGCAACAGGTAATAAGTCTTTTTATGCTTATTAAATATTGCATGGTTTTCTGTGGAGAGAGCCATAAAAAAAAACTCTGGACGCAGCAAGTGCGTTATGGTAGTGAATTTTCATTAAAATATTTTTTAATAGCAAATATGTGTTTTTTTAAGAAAGCAGGTATCAAATTTGGTTACCAGTATAACCTATATAGTAAAAACAATGTGCCATATTTCATAAAAATAACTTTATTGTGTGAAAATGTACAAAAATTTCCGAAAGTAAACTTAAAGTGTTCCCGAAAAACTCGTTTCTTGGTCCACCAGCAAATTGAACTATTCAAATATGAAGCATTTGATCAAAATTCGCTACCATAACGCACTTACTGCGTCAAGAATTTCTTTTCTTACAAACATGCATTATATTTCGATGTAAAATGCAAAAATGCAACAACATACGGCGTGTTTGATTAAAAAAAAAAAAATTTGTATCACCAACTACTTATGGGCCACCCTGTGATTGTAGAAATATTTTTTAAGATGTAGCTCAAGACACCCTATAATTAATACATACAATTTTTTTTCATATGTTGTATAATAACAGATTTATTGATTTTTTACTAAAATTTTACAACCATATACCATTAAACGATAAACTTTATAGCTAAGGCTACTGCCAAGCATCAGAGAAAGGGTCTATTTGAAATGAATTTTCTGGAAATATTTTATTAAAATGAAGGACAATGACAGTTGAAACTAAGACTTCAGGGTTTGTAAAACATTCTTCTTGAGACATTTTATTTCCATAGCCCGTATTAGATTCAAGTTATTTGCCTAAATGTTACCAATTTTGACATTTTAAATCGCCACTTTGACGTTTTGAGGAAAACCCCAATTTATTTTTCTTTAAATGCCTATAACTTTTATTCTTTTGACCTACCAAGCTAAATTTTGGTAGGTAACTTACCTATAAGGATATAAACCCATGTACCAAATTTGGTTGCCCTTACTTTGTTAATTCCGGAGATATAATTTTTTTTAGAAAGAAAACACAAAATTTTCCGGGAAAACCTGTGCCGATTTTCCTGGCTAACGAACTTATTCATGCCATTTGCAAAAGAAAGGTATTCACCAAATTTAATTAAAATCGTCCCAACATTTTTTGAGTTTTCGGTGTGATACATACATACATACATACATACATATATATATATATATATATATATATATATATATATATATATATATATATATATATATATAAACATATAAAAATTGAAACTGACCCCGGATATGTCTTCTGAGGGGCCTAATTAGCGCTCATTTGAAGAATTTTGTTCTAAAATCAAAAGTCGGGATCTCCTCATTAGTGATTTTTTTTTAAGAAAATTCACTAAAAGGTGTGTGCTAAATTATGATGCACAGTTAGCCCCTAAGAGGTTTTTGCTCTGGATGATGCTTCACGAATGGGTGTCATATACTGTGACCTGAAAATAGCCCTCGAAAATAGATTTAAAATTTCGGATTCTCAATGAATGTTATCATTTTGTTCGTTTGCTATTTGAATGAAAGGAAACAATTAGTCTAGGTCAGGCATTAGATATAGGATATTTATGCAGCACCATCTGGAGTACCTCAGGGTTCGATACTTGGTCCACTCTTGTTTGATATGTTAATTGACAATGTCACACATCTCATGAATATTCCACATTTAATTTATGCTGATGATATCAGAATATTTACACACATCTTAACAACCCGAGACTGTGTGAGAAGCTTTGTAGAAGTCTTCATGTCTGTGGTGTGGTTAAGTGTTTATTTTCCGTTTATTATTGTTATTTAGCTGTGGACTGACATATTTGGTTTTATTTCTTTATATTCTTTATTTTATCATTCCTTAATGATAAGTTATTTTGTTTACTCCACTAATTGTATTTTGTGAGGTACTTACTAAATGAGCGGCCCTGTTACTGGCTGTATGACTAAAAGAATAATAATAGTGTTTTTGTTTTTCGTTGCAGCACCTTATATCGTTCTATGAATGGTACACCTCCTTCGGCACCTAGCGATAGTCACATATACAGGCCACACAACGTACCGTCAGTGCAGATAAATGATGTGCCGGTAACTGAGCCGAACTCTATGCCTTCACCATGGCATGCGCCACAGAGGCATCGCTTTAATGAACGTATTGCAGAAGTGACCGTGAGATCTAACCCTCCACCCATAGGACTGTATAGACCCAGGTTTCTGCATCCGTTCTATGCTAGTGTGAATCCATTTGATAATGATCTGGATGATGCCCAGAGAGAACAAATCTATGATAGCGATATTGTGACTGCGGTCAGTCCGAATCATAGGATTCAGGCATGGGACATCTCCAACGGATCTATCCCAGTGATAAGCAGTGGTAAGTGCCTCTTCTACTTTAAATTTATTTAGCATACGCTTCAATAGTTTACAATTTTGTTGAAAATGTTAAAAAAGTACGAATCTCAGACCAATCAGCATTATACGTGCCTCTTCCAGCTAAATGAAAACCTAGAATACAATGAAATTTTACTTACATTTCAGTCAGGTTTCAGGAAAAGCCATAGTTGCCACCCAGCTTTGTGTAAAATCTCTAATGATATTTAAGGCTAATATTCATTAGTGAAATCTCCTGAAATTACGCTACCGACTCAATGGCACCGATACTGAGTTAACGGGACCGCTGTCGAGTTAAAACGTGGCTACGTTTGGCAACATTGAATGCCCGTAAAGTTCAATTTCGAAGTAATTTTGAGCAACGAACTTCAAACTATTTTGGAGAATTACATATTTCGAACTTCTGACTACCTTAAGATCCCCTAGCTTGAACAATTTTTCGATCCGAGGTTCAGTTTGAGTTGAGGTTCGGTTCGAAATTTGCGAAGCTTCACATACCTCTGCAGTAGTTGCAATATGATTCTGATGGCTCATTTAGATTAAAATGAGTGAAACTTTGTTAAGTAGCGACTGCAAAAACGTGTAATAAACTCAGTCATTTAAGAGGTTGAAGGTTGTCACTTTTCTATATTAGTTTAACAGAATTAAGCATCCTTGCATTTTTGATAATGTATGTATTAAAAAAAAAATTCAAAACTTTTATTTATTTTGTTAAAAAATGTATTCAAAGATGTGTATATTTCATTAAGAGTAATATGAAAAATTCACGGGGGGGGGGGGGGGGGGGTGCTGGAAATGTCAGGGAATTTGATTTTTTATTTCTGCTGAATATCCTGATGTATTATTGGTGGAGAAAGTTTTCCAATTGGTGGAAAACTGATCATTATAGTTAACAGATCCTACAGTTAATCCTTGTATATGTACTGCAGTCCAATATTACCCTCATAGCTCCCTTCTGTACCACTTGCAACCTTTTTAAATCTACGAGGGCGGGTCAATTAGTCTGTGACTTTTTGAATCTCCCGCCTCTTCACAGGAAGGGCAACACTGCTCCTGTCAACAAGCATCTGTCAGTTGACACCTGTTAACTTTTGAACAAGCTGCGTCATTTAGTTTGTGTTAGATAGCCATTGAAAGCAGACAATCTCTTGAGTTATAACGAAAATGGAAAAAAGTGAATTTCATGTGCTCATCAAACATTATTTTTTGGGGAAAAAAACCATAACTCAAACTAAGGCTAAGCTTGATAAATACTATTGGGAATCTGCACCATCAACTTTTATGGTAAACAAAGTGGTTTACTAGATTTTGTTGCGGCCGTACAAGCACAAATGACTCCGAACGTTCTGAAAGCCCAGTTGAGGTCACTACACCTGAAACAATTGAAAACATTCACGATATGGTGTTGACCGATCGGAGATTGAAAGTGCGGGAGATTGTGGCAGCCATAGGCATATCACATGGCTCAGTGGTTTCGATTTTGCATGATCACTTGGGTATGAGAAAGCTATTCGCAAGATGGGTGTCGCGTTTGCTCACAATCGACCACAAACGCAATTGTGTGTCAACTTCGAAGGAGTGTTTGGCATTGTTCAACTGCAATAGGGAAGAGTTTTTGTGCCGGTTCGTAACTGTGGATGAAACATGGATTCACCACAACACACCAGAGACCAAGCAGCAGTCAGATCAGTGGATTTCT
Source organism: Tillus elongatus (assembly GCA_964006375.1). Classification (NCBI taxonomy): domain Eukaryota; kingdom Metazoa; phylum Arthropoda; class Insecta; order Coleoptera; family Cleridae; genus Tillus; species Tillus elongatus. The sequence goes on along the minus strand of OZ023265.1, from coordinate 190,006,885 downwards.
CCTTACGAATTGGCGCCAAAGAAGGCCAAGTTGGGTTTCTCAGCCAATAAAGTCATGACGACCGCTTTTTGAGACGCACATGGTATAATCCATATTGATTACCTTCAAAAGGGAAGAACAGTCAATGGCGAATATTATACCAGCGTATTGGACTGATTCAATGACGATTTGAAGAAAAAACGACCGCATTTGGCCAAGAAAAAAGTTCTTTTCCACCAAGACAATGCAAGGGTGCACACATGTGTAGTCTCCATGGCGAAATTCTATAAATTGGGCTACGAATTGCTTCCTCATCCGCCCGATTCTCCGGATTTAGCCCCGAGTGACTATTTCTTGTTTCCAAACTTAAAGAAATGGCTCGGCAGAAAGAGATTTGACTCCAATGATGAAATTTTTTGGAAGGAATAAAAAAATTGGAGAAACGTTGAACAAAGTGTATAGAGCTGAAAGGAGACTATGTTGAGAAATAAAATGATTTTTTGTCAAAAAACCTATGTTTCATTAAAAAAAGTCCCGGAGTTATTCACCTGCCTTTGTATTTTCCCTGGCAAATAAATAAATTATAGTACCCCAAAACTCAAAAAATGTGACAAAACAATTGTATTAATTGAAAGAAAGTGCTCGGCTTTGATGTAGCATTCTATTTAAGTAAAAAAGATAAAACATGTTTGATGAATTTCACAAATATCAGTTATTTCAGACAGAGGTTTCTATCTGGGTTCAGTATGTGATTTGTGAAGCTTACAAAGTGTTTCTTATTTTACTTAGAAGCAATTTGTAATTGAAGTGTTTTGGTAAAATTCTTATGAAACTGTTTTAGATACCAACCAAAAAGATTATTGCAGTATCATAATTTTATTATATTTGTAATGGGTTCTTACTTTTCTATTCTATTTTATTTTCAGCAACAAAAAACGTAGTTGTAGGAGAGTGCAAGATTCACAATGATGCAAGTGTTGACGTATCAAAAGATGGGACCATTCTTGTTACTTTGTTGCCTTCAGCTGGTTATGCGAATGTAACCAATAGACTGGGTAAGTTCTGACTCATACTAATACCAATATGTCTTATTAATGTGGCATTAGTATCGTTCTCATATTTCCGTATTATTCGAGCAAGATTTATTAAGCCACCACTGGCTTCATCATTCTTCAAAACTGTTATCTACCAAATTTCAGGACAAAAGCTCTGACATTTGAAAATAGTTGTAGTAGATCAAGATCGAATGGCATAGGAAACAATTTTCACAGCATCTATAGACTTCTTCATTTTATATCTTTTGATATCTTGATAAAAGTAATTGCGTTATAAAAGTTACAGGGGTGTTTCCATATAAGAAGGGTCATACAAATAAGCTTCTCTAAAATGGTTAATAATTCCTCTTTTTTGATGAAAATTGGTCTGTCTCTATTTGGAGGTAAGCTGAATGCAGTAGTGGCACTTATTTTCTTCCTAAAAATGGCCCTGGCCCTTTTTCCCATTTTACATAGGTAAACTTCATTAGTAGGCCTTGGTCAGATGACATTGGGAACAATTTTCTTAACATGTATAGAGTTTTTTATCTTATATCTTTTAATCTTTTGTTCATCAAAATCAAATTATACGAGTGCGGGTCAATAAGTCTGTGACTTTTTGAATTTCCCACCTCTTCACAGAAAAAGTAACACTGCTCCTGTCAACAAGCTCTGTCAGTTGACTCCAGTCAAATTTTGAACAAGCGGTGTCATTTAGTTTGTGTTAGATAGCCATTGAAAGCTGACAACCTCCTTTCATATGTTTTGAACAAGATGTCTTTTAAAGGGACTTACAGTATCTACAGATATAGAAAAATTTAATTCTTTAGCTTCATAGAAAATTGAGTTTTGAGCATTTTTCGCAAAAGGAGTTAAAACACATGATTTTTTTGTAATAGAGAGATATCGATGGTAACACTTTCGAAAGAATTTTTCAAATGTGCGTGTACTAGGACCTCTAAAATCGATCTTCAAGGTCTGTGTAAGTTTAAAATATTAACTTTACTAATATTCCGTATAATAATAGTGTACAAATCTTATGAAAATTGGCTACTATAACGCATTTGCTGTGTCCTGAAATTTAAAATATATAGGTAATAACCAAAAGTTCACTAAGCCATCGTTCGGGTGTCGCGGAAGCAATTCTAGCAGTGCTCTGTTAATACGGATTCTCTTTTCATCCGTATTATCAAAGTTCCCTGTTATTTTAGCTACCTTCAATCCAGTTTAACTCTGAAGAACGCGACTACTGTATAAAGCTTTCAAATGTTAATGGATATAATAAATAGTTTCACTGGGGCATTTCACGACGTTTGTAAAATATCTGCATGATTATTAATGTAAAATTAAATGTATTTTGCTCAAATTTGTCAAACGTGTTTCTCTAATAAATTCCTTGAGCTTAATGTATTATTTTCGTAAGAAAAAAAGAACAATTTTTTAAAACTGTTTATTTTCAAAGCCTACTGTAGTAATACAGAGATAACATGATATTTTTTGAGACAATCAGTGTAACATAATTGTTTCATTGTCCAGTCTAGAATTAAAGTGTGTTTATCATTGCTTGCAGGTGTTTATAGTTTACGTTGGGAAAACTTGGGTCAGTGCCTGTACACTACGAACTTCTACCAGAATGCCGTTTCTGTATCGTTATCTCCATTAAGTCGTCACTTGGTGGTGGGACTTGCTTCTCGCAGAGTGCCAATCATGCCCAACGAGAAGTGGGTGATGGCACGTGTCTTTAAGATAGACGAAAACAGCTCAAGCAACAACCTGCCCATCTTACGGGAACTAGAACAGAACAGGGACGGAAGGGCCAACACTTACAGGAGTCTGAATTGTATTCGTTGGCTGCCTGTCTCAGGACAGGGTTTAATATATGCTACTAATACCGGACAACTTATTATACTTACTTAATTTTCTTGCTGCTCTTATAGGTAAGTTTGTTGATAAATTTAAATGTATTAAGTGGGCGCGTGTTAATTTAACTTTAAGAAAAAATCAAAAATGAGTCCATTTTAACTTTCACAAAATTGTAACTTTTCAATATAAAAATCTCACCCCTATTGTTATACCTCTTCAAGAGGTGGCTACCATTTCGAAATTTTGAAATTGCACTTCAAATGTAACCATAATAAGGGACATTGGTCTAGTTGCTATACTGTGTCTTCAAGGCCAGGGTTTCAGTGAAATTGGTTGACTTGTAGATTACTCCAAACTTACTATAGTTTAAATTAAAATAAATATTGGTTGTTTTTCTTTCAGGATTTTCACCTACTTGTTTTATTACCACAACATCCACGACACAATCAAACTATTTCAATGGAAATATGGAACCTTTAAAGTAGATGCTTAATATAATACAGAGAAATTTTGAAAATCTAAATTTTGATTGATGGGTCCGTGCAGAAACAAAAAGAAGATGACAAAAAGAAGTTTTATTATTTATAGATAGATATTTTCATATATTTAATGAAATTGATTTTAATCTGACTAAACTTTTCAAGGTATTTAAATGTAAATATTGGTTAAGGTTACCTTGATCTCATTTATCTCTGCTTTATGTTGTTTTTATGCTTTAAAAGGAGTTTTTAATATAAGGTTGAACATTACTAGGTGAGTTTAGCTAATTTTAGCTTTCTTAAGAAGAGCTAAAAGATATCACATTGATTTTACTTAAGTGTTTTATCCATTTATAATTTTTATATTTCATTTTTGAGTAATGCAGGTGTCCCCTTTACACGAGATTCTTAGATAGTGTATTGTCGGATAGGAACTGAAGCTGAAGCTAGTTTCCTCTTCCAGCAGCGCTTCATATTTCACCATAGGGATCTAACTTGTCTTAAAAAATGCAAAGTGTGTGGAATTGAAGCGAAATTGCATTGATGTTATTTAATAATATAAATAAAAAGTACATAACGTTAGTTTTCCAAACATTGAGATACAACAATTTATTTATTTTTTTTTACTTTCATTTGTCTTGAAAACTGTTAAAATTAAACATCTTTAACAAATGCAGCACTTCTATGAGAAATCGGAAATTTATATTGCTTTTCATTAGATTCTGCTACAGTTGTCTACATTTTGGTTACAATCACTTGTTAATACACAGGCCGGTTTATTTTTAGGGTAAAGGTATTTATTAAAAAATAAAATGAGACACATACAGGGTGCGGGATTTTGATCCTCGACATCATTGGTAATGCGGAGACCATAAGACATACAAACTTGGTTAAATCAGACAAAAGTTGCAAGTGCAACTCAAAGGTACATAGCTTCCTAAATATAAGCGAAATACCAAAATCCAACATTGTTTCTTTCTTCAATCTATCCAAAACTATGCTGCTTATCAACTTGAATTTTTGTACAGGGACATAATTTACTAATATGCTTGCCATGGTGACCTTTGTTTAGATTCATTACTTTCTGAGTCTCGACAGTCAACTTTTTTTATGTTATGAATGTCATATTGAATTTTTCCACCAATTTTTTTTTTATGGTTACGATGTGTAGGTATCACTCGATGGTATTTCGCCCGAATTTTTGGCAAAAATGTTAATTTTGTTTTTTCTTTCCAACAAGACTGTACCAGCTCATAATACAAATCGTGATCAATTTTCTTAATAGAACTGGATTGATACTAGTGGACCTGTGCAGTGACCTCCTAGATGACGCAACTACACATGTCTTGACTGTTTCCTTTTGGGTTGCTTACTTAAAAAAATGAAGCTTACAAGAAGCCAGTCCACACTATACAAGATCCGAAGTCAAGAATTAACAAAACTTGTCATAATATCAACAGTGACTTCTTGCTGTGCGCAACACATAATGTTATAAAACGCACACGTCTGTGCGTCCAAGAAAACAACGTACATTACGAACAACTACTTTTTTCATTTGCTAATATAATTGGGTGTATAATTGTTTACTCAGTTGATGTGTTAATCTATGGATTGGTACTGCTAGGTCCTAGGTGTCACATCATTTACGTCCAAAAAGTAGATACACTAAAGCTTCGCTAATCCGGATCAATTGTAACTGGCTCCATCTGGATTAGTGAAAAATCTGGATTACTGAAGCAAAGGCGTAATAAATGTTGAAACATTGATTATAACTAATAATGTAGATATTTTCAAGGAAAACTAAGCAACACTAAACCTATTAAGATAATTGTTACTTAGTAGTAACTAACGTATTATAAATCAAAATGTATGGAAAAATTCTGATGGTTTTGTTTGGCAAATGCACCCTTGTTTGGCCTCCATCACACCCTGCCGTAACATTCTGCAAATGGTAAAACTGTTTAATTCGAGTTTGTTTTCCTCCGCCCACTGTACGCAGGTACTGAAATGCTTAAGAGCCTATTCATGTTTAACTTTCTGCTCATCTCTGGCAAGTTGTTCGTCAGAGGAACTATCTGCCCTATCCAGTGGTAATTGGTCTTCAGCTCCAATTCACTGATTTCAGATTTTGTAGTTTGGTGATTATCAGCGCTAATTTGCTGCAACATATTTCTGATTTCAGCAAATTCTTGTCGATTTTCATCCAGTGACAGCCATGTCTCTTTGAAAATCGACAATGGAATGTCATCATCTGGATAGCAAACTCTTGAACCCCTTTTACAAATAGACTAGAGGTGATCCAGGCATTTTTTGTTGAATAATGGTTAACTGGAAGGTTAGCACAATTCTTGAAGGCCCTGTGATTTTTTTGCTTTTCCAATAACCATCATTTAGACTTTATGTGTACCATCACTGTCTGTACAGGCAAAAAAAGTTATTCTCCTTAAAAGTTTTTCGCCCTGGAGCAGTTATTTCTCTGGCATGAACCAAAGTCTGATCAGGTGGCAGTTGCCAGAATAATGCAGATTCATCTTTATCATCATATTTAGCTTGGCATTAAGTTCATTTTTTCAGTGAATTCTTGTAGAAAATGTTGCACGGCAGATGAATCACTAGATAGTTTCTCTCCAACCACTTTCAATTGACAAATACAATGTCTCTTTTTAAACCTGTTTACCCACCATCTGCTTGCAATAAATTTGTTGTCATTAAAATATTAAGAGTAAAGTTGAATACTGATTTCCCTTGGAATATTACTTGCGACAGTCGCATGTATTTCTCAGTCGCTGTAACTGAAACCATGTGTACAATTCATTCTCCATTTCTGGATATTCTGGTTTTCATAGAATTTTTCTACATATTGGTGTCGAGATACAACTTGCAATGTAACTATAAGTACAAAAGCGCACCCTTAATAAATTATTGTATAATAGAGTAGTACTTACGTCATTATTCCTTCCTTGTTCTCTTTTAATATCTCAACTTGTGGATGTACCGACTGCTGCTAGTACTTTACCACTGACACCACTATTTAATTTTTCCAATATATCCTGTTTTTCAACAAGACTTAACGTTTTGTATAGCCTTTTTGGTGCCGTGTTAATTCAAATTGACTCTGGGATATTATCCTATCCCTTTTTATGTTCCACACTTAGTCAGGGATTCCCCGTGCTATTCAGTTACGGCTGCAACAAATATGTTATGAGTGAACATACGACATGAGATCCAGATTAGGGGATTTGCAGTCGATCCGGATTAGCGGACTCTTACTGTAATATAAATTTTAATTAGCCAGGGCAAAAAGACACTCTCCGTCGGTTTTACAAACATGGATCAAAGTTAATCCAGACTTGACTTTGATCTCGGATCAACTACCATGGTAATTAGATGACATAATATCTGACAAGATAAATGACGCCTTGTTTACCTGGGGTTTGAGATTATAATATACAAAAATATTTTGCGCCGCTTTTTACAGAATATAAATATTAGATTATCTCTGCCGCATCCGACACTCAATATTTAATCAAGCAGTGTTGTCACAGTGAATGTATGATCAGAGCATTTAGGGCCCGACTAGGTATTCAACTGTTTATTGTCATGGTAGGGTTTTTTTTATGTCAGGGCTCGTCCACGTCTTTGTCGCTACGATAGCACTGCAGCCCTTTGCCATGGTAGTTGATCCAGGATCAAAGTTAAGTTGGACTTAAATCGTGTGTGAAACTGATGGTAAGTGTTATTAACACACACAAAAATATGTATTATTACAAACATGATAGACACACATAAGCAATCAACATCAAGCTTTTTGAACAAAAATTTAATGAAAAACATGAAAATAGATTAACACATCAATCCTATAAACACACAGTAGCAAACGAAAAATCAAAGTAGTTGTACGAAATGTGCGCCGTTTTCTTGGAAGCATAATATACATGTGCGTCTTATTATATTGTTTGTTGCGCACAGCAAGAAGTTACTGTTGATATTATAACAAGTTTCGATAATTCTCGACTTCAGATCTTCTATAGAATAGAATAACTTTATTAGCCACAAGATCACAAAAAATGAAATTGGCTAGTCAAGACCAAACACTGGCAATCAAGCACATGTAAATGCAAAACTACAAAATGCATATATATATATATATATATATATATATATATATATATATATATATATATATATATATATATATATATATGTATGTATGTATGAGAAAGAGAAGTGGCCCGAGTATAGAACCCTGAGACACCCCTCTTCACTGTATTCCCCACCAAAAATACTCTGTTCTATTATCCAAGTATGACCGCAGCAATTCTAGAAAGACCTCTAATACCATCATGACCCAACTTTGTCAAACATATTTCGTGCGAGACACAATCAAATGCCTTTGTTAAGTTGGCAAAAACTGCACAGATGATTTTCTCTGTTCAAAGCATAATTTACCATCTCTAGAAGATACGATATAATGGACTGGCTTCTTGTAAACTTAATTTTTTGGGTAAGTAGCCCCAAAGAAAATAGTCAAGACATAAGTAGTCGGATCACCTAGGAGGTCACTGCACAGGTCCACTAATACCAAGCCAGTTGTTGTCAAAAACACTAAGAAAGTTTATCACGATTTGCGTATCATATATATTTATTCACCATTAAAATTACATGGTCGGTCAAACAAAATAAAATCATCATCATGAATAAAACAAACTTACAAAACTACAACAATAAAATCCAATGTATACAAACTCACACCTCTCAAATACAGTTACATAAAATACACAAAAATGTATAAAATATCACTACATTGCAAACCAAAAGCAGACACACAATTATACAGGAAAATGAACTCAAAAACACTGACTATAATCAAAATATTCAACAAGGCTATAAAAAGTCCCATATACCAAATAGTCCTTAACTCTATTATGAAAAATATTTTTAACTCTTGAGTGTCTTTCAATAAGGAGGCAAACTTCATTCGCAGATGATTCGTTCCATGCTGCGAGGCTCCTATTCGGTGCAGTGGAATGGACAATTCATTACCGTATCGTGTATCATATGCATGATGTTGGTTATTTCTTTCCATTGTGTTAGTGAATTTTCTTAGAAAAAATTCACTAATGAGATCTCGACTTTTGAATTTTGAAAAAATTTCTTCAAATGAGCGCTATTTAGGACCCCGGGAACCCAAATCCGAGGTCACTTTCAGACTTTATATGTTATATATATATATATATATATATATATATATATATATATATATATATATATATATATATATATATATATATATATATATATATATGTATGTATGTATCACACCGATAACTCAAAAAATCATGGACCGATTTTGATAAAATTTAGCATGTGCCTTCCTTTTGTAAGTGGCTTGGATAAGTTCGTTAGCCAGGAAAATCGGACCAGGTTTTCCAGGAATATTTTGGGTTTTCTTTCGAAAAAAAAATTATCTCAAAAAATAGGAAAGCTATGGTAACCAAATTTGGTATGTAAGTTTACGACATTAAAAGGAAACTATATACCAGAATCTATGTTTTTATCTTAACAGAAAAAAAAAGTTATAAAAAAAATAATTTGTGCCAGATAATTTCTATGAAAATTCACTACCATAACGCACTTGCTGCGTCCAGACTTTTTATTGTTCCATATATACAAAATGCAGGTAAGTATATAAACACTTACTATGGTCAAAATACCATGTTGCCTAAGCAGCTCCCTGCAACTCTCCAGTGGTCCCACATTACTCAGTGCTCGAATAGCTTTTTTTTTGTTTTGTTCCAGTAGGACCTTCACTCTCACGTGAAGAGCCCCATATCAGGATTCCGTAAGTTGCTAGAGAGTCAAAACTTGCAAAGTACGCTGTCCTAGCTGCCTGGTAAGTTGAAACCCTCATTAGGCACTTCAAAACACACAAACAGTCTATGCACATACCACTTAAGAGAGGTATCCAGAACAATACCAAGAAACTTAGCTGTCTCAAGATCACCAGTAGGTTTTACCTCAAATCTCATTATTTGAGTTTTTTTTTTCATTTAGCTTCAGTGCATTAGCATGGCAAATGTAATTTTGCATAATTAACCCTGCTTCCTGAATACTGCTGGCCCTGGTCATAAAGCTCGTATCATCTGCATATAAATATGCATTAGCACTGTGTTAGGTCATATATATATATATATATATATATATATATATATATATATATATATATATATATATATATATATATATATATATATATATATATAATAAATAGTATTGGAGCAAGAACTGAACCCTGTTGTACTCCGACTTTCAGTTGAACACTGCTAGATGTTTTGTTGTTCCAATCTACTATTTGTCTCCTGTTTGTCAGATATGATTTCAAGATGTCCAGGGCAACACCTCTCACACCATATTAGTGAAGTTTACCAAGCAATAACTGGTGATTGACGGTATCGAATGCTCTGTTCAAGTCCAAGAAAGTCATTTGTATTTTGTTTTTGGTTTCAAAAGCTTCCAGTATGCCTTCCACTACACTAACTAAAGCAGATACTGTAGACCTAGACTTTCTATATGCATACTGGTTTTCATTAAACAACTCATTTTTTTCAAAGATATCCACAATTTTGTTTTTTAGTAGTCTTTCAAAAATCTTTGATATTGCAGGCAGAACACAAATTGGTTTATAATGGCTACACATATCTGGATTGCCCTTTTTAAAAAGTGGAATTGCCTTGGCCAGTTCCAAAGGGTCTGTAAAACACACCTGCAAACATTTATCACTTCCGTTAATGACTTTAGAATTACTTCTATAACAGGCCTTAGCAGTTTAGTTGAAAAACCATACATGTCTCGAGATTCTTACAGACTATTTGCATCACCTCTTCTTTAGTTACCGGGCCTAGGAATAGTGAACTTCCACTGGATCTGGCTTTCTGAATTAACACTGACGGGTTCAGTGTGTTGTTTCAAGCATCTGATGAGATGTTGTTATTACTTGAAAAACATTTGTTCAAGTCTTCTGCAGATAAATGAGAGTTACTAGCTCTGTTAGTTCTATGTTTTAAGTTTGTCTCTTGATGTATAATTTTGCACGTAGCCGTGGATTTGTTTTCCGACCTATTTATAAGTTCTTCATTTGTTCTCCTTCTTATTTCCTCAAGTTTAGTAGTGTAGACGTTCTTCAGTTATTTATAACAGAACTCTTGATTCCTTATCCCCTCTCACTTTATTGACTGTATGAAAAGCATTAAGAATGTTTTTCAATCTTATAATTTAATTGCTTTTATGAGCTACTTTGCTTTTGCAGTCACGTTTTACTTTAATAACTTCTTCTAGAACACATACATCAAACTCTCCTTTAATAATGTCATGAAATCTGACAAATGACTCTTCAGCATCGTCACATTCTAAGACTGATGTCCAGTTAATCTGCTCCAACTTCTCTATCTATAATTTAATGTTTGTATCATTTACTTTTCTAATTTTTATAAATTGCTTTGTTTTAGGTGGAGAAAACGATGGGATCTTCAGATCAACAATTTGTCCCTAATGGCCTGATAAATGCAACTCCACTGTCCTGGCATCAAAGACAGCAAGTGATTATATTACAAAGACATTATCTATACAGCTTGCAGAGACTCCATATACTCTAGATGGTTCCTTGATTGTGTAAAACATGCCATGTCTATTTAATAAATTAATGAGATTTGTTTTTTCTTTGCTATATTTTAATATATCAATATTGTATCATCAGCTGGTGTACTATCTTGCTAGAAAAAAACAAAAATTGATTATTTTGAGCAAAAATGCACGCAAAACACCAGAAAAAAAATGTAGGTGGAAAAATTCAATCTGGTGTGCGTTAAAGAAAAAAAAGTTGGCCATAATGACTCAGAAAGTAATGGATTTGAACAAATTGTAAGGTCACCATATCCACAATAGCAAATTATGCCCCCGTACAAAAATTCAGTTGATAAGATAGTTTTGGAGATATTGAAAAATGGAAAAAAGGCAGTTTTTGGTATTTTGCTTATATCTAGGAAGTTATGAAACTTTATTCAAATCGGTAAGTACCTTCGAGTGGCCCTTGTAATTGTGCAATTTTTGTCTAATTAAACCAAGTTCGTATCTCTTACGGTTTCACAGTTTCCAATGAAGTGGAGGGTCAAAATCCCACACCACGTACACATGTGATCATAAAAATATAGACACTTGGATCTAAAACTGTGGATACTTGTATATGTCAAATAATATTTTTATTTAAATCTGTGGTAAACAGCACTGGTGATTTTGTATTGTCAACAAACTGGAACAATTTGGTGAGGAGGTATATTTTCTGTTTACTTGATTAAATATCTAGGTTCCCAAACCAGCTCACTTCAGAAGGAAATCCATGCAGTCACATTTGAGGACCACATGTGTTCATTCAGCTAGGTTACCCAAGCTGATGTCAGGAATTCCTTTGTTGACATGATTTTTAATTTATGCTTTCTGAAAGAAATAATACATGATATATTATTGTACATGTTTGAACAGAGCTTTTTTGTAAATTTCAAGAGCCTTTCCTAATCTGACCAGTAGGCATGTCAATTATAGGTACTTGAGTATCGGTATTATTCTTCACTTATGTGAAGAGTATCCGTTACTCAGTATTTGTTAACGTTACTTTCACTATGCGCATGCGCCAGAGTAACTGGTTATAGGAAATAGTAACTGGAACCACAATAACTACCTACTACCTACACAATCTCTTAGGTCAAAGTGACAAGAATAAGCAAAAGTGACATGTGTAATGATTTAGCAAATACATAAAATTATTTATAAATTGCAAAGTAACAGGAACGAAGTTACGCAAACACAGGTATTCTAAGAATGTTACATTATGTTGCTGCACATGATAAACTTTTATGAACATCAAGAAAGCTGAATCCATACTTTAGCAAATGTTATTTTTGTTTTAATTTAATGTATGTATCTCAAAAGTAGACCTAAACTTGATTGGTTCCAAAGAATTTTGTACAAACGGGACACCATATAGAATTGGTTTTATTTTGGCTTGTGTGATATGTTTTAGTGGTACTATTTATTTAACTTTAACAACATTATGATGACTTCTGATTAATTTTACCTATGAAACGTACTTACTAGATGCGTTTTTTAACTATTATACACAGACATGAACTTTTGCTGGATAAAATTCCTACTCTGCTATTTTATTGATAATATAATTATTAGAAATCTGTTTGTTACTTGATTTGTTTTTTCTAGCAATAACTTTGTGATTGTGTATCTTTTTGTAGATATTTACCTACATAATTGTGTTTATAATTATAATTTGTACAGGTGCATTATATTAAATAAACTGTTGTAATGATACTTTTATGTGTTTCTTTTTACCTTTAGACATGCTTAACATTATCCGTTCTCTCCAAAAACCTCAATTGAGTCAAGGTAAATTAATTAATTTTGATATTTAACTATAAGAACAATGTGCCCCATGTTCTCTGATTACAGATTTTTATCCCTTTTTTATCGAATTTTCATCAAGAAAAATTCGCCAAGAGAGAGGTCATGATGAAAAGCTTTTGAAAAAATTTCTGCAGATGAGCGTGTATTTGGGTCCCTAGAACCCAAAACCAAGGTCTGTTAAAATTTGTGTGTATGTAAATGTGTCTGTGTATGTATCCAAGCGATAACTTAAAAAATACGCAACTGATTTGAAGAAACTTGGCACACATCTTCATTGTATTAAGACCGCAGACGAGTTTAGTTGAAAAACCATACATGTCTGGAGATTCTTACAGACTATTTGCATCACCTCTTCTTTAGTTACCGGGCCTAGGAATAGTGAACTTCCACTGGATCTGGCTTTCTGAATTAACACTGACGGGTTCAGTGTGTTGTTTCAAGCATCTGATGAGATGTCGTCATTACTTGAAAAACATTTGTTCAAGTCTTCTGCAGATAAATGAGAGTTACTAGCTCTGTTAGTTCTATGTTTTAAGTTTGTCTCTTGATGTATAATTTTGCACGTAGCCGTGGATTTGTTTTCCGACCTATTTATAAGTTCTTCATTTGTTCTCCTTCTTATTTCCTCAAGTTTAGTACTGTAGACGTTCTTCAGTTATTTATAACAGACCTCTTGATTCCTTATCCCCTCTCACTTTATTGACTGTATGAAAAGCATTAAGAATGTTTTTCAATCTTATAATTTAATTGCTTTTATGAGCTACTTTGCTTTTGCAGTCACGTTTTACTTTAATAACTTCTTCTGGAACACATACATCAAATTCTCATTTAATAATGTCATGAAATCTGACAAATGACTCTTCAGCATCGTCACATTCTAAGACTGATGTCCAGTTAATCTGCTCCAACTTCTCTATCTATAATTTAATGTTTGTATCATTTACTTTTCTAATTTTTATAAATTGCTTTGTTTTAGGTGGAGAAGAGTTAGTAAATATCAGAGTGATTGGAATGAGAGTTTACATGTGGATAGAAATTGTGTAAATAAACCTATGTTGTGAATTTTAAGTTATGTGGTTCACAATATTTAGAGTTTTTTTCAAGTTAAAAATAAAATCCCAAAGACATGCATTGAGACGACTTAGTGGTTAAAGTCCAATGGCTGACAGACAGAGTAGTTAACTGCCACACATAGATTGATTGATACAACAGGTATAAACCATACATCAACGGTAATGAAACAAAATAAATAACATGCGTAAAACATACTACCCGAACCAACAATCGTGGTTCTTGACCACAAATGACACAGCATGAATTTAAAAATTTGCCAAGTAGGTACCTAATTATTATTTAACTGGGGGATTCAATTGTAATTTAAAGTACACTATGTTTGTAGCTTGATGAACGGCCCCAAATACGGTTTTAGACTGAAGTGTAGCATAATATAGTGGAAATGTAAACAAAATCCAGTAGAGTCTTTATAAAAAAGCTTTTAAATAGTTTCTTTTTTATCTTTAAACTTAAACGTAAGACATCATATAAGATCGAAACAGTCATTGAATGTGTTTCAATGACAATTCTACTAATTCTATAATTAATTGTTACGTATACTTTTAATATAATATAATATATCCCGAACATGAAGCCGTTCTCAAGTATCATGTAAATAAAACGTTAGTTAACGTATCCTTAGATAGCTCAGTGGTAGCGTGCCTGTCTCCTACGCAGAAGGTTGTGTGACTGATTCTGGCTCGAGAATGTATGGTTTCTTTTTGTTGTATTTTGACATTTGGAGGAGCAATAGTGTACAGATTTCATACGTTTTGAACAATATTTAATATTTGTTTTAAACGCCTGAATGACTGAGTCTGAAATTATAATTTTCAGCAGACATTTTGTTATTGTTGATATTGAAAAGAACAGGTTGATTAGGTTGACTAAAACGAAATCATTCAGGCGACTAATCAGAAAAAATAACTGCTACGTTTATAATTTGTCAGTTACTTCACTTTTCTAAATATGAATTAAGTTTCCCTCTGGACATCTTTTCTAACTTTAATGAAATTTGTAATACGAGGGCGGGTCAATAAGTCCGTGACTTCTTGAATTTCCCGCCTCTTCAGGGGAAGGACAACACTTCTCCTGTCAACAAGCATATGTCAGTTGACTCCTGTCAAATTTTAAACCAGGTGCCTCATTTAGTTTGTGTTAAATAGCCATTGAAAGCAGACAACCTCTTGAGTTATAACGAAAATTGAAAAAAGTGAATTTCGTGTGCTCATCAAACATTATTCTTTGCGAAAAAAAACATCACTCAAACCAAGGCTAAGCTTGATAAATACTATGGGGACTCTGCACCATCAATTTCCATGGTAAAAAAGTAATTTACTGAATTTCGTTGTGGCCATACAAGCACAAATGACGCCGAACGTTCTGGACGCCCAGTTGAGGTCGCTACACCCGAAACAATTGGAAAAATTCACGATATAGTGTTGGCCGATCAGAGATTGAAAGTGCGGGAGATTGTGGCAGCCATAGGCATATCACATGGCTCAGTGGTTTCGATTTTGCATGATCACTTGGGTGTGAGAAAGCTATCCGCAAGATGGGTGCCGTGTTTGCTCACAATCAACCACAAACGCAATCGTGTGACAACTTCAAAGGAGTGTTTGGCGTTGTTCAACGGTTGGCGCCGAAGTGGGTTTATCAGCCAATAAAGTCATGGTAACCGTTTTTTGGGATGCACGCGGTATATTCCACATTGATTACTTCCAAAATGGGAGAACAATCAATGGCGAATATTATACCAACTTATTGGACCGATTCAATGCCGATTTGAAGAAAAAGCGACCGCATTTGGCCCAGACAATGCAAGGGTGCACACATGTGTAGTCTCCATGACGAAATTGCATAAATTGGGCTACGAATTGCTCCCTCATCCGCCCTATTCTCCAGGTTTAGCCCCTAGTGACTATTGTTTCCAAACTTAAAGAAATGGCTTGGCAGAAAGAGATTTAACTCCAATGATGAAATCATCTCACAAACAAATACATATTTTGAGGATCTCAACAAATCTTATTTTTGGAAGGGATAACAAAATTGGAGAAACGTTGGATGAAGTGTATAGAGCTCAAAGGAGACTATGTTGAGAAATAAAATGATATTTTGTCAATAAACCTGTGTTTCATTCAAAAAGTCACTGACTTATTGACCCGCCCTCGTATAAGTTTCTTTTAAAGAGGCTTACACTATCTACAGATATAGTAAAAGTTCTTGATGCAGCAAGTGCGTTATGGTAGTGAATTTTCATTAAAATGTTTTTAATAGCAAATATGTGTTTTTTTTTTAAGAAAGCAGGCATCAAATTTGGTTACCAGTATAGCCTATATAGTAGAAACAACGTGCCTTGTTTCATCAAAATAACTTTATTGTTTGAAAATGTAAAAAAAATTCCGAAAGTAAACTTAAAGTGTTCCGAAAAAAACTCGTTTCTTGGTCAACCTTATAGGTTAATAGCAAATTGAGCTATTTAAATATGAAGCATTTGATCAAAATTCGCTACCATAACGCACTTGCTGCATCCATAACTTCTTTTCTTACAAACATGCATTATATTTCGATGGAAAATGCTAAAATGCAATAACATAAGGCATGTTTGATTAAAAAAAAAAAGAAAATTTGTATCACTAACGACTTATGGGCCACCCTGTGATTGTAGAAATAATTTTTTAAGATTTAGCTCATGACACCCTATAATTAATGTATACAATATTTTTTCATATCTTGTATAATAACGGATATATTGAGCTTTATTGATTTTTTACGAAAATTCGACAAAAATTATATACCATTAAACGATAAACTCTATAGCTAAGGCTACTGCCAAGCATCAGAGAAAGGGTCTATTTGAAATGAATTTTCTGAAAATATTGTAGTAAAATGAAGGACAATGACGGTTGAAACTAATAAGACATCAGGGTTTGTAAAACATTCTTATTGAGACATTTTCTTTCCATAGCCCGTACTAGATTCAAGTTCTTTGCCTAAATGTTGCCAATTTTGAAGTTTTAAATCGCAACTTTGACGTTTTGAGGAAACCCCCAATTTATTTTTCTGTAAATGCCTATAACTTGTTTGTCTTGAGCTGCAGAGCTAAATTTTGGTAGGTAGCTCACCTATAACGATATAAACCGGCGTACCAAATTTGGTTGCCCTTAATTTATTAATTCCGGAGATATAAATTTTTTTTGGAAGAAAACACAAAATGTTCCAGGAAAACCTGGGCCGATTTTCCTGGCTAACGAACTTATCCAAGCCATTTGCAAAAGGAAGTTATTCACCAAATTTAATCAAAATCGGCCCATTATTTTTTGAGTTATCAGTGTCATATATATATATATATATATATATATATATATATATATATATATATATATATATATATATATATATATATATATATATATATATAGAGAGAGAGAGAGAGAGAGAGAGAGAGAAAGAGAGAGAGAGAGAGAGAGAAACACCGTATCACAATTTATGATGTGTTTGAAATATGTGCCAAAAATGTGAAAACTTGCAACACAATTGAAATACCTCAAAAACGACGAACGATATCAATTCTTTTCCTACAAACATGCATTATAATTCAATGGAAAACACAAAAACGCAATAACAAAAGGGGGTGTTCTATTAGAAAAAGAAAGTGTGTATCACCAACGACTTATGGGCCACCCTGTGACTGTCAAAATAGGTTTAGAAAATGCAGCTCGAGATACCCTATAATTAACGTATATACTTTTTTCTCATATCTTGTATACTATAACGAATATATTAAGCTTTACCGTAGAAATGCGTCACCCTGTATATGTGTAAACAGACAAAAACTTAAACTGACCCCGTATATGGGTTTTAGTGGTTCTATTTTGCGCACATTTGAAGAAATCTTTTTAAAATTCATCGCGGTCCTCTTAATAACGAATTTTTTCTACAAAAATTTGCTGAAATATAGACTGTTAAGTCATAAACTCTATAGCCAACACTACTGGCGAAGCATCAGAAAAAGGGTCTATTTGAAATGGATTTTCCTAAAGTATTTTAGTAAAACGAAGGACAATGATGGTTGAAGCTGAGGCTTAAGGCCTTGTAAAACACACATATATTCTACATAATCCGTATTTGTTTCAAATTCGTTGTCTGAAAATTGCAAGTTTTGACAATTCAAATCGCGACTTTGACGTTTTAAAAAGAAAAATGATGAAATTTTCAAAATATTTTTTCTGCTACTTCTTGACCTTCTTGCGTCAAAAAAACTTAACGGTTGTATGTAATATTCAATTGGTTTTGTTAAAAATATTTTATACTTGTGCTTTCCTCTGATCACCATTGGCACCCAATTTTTTTTTTAAATGCCTATAACTTTTTAGCGAATTTTTCGTGAAACGAAAAATTCACTAATGGGGAGATGTATATATATATATATATATATATATATATATATATATATATATATATATATATATATATATATATATATATATATATATATATATATATATATATATATATCGTATCGATAACTCAGAAAATAATGTACCGATTTTAATAAAATTTAGTACATACCTTCCTTTTGTGATAAGTTTGTTACCCAGGAAAATCGGAGCAGTTTTTTCGGGAATATCTTCATATCTCCAAAAATCACAGAGCTATGACAACCAAATTTGGCACATACGTTTCTAGTATCCAACTTACCCTACACGACAAAATTCATAACTCTTAGTTGAAAGCAATAAAAGTTATAGTCATTTAAAAAAAAAACTTGGGTGCCACTGGTGATCAGAGGAAAGCACAAGAACAAAATATTTTGTTTGCTTAACAAAACCAATTGAATATTACATCCAACCGTCAAGTTTGCTTGACGCAAGATCGCCTAGAAGTAGCAGAAAAAATATTTTAAAAATTTGATAATTTTTCCTCTTCAAACATCAAAGTCGAGAATTGAAACGTCAAAATTTGCAATTTTCAGACAACGAATTTGGAACAAATATGGATTACGTAGACGATATGTCGTAAGAAATGTGTTTTACAAAGCCTTAACATTCAGCTTCAACCATCATTGTCCTTCATTTTACTAAAATATTTTCAGAAAATCCATTTCAAATGGACCCTCTTTCTGATGCTTCGGCAGTAGTTTCAGCTATAGAGTTTATGGTTTAATAGTCTATATTTTAGCAAATTTTCGTAGAAAAAATTCGTTATTGAGAAGACCGCGACTTATGAATTTTAAGACATTTTCTCTACATAACCTGTATTAGTTTCAGGTTCTTTGTCTAAATGTTGCCAATTTTGACGTTTGAAATCGCGACTGGCGTTTTGAGGAAAACCCCAAATTGGTTTTTTTTAACTGCCTATAACTTTTCCGCTGTTTTGTCATGTCTACTGTTCCACTGCCTCCAATAGTTTCTTGAGAACTAACAATGATCTGAGGAACTTCAAGTTGTTGCCAACGGCATCAGCGTGCTGCTGCAAGCTTCCTGCGTGCCTGCTGGGGGGCTAACACTGCTCTGCTTATCCAGACACCTGTTGCATAGGCGTCCCAACCTTTCTAGAGAGCGTCAAAGGCAGCTTCTAGTCAAGTTTTAATTGTTGTCGCAGGGGCGTCGTAATCCCAGGGCATAATCAAAAGGCTCGACCTCACCCCATTGACCATCAGGAGACTTCTTTCGTCAAACAAGTGAGTTTCTTTTAACCTATTGACTACATTACAAAATTTGAATCAAGACAAGTACCTGATCACATTACAAGAAAGTCAAATCAAGTTAGATCATTCACTGTTTGCAAACTTTAAGCAGTGACTTTGAATATATTGGCAATTTCCGTAAACAATTTTGATAGTATTAGTGACAATAATTTCACAATTAATGTATTGGTTTCTTAAGTACTTTGTATAATTTCTTACACAATAATCAACGCTGATGCAGGCGCTGCCGCTGCTTTTGAGAATTTCAACAATAGTTGCCCCATTTAAAAATCAGAAATAAACAAACGACTAACATCAGCAATCAGCCAAATACAAGAGTTAAATTTTTTCAACAAACGAGCAGCTTTCAATAATGATCATTAAAAACACCTGGCCAGAAGATTATTAGAGAAAATCTCGGGACGCAGCAAGTGCGTTATGGTAGTGAATTTTCATAAAACTATTTATTAGGTAATAGCAATAATGTGTGTTTTTTTAAGAAAGCAGGCATCAAATTTGGTTACCAGTATAATCTATATAGTAAAAACAATGTGCCATGTTTCATAAAAATAACTTTATTGTTTGAAAATGTAAAAAAATTTCCGAAAGTAAACTTAAAGTGTTCCCGGAAAAACTCGTTTTTTGGTCAACCTTATAGGTTAATAGCAAATTGAGCTATTCAAATATTAAGCATTTTATCAAAATTTGCTACCATAACGCACTTACTGCGTCCAGAATTTTTGTTTTTACAAACATGCATTATATTTCGATGGAAAATGCAAAAATGCAATAACATAAGGCGTGTTTGATTAAAAAAAAAAAACTCTGGACGCAGCAAGTGCGTTATGGTAGTGAATTTTCATAAAAATGTTTCTAATAGCAAATATGTTTTTTTAAGAAAGCAGGCACCAAATTTGGTTACCAGTATAATCTATATATTAGAAACAATGTGCCATGTTTCATCCAAATAACTTTATTGTTTGAAAATGTACAAAAATTTCCGAAAGTAAACTTAAATTGTTCCCGAAAAAACTGGTTTTCTGGTCAACCTTATAGGTTAATAGCAAATTGATTCAAAATTTGAAGCATTTAATGAAAATTCGCTACCATAACGCACTTGCTGCATCCAGAATTTCTTTTCTTACGAAGATGTATTATATTTCGATGGAAAATACAAAAATGCAATAACATAGGGCGTGTTCGATTAAAAAAATTCACTAAAAAAAAAAAAAATTTGAATCACCAACGACTTATGGGCCAGCCTGTAATTGTGGAAATATTTTTTAAAATGTAGCTTAAGACACCCTACAATTAATGTATACAACTTTTTTTCGTAACTTGCATAATAACGGATATATTGTGCTTTAATGATTTTTTACGATAATTCGACAAAAATGATATACCATTAAACGATAAACACTATAGCAAACACTACTGCTAAAGCATCAGAAAAAGGGTCTATTTGAAATGAATTTTCTGGGAATATTTTAGTAAAATGAAGGACAATGACGATTGAAACTAAGAGTTCAGGCTTTGTAAAACATTATTCTTGTGACATTTTCCTTCCATAGATCATATTAATTACAGGTTCACTGCCTAAATATTAACAATTTTGACGTTTAAAATCGCTACTTTGACGTTTTGAGGAAAACCCAAATTATTTTTTTTAAATGCCTGTAACTTTTTTGTCTTTTGATCTACAGAGCTAAGTTTTGGTAGGTAACTTGCCTATAACGATATAAACCCGCGTATAAAATTTGGTTGCCCTTACTTTGTTAATTTTGGAGATATAAAGTTTTTTCGAAAGAAAACACAAAATTTTCCGGGAAAACCTCGGCGGATTTTCCTGGCTAATGAACTTATCCAAGCCACTTGCAAAAGGAAGGGACTTACCAATTTTGACATTTAAAATCGCGATTTTGACGTTTTGAGGAGAACCCAAATTTATTTTTCTTTGAATGCCTGTAACTTTTTTGTCCTTTATCCTACGCAGCTAAATTTTGGTAGGTAACTTGCCTATAATGATATAAATCCGCGCATGAAATTTGGTTGCCCTTATTTTGTTAATTCCGGAGATATAAATTTTTTTCGATTTTTTTCGAAAAAAAACACAAAATTTTCCAGGAAAACCTCGGCGGATTTTCCTGGCTAACGAACTTATCCAAGCCACTCGCGAAAGGAAGGTATTTACCAAATTTTATCAAAATCGGTCCATTATTTTTTTAGTTATAGGTGTGACACATAAATATATAAACATATATATATATATATATATATATATATATATATATATATATATATATATATATATATATATATATATATATATATATATATATATATATATATATATATATATAACATATAAAGTCTGAAACCGACCTCGGATTTGGGTTCCAGGGGTCCTAAATAGCGCTCATTTGAAGAAATTTTTTCAAAATTCTAAAGTCGAGATCTCCTCATTAGTGAATTTTTTTTTAAGAAAATTCACTAAAAGAAAATT
Organism: Tillus elongatus; assembly: GCA_964006375.1. NCBI lineage: Eukaryota > Metazoa > Arthropoda > Insecta > Coleoptera > Cleridae > Tillus > Tillus elongatus. The sequence goes on along the minus strand of OZ023265.1, from coordinate 189,984,817 downwards.
TGTAGCACCAACGACTTATGGGCCACCCTGTGATTGTAGAAATAATTTTTTAAGATGTAGTTTAAGACACCCTATAATTAATATATACAATTTTTTTTCATATCTGGTATAATAACAGATATATTGAGCTTTATTGATTTTTTTTACGAAAATTCTACAAAAATTATATACTATTAACGATAAACTCTATAGCTAAGACTACTGCCAAGCGTCAGAGAATAGGTCTATTTGAAATGAATTTTCTGGAAACATTTTATTAAAATGAAGGACAATGACGGTTGAAACTAAGATTTCAGGGTTTGTAAAACATTCTTCTTGAGACATTTTATTTCCATAGCCCGTATTAGATTCAAGTTCTTTTCCTAAATGTTGCCAATTTTGACATTTAAATCGCAACTTTGACGTTTTGTGAAAAACCCCAATTTATTTTTGTTTAAATGCCTATAACTTTTTTGTCTTTTGACCTACAGAGTTAAATTTTGGTAGGTAACTTGCCTATAATGATATAAACCCGCGTATAAAATTTGGTTGCCCTTACTTTGTTAATTTTGGAGATATAAATTTTTTTCGAAAAAAAACACAAAATTTTCCAGGAAAACCTCGTCGGATTTTCCTGGATAACGAACATATCCAAGCCACTTGCAAAAGGAAGGTACTCACCAATTTTGACGTTCAAAATCGCGATTTTGACGTTTTGAGGACAACCCAAATTTATTTTTCTTTGAATGCCTGTAACTTTTTTGTCATTTAACCTACGGAGCTAAATTTTGCTAGGTAACTTGCCTCTAATGATATAAACCCGCGTATGAAATTTGGTTGCCCTTACTTTGTTAATTTTGGAGATATAAATTTTTTTCGATTTTTTTCGAAAGAAAACACAAAATTTTCCGGGAAAACCTCGGCGGATTTTCCTGCCTAACGAACTTATCCAAGCGACTTGCGAAAGGAAGGTATGTGCCAAATTTTATCAAAATCCGTCCATTATTTTGTAAGTTATAGGTGTGACACGTAAATATATATATATATATATATATATATATATATATATATATATATATATATATATATATATATATATATATATATATATATATATATATATATATATATATATATATATATATATATATATATATATATATATATATAAACATATAAAGTCTGAAACAGACCTCGGATTTGGGTTCCGGGGGTCCTAAATAGCGCTCATTTGAAGAAATTTTTCCAAAATTCGAAAGTCGAGATCTCCTCATTAGTGAATTTTTTTTAAGAAAATTCACTAAAATGGGTTCACCTAGAAAAAAGTTCTGAGGTAACACACATAAAAAAAAACATACAGGCGAATTGAGAACCTCCTCCTTGTTTGAAGTCGGTTAAAAAAAAGCAAATAAAAAGTATTTGGGCTTGTCCGGGATTTGAACCTGGGAGCTCCCGCACTCTAAGCGGATTCAATTCAATTCTAAAGGTCTATATTACATTATAACAAATTTACAAAAATTTACAATTTTTATATATACTACGACTTAAATATAAAGCTCCTGTTAAAATATAATAACTTATCTCTAATTTGTTATTTACAAAGGAAAAAAAAGTACTTCCTTATAGTAATTAATGTGTTTTCTGTTTAGTTATTATAATTATATTGTACAAGTTGTGCGGTTGTATATAGGAAAAGTGTTTACAAAAACCTATTTAAAATAATTATTATTACTTGCTATGTTGCAAGTTGATTTTATTTGTATAACATACAGCTTCCTAACCATGGCTATAGTGAATTCCCGTGTCAAACGGTTATGGGCGTTTTAAATATTTTTAGATTTTGATACGGCAGTCTATGTTTGATTCTATAAGGACTGTTATTGTATCTTATGTCTGTTATTTGTCTTGTCAATGGATTTATTTTCAATTTGTTTTCGTAAAAATTTGTGGATGTTTTGTTAATATAGTCTTTGATTGTTAGGGTGTTGGTCATGTCATGTAAGTGTTTAATTCTTGTGTATCTGTTTCTGTTCGTCACTAGTCGTAGACATTTGTTTTGGTATATTTGAATGGGTTTAATTGTCGTATCTGATACTGAGCACCACACCGGTGCGGCATAAGATACAACTGGTCTTATTATAGTCGTATAGATTAATTTTTTGTTTTCGCTGCTAAGTTTACTGTTTCTTGCCATTAGGGGGTACATGTACTTCATTGCGATATGAGCTTTGTTTAGAACAGTTTTAATATGGTGTTTGAAATTAAGTCTGCTGTCCAGGTGTACTCCTAGGTATTTTACTGTTAGCGAGGGCTTTATTTTTTTGTCTCCTACTTTTAGATGGTTAAATATTTTGGAATGATTGGTTTTTCTAGTAAATACTATTGTCTCCGTTTTTTCAGAGTTGAGTGATATTTTCCAAGTCTGTAGGTAATTTTGAAGTATATCAAGATGAATTTGTATCTGTTTATTTGCAACTTCTGCTGAAAAGGAATGGGCATATATGGCAGTATCATCTGCATAGAGAGCCAGGTTGGTCTTAGGGAACGTAGGTATATCGTTAATAAAATAGTTGAACAGTTTTGGTCCAAGTATGGAACCTTGCGGCACTCCTGCTCGGATTTGTTTTTCAGTTGATGTGCTATTGTGAATTTTGACTTTAAAGCGCCTGTCTGATAAGTATGAGTGTATCAGTCTAATAAGATGGTAGGGAAATTTGAGTTTTATTAGTTTGGCCAGTAATCCGACTATCCATACTGTGTCAAATGCCTTCTGTATGTCTAGTAAAACCATTGTCGTTACTTTGTCTTTATTAAAATTTTATGTTATGTCGTTTACTATTCGTGTTACTTGATGTACAGTGCTATGTTTTTCCCTAAAACCAAACTGACAGTCTATCAAAAGTTTATTTTTTCTTTCTATGGATTTAAATCTATTAAGTATTATTTTTTCTACTATTTTAGATAGGTTGTTTAACAAGCTTATGGGGCGATAGTTGTGCGGATCTTTTTGATCTTTATTGGGTTTGGAGACGGCAACAACGTGGGCTATTTTCCATTGGGTTGGGTAATGTTGTAGGATAAGAACTGCATTTACTATATACATTAATTGGACTATGGCTTTCTGTGAGAGATTTTTAATTAATTTGTTGTCTATTTCATCAGGCCCTGGGGCCTTATTATTGGGTAGGGTTTTGATAATTTGTTTGATTTCTTGAGGTGAAGTGATTAGTTTTGACCTAGTTTGTGTGTCCATTGTTTGTCTATTGTTAAGATAGTCTTGTGTTTCGTTTATTAAATTGTTTTGTTGTTCATCGCAGACTGGGTCTGTTTGGTGGGTGCTTTCTAATACGTCTGCTATTACGTTAGCTTTTTCTTGGTCTCTATAAAACGTTTTATTGTCATGTTCTAAAGGTGGCATGTTGCTGTGTGGGTTCTTTAGTGCTTTTGTCATTTTCCATAATGTGTTGTTATTTGGTGTTAGGTTTTGCATTTTTTGTGTCCATTTTCTGTTAGTATATTCTTTCATCTTTTGCTTTATTATTTTGCTTTTTTGGTCCATAGAAATTTTGTATTGTGGGTTTAATGTATTTTGCCATAGCCTCCTGTCTTTGTTTTTGTCTTTAATAAGTTCTTTTATATCGGTGGGAAGGAAATCTCTTGTCGGGTCAATCGTTTTGTGTGTACAGTGTTTGTTTTTAGCTTTTTGAATATTTAGAGTTAGTTTTTTTACCTCCTCTTCAATTTTATCAATAGAATCAATAGTATTGTTTATGGTGATGTTTCTGTCCAGTGTTTTTCGGAATTCTGTCCAGTTAGTATTAGTGTAGCTTGAAATTATTTTTAGTCGGTCTTGTTTGTACTGATTGTTTAACGCGAAGATAATGGGATTATGATCAGAGTCTAGTTCAGAAAGTGAGACAGGGTCACTGACATTTATTACGTTTTTGTTAACTATTATATCTATTGTTGAGGGTGTGTTACCGTTAGGAGGGTAGTGTGTTGGTGTCGGCGTAAACATAATCGTCAAGTTATTGTTATTGCAGTACCTGTTTAAAACATTCCCATTTGTGTTATTGGTTCTATTTGACCAGTTACTGTGTCTCGAGTTTAGGTCACCAATGACTAATACTTTATTGCCCATACCTAGAAGTGCATCTAAACAGGTAGTTGTAATGTTATTTCTTGGGCTATTGTAAACAGCAATAAGATGTGTATTATCAGGTAGTTTTATACCTACTGAATCTATTGTGGTTCTAGGGACTCTTATTTTATGGTACGGTATATTCTCTCTAACTATTATCGCAATGCCGCCTGATGGGGTGTTCGTGTTAGTAATCTTATCTTGTCGGATTATGCTAAATCCTCTAAGTTTGATTTTGTCACGTTCAGTCAGTTTTGTTTCGTTAATAAGTATAATGTCAATTTTGTATTTATCGGTAAAATGAATAAGTTGTCCTATTTTACTTTTTAGGCCGTTTGCGTTCCAAGATACTATATTCAAACTATAGCTCATAATTAGAAAGTGTACTTACGAAATTATAAAATGCTTCGAATTTCTCCGGCATTTCCTTACAGTTCTGTAGCTTCAAGTTCAATTCACGGACGGCAGATAACATCTTGGTTACATTTATATGTCCACTTAGTATTTTCATTTCTTTTATAAGTTCATTAAGTTCACCTACGCCGGTTGCACTTGCTCTCACATTGTCACTTTCAGTTCTGTTATAATTAGATGGCTTTGTATTTTCTGCGGTGTTCCACGGATTAATCTTTGGGGTAGGTGCTGGGACGTATGTCTCTGTGATTTTAAATGTTTTTTGTTTAGATCTATGCGTTTGAGCTTCTATCCACTTTATTTTTTCCACATATACAGGGCATTTAAAACTATTAGCAGGGTGGCTGTCCCCACAGTTGGCACAAGTTGCAGGAGTGTCTTCTGATTTTGTGCATTCGTTTGTCATATGTCCTTGTGCACACTTTAGGCATTTTGCGATGGCCCCACAGTTAGACGTAGAATGTCCATACTGTTGGCAACGATGACACTGCGACATTTTCTTATTGTTGTGAACACGTTCCCATTGTATTTTAGTCAAGGATACAAACTTAACATTCGTCACAAGTTGTTTTAAAAACACATCAGCACTTGTTATTACCATATAAAGTGGGTATTTAGTGCCTCTCATCCTGAAGCACTTTTGGGCATTTATTTTGTAGGTGGTTCTTAAATCTTCTACAATTTCAATAGGATTTATTTCATGCAGCCCTCTAAGGACAAATGCGTGTGTTTTATCTTTTTTGAGCGTATAGGTATGGTATTCGATTTTAGTTTGCGCAAGATATGCCTTAAAGTTTTCCCAGTCTTTCATCTCCTTGATAAAGACGCTTATTTGAGCTTTGCCGTATTTTATATTGAATCCGGATTTCACTATTTTTGATATTTCTGCTATCAGTTGCTTATGATCCTTTGTTTCACAATGAAGCACAATAGGAGGAAGCTTTTTCATCTTAGTTTGTTTTTCAGATGGGTTGGATTTTTGCGAATCATCTGTCTGCATATTTTCTGTGGAGCCACCTTCATCGTCAAGACTTAACGAAGAGTATCTGTTTTTTGTTGTAATCGTCGTCTGATCCATATTCGAAGTTTTCTTAATCTTTTGTGGAGTCTGTCGGGGGGTTTCCACCAATTTTCTTTTAGCAGTATTTAGTTTACTAACTAATATTTCTTTTAAACCAATATGTTGGCTGTTATTTGTCGTACTGGGTTCTTCCAGGTTATTAATGCCCATATCATAGGCATTGTTATGCTTTATATTTATGTTCTTGTCGATAGTTCACTTTTTAGTGACTAATACAGTAACACTAGCTTTATCAGGAGTCACAATTTGATGCACTATACACTACACTTGTTGCCGGCTATTTCACTTAGGCACGTCTATACCCTACGAAGGTTGGACGCATTTTTTGACTCTAAGCGGAAATGATACCTCTAGACCAACGAGTCAGTTGTTGGAGCTTTGTTTTAATGTCGTATTCCAGCGGGCGTTGTAATTATTTTAGTCATAATTAATGTTTAATCATTTATTTATATTAAAAAACTCGTTTTTTGGTCAACCTTATAGGTTAATAGCAAATTGAGCTATTCAAATATTAAGCATTTGATCAAAATTCTCTACCATAACGCACTTACTGCGTCCAGAATTTTTGTTCTTACAAACATGCATTATATTTCGATGGAAAATGCAAAAATGCAATAACATAATAACAGATATATTGAGCTGTATTGATTTTTTTTACGAAAATTCTACAAAAATTATATACTATTAACGATAAACTATATAGCTAAGGCTACTGCCAAGCATCAAAGAAAGGGTCTATTTGAAATGAATTTTCTGGAAACATTTTATTAAAATGAAGGACAATGACGGTTGAAACTAAGACTTCAGGGTTTGTAAAACATTCTTCTTGAGACATTTTATTTCCATAGCCCGTATTAGATTCAAGTTCTTTTCCTAAATGTTGCCAATTTTGACGTTTAAATCGCAACTTTGACGTTTTGTAAAAAACCTCAATTTATTTTTGTTTAAATGCCTATAACTTTTTTGTTCTTTGACCTACAGAGCTAAATTTTCGTATGTAACTTGCCTATAATGATATAAACCCGCGTATAAAATTTGGTTGCCCTTGCTTTGTTAATTTTGGAGATATAAATTTTTTTCGAAAGAAAACACAAAATTTTCCGGGAAAACCTCGTCGGATTTTCCTGGCTAACGAACTTATCCAAGCCACTTGCAAAAGGAAGGTACTCACCAATTTTGACGTTTAAAATCGCGATTTTGACGTTTTGAGGAGAACCCAAATTTATTTTTCTTTGAATGTCTGTAACTTTTTTGTCCTTTAACCTACGTAGCTAAATTTTGGTAGGTAGCTTGCCCCTAGTTATATAAACGCGCGTATGAAATTTGGTTGCCCTTACTTTGTTAATTTTGGTGATATAAATTTTTTTCGATTTTTTTTCAAAAGAAAACACAAAATTTTCCGGGAAAACCTCGGCGGATTTTCCTGGCTAACGAACTTATCCAAGCCACTTGCGAAAGGAAGGTATGTGCCAAATTTTATCAAAATCGGTCCATTATTTTTTAAGTTATAGGTGTGACACATAAATATATATATATATATATATATATATATATATATATATATATATATATATATATATATATATATATATATATATATATACAGGGTCGCTGATAAGTCTGGAAACGGTCGATTATCCGGGAAAATATACAAGGTGTCGAAAAAAGTTTTATACAAAAGTTTTTGGGTTCTTCAATGTCTACTAGGCGGTGATAATTTTATTTATACAGGGTTGGTCATACAGGCGTGGCACACCAATATTAATTTTTTTTTAATGGAACACCCTATATATTATTCGATATTTCAATCCTTCTCTTAATTTTGAGCAACATTTATGAGAAGCATAATGTACCTAAACTCAATCGTTTCCGGGTAAAAAAATAAATAAAAATAAACGCTACTGTTTTTAAAATCTATTGGATGAAGAACAAAAATAAATGAAAAGTAGAATATCTCTTGAAAACAATCTGTGAGTGTGAAAAGAACCGGTTGCGATGTTCTTAACATTGTTTGGAATCCCAAGATAAGATAAGATGCCCATAAGAAACGCAGTATTATTCTTTTGTTTTAAAATGTTTCCAGGACAACGAATGTCAAACATTCATTCAGTGTCAACAGTTTTGAAACATTAGTAATTTAGTGTCAACAGTTTTTGTGCAAAATGGCAAGTTTAAGTGAAACCGAACGTATCGAAATTTTAATGATGATAGGGTACGGTGATAGAACACGAAGTTTTGCTCAAGTGGTGATTATGTTCAATGAGTTGCATCCTGAGCGGGAATCGATCTCCAAATCCACAGTTTCGAAAACTTTGCATCGTTTTCACGAAACTGGCGGTATCAAGGATAAACCTAGAACTGGAAGGCCAGTAACCGTTACAAATGAAGAAAATTCTTTGAATGTAATATTGGATGTGGTGGAAAATCCGAAAACTTCGGCACAGCAATTGGCTTTAAATCACAATATGAGTCGATATTCAATTCAAAAGATTACGAAGCGGGAAAAGTTCCGTCCATATAAAATTCATTTATTGCAAGAACTGAGTGAAGACGATTTTGATCGCAGAATCGAGTTCTATGAACTTATTATGGAGAAGTTACGCCAAAATTTTAACTTTGCCAACCACATTTTGTTTTCCGACGAATCTACATTTTGTTTGAATGGACAAGTCAACCGACACAACTGTAGGTACTGGTCAGACGAAAACCCACATTGGATGGAACAAATTCACACCCAAAGACCGCAAATAGTAAATGTTTGGTGTGCTATTATTGGTGGACATATCATAGGACCTTATTTTATACACGGTAATTTGAACTCTGCTCGATATTTGACACTTTTGCAAGAATCAATTGTTCCAGACGTTAGTCGATTATTTCCGAACAATAACGACCCAAATCTACCAGCGGAAGAAATATGGTTTCAGCAGGATGGGGCACCCCCTCATTTTGGAATTGAGGTACGGGAATATCTGAATCAAACCTTTCCTGGCAGATGGATAGGGCGCAGGGGAACTATTGAATGGCCAGCTAGGTCTCCCGACATGACGCCGCTTGACTTTTTTTTGTGGGGTCATGTAAAAAATTTAATTTACCAAAATAGACCGCAGAATATTGAAGAGTTGCAAGCAAGGATTGTGCGTGAAATTAATAACATTCCTCAAAACGCTCTTGTAAATGCAGTGCAATGTTTTGTTAAGCGAATTCATTATTGTCAGGAGGTCAATGGAGAACACTTTGAACATCTTATAAAACACTCACAGATTGTTTTCAAGAGATATTCTACTTTTCATTTATTTTTGTTCTTCATCCAATAGATTTTAAAAACAATAGCGTTTATTTTTATTTATTTTTTTACCCGGAAACGATTGAGTTTATGTACATCATGCTTCTGATAAATGTTGCTCAAAATTAAGAGAAGGATTGAAATATCGAATAATATATAGGGTGTTCCATTAAAAAAAAATTAATATTGGTGTGCCACGCCTGTATGACCAACCCTGTATAAATGAAATTATCACCGCCTAGTAGACATTGAAGAACCCAAAAACTTTTGTATAAAACTTTTTTCGACACCTTGTATATTTTCCCGGATAATCGACCGTTTCCAGACTTATCAGCGACCCTGTATATATATATATATATATATATATATATATATATATATATATATATATATATATATATATATATATATATATATATATATAAACATATAAAGTCTGAAACTGACCTGGGATTTGGGTTCCGGGGGTCCTAATTAGCGCTCATTTGAAGAAATTTTTTCAAAATTCGAAAGTCGGGATCTCCTCATTAGTGAATTTTTTTTAAGAAAATTCACTAAAAGTCATAATAGGAAATACGTAAAATACCGAAACAATGAAACTTTAAGTCCTGATTAAAATTAAGCATATTATTTAAGTTGTTGATGATCTTTAGCTTCAGCTACTTTCGTCTTATTTCTGCAAAGAATTTCAACATTCTGTGCTCCCAATCATACACTTTATAATAATAGAATCTGATATTTATCTTTATCAACTGAGCTGAGATATTTTTTGTGTATCTCATTAATAATAGTTAATAAATCTTTGGGATAAACTATAAGCTAGGGTCTGGGTGAGTGAATATTACGGTTTACCTATATATTCTCAGGATTTAGATCCATTGGAAATCTTAAAGAAGAAACAGAGTTTGTCTCATCTTCTCTTGTATCTTTCTCAAATTTAGCCTTGAGTTGTGTATGGTCTATTTTCCCGTTCTGTTCAATGTCCAGATGAATCCATAAACCTGTGCGTCACCAAGTTCGCGAAATTCGCGTTCTGCTTCAGGTAGCGGTGTGGTATTACTACTGTTTGCATGAACCTCCGCACACTTGTCGAAACCAAAGGACATTCGGATGTCGTCACTAAATCTTTTCACAATACTTTGCATTCGAGGGTATGGATTCTCAGCGTATGGTTTAAGGTCGTCCATGAAAAGAAGGTGACTTAGTTTTGAGTCTTGGTTCTTTAAGTCTAATGTGAAGCCTTGGCGCGACTAACGGAGCAAATAGGAGAGTGGGTTCACTGCCAAATAGAAGAGTAATGGGCTTAAGGCATCTTCCTGATAAATTCCTCGGTGGATGTCAATAGTTGCAATATCATTATCGCGCCACAATAGTCTTCTCCATTTTTGCACCATGTGAGCCAGTAGATTTACTATATCGGGGTGAATTGTATGAATCTCTAGGGATCTGAGAACCCAGTCTTGAAATGCCTCTCTGTAATCAGCATAAGACATACTAAGGTTCCTGCATCTTATTTGTGCATGCTTAAGGACGATTTTGTCGATCGCGAGTTGCTCCTTGCATCCAAGACACCCCCTGATGCTTCCCCCCTATTTCTAGATCGGACAGGTAGTTCTTTATGATTTTTCCTATCCGCAAGATTTTGTTCTGAGACAGGGCTATAAAGGTGTTCCGATGTAATCTCGCGTAGAGTCTCTGTCTCCAATCAGGTAGAGGCTCGTCCCGGTCCCTACAGTCATTGACCTCGAAGTACGTTCGTATGACATTAGTGTCCATTTCTCGAGTCCATTGCATTCTCTTAGGTGCATCTGTGATTCCTGGAAGCCGCATTTTGAGCCGTATGGCTAGTAGGCCGTCCAGAAGAAGAGGAGGGAGTGTGGTTCACCTCGTGTCTGTTGGATTTCTGGAGTTGGGGGTTGTAAGCAACCCTACGTGGCGCATTATTATTCTAATTATTATTATTTTCTTCATTTCTGTGCCCTCGTGTTGCAGTCGGGCTCTCACGGAACAAGAGATTTGCATCACCTTCATCTTTGTCCGCCCGGGCAAAGAAAAGAACAGAATAATAATAATACGCCACGTAGGGTTGCTTACAACCCCCGCAAGTCCAGCAATCCAACAGGTAAGAGGTGAACCACACTCCTTCCTCTTCTTCTGGACGGCCTACTAGCCATACGGCCCAAAGTGCGGCCCCCACAACCACAGATCACCTAAGCGAATGCAATGGACTCGAGAAATGAACACGAATGTGCTTCGAAGTCAATGAATGTAGAGACGACCCTCTACCTGGTTGGCGACAGAGACTCTACGCGAGATTGTCATCGGACCACCCTCATATCGCTGTCTCGGAACAAAATCTTGTGGATAGGAAAAATGTTATGACAAAGAAGAAGTACCTGTCCGATCTAGAAATAGAGGGGATGCATCAGAGGATGCCTTGGATGCAAGGAGCTACTCACGATCGACGGAATCGTCCTTAAGCATGCACAAATATGATGCAGGAATCGTTCTTAATGTTATTATGTTGTTTTGGTCCCTGAGTTAACACCTGGTGTGGGGCCTGTTAGCAAACCTTATTCTATTTCTTATGTTGGCATATTTACGACTGTTCTTATTACGATGCAACCGGTTTCTTGGATAACATTCTTTTGCATTTTTGGAATAAGCGTTGTGGGGTCCAGATCCATTATTCTTATTATACAACAAGGAATAATTTCGACTTGAATTTTAATGGTGGACAAAAACAATTAGCTTATTTCTTAAATCAATGACGAACTTACATTTTATGTTACAAAAGACAAGGCGACACATCTGACGACTTGCATTGTGACCGCATGATCATTGAGTTCATTAAATCCAAAATCACAGGTGAAGCTAGACATACTCATGAAACTAGATAATATCACCTGGAAAAATATTGGAAACGCACTGAAATAACTGTAATTTAGATATAATATTTGTCAATCATAAGCCGATAAAATGAAATACCTGTTATAGAGATTAGCTGAGATCAAATATCGAGGTGTTACGTCATTATAGCTAAATTTAGCATTAGGCAGATCCAAAAATGCAAACATTTTTTTTTAATGTATAGCTCTATAAGAAAAACTGAATAAAGGAATCAAAAAGAGGCTTGAGGATTAATTTCTTATTGTCCTCTACCACAATTGGTACTTGCCAATTTTACCAACTTTCAAACAAATTAATTGCGGTAAGTACATTGTCATTTAACCAAATCCATCTATAATTTATAAGATGAGTATTAATTAATGAAGTGAATACACTTATATAAGTGCCAAAGCTAACTGTCTAAAAAAAAATAAGCAGGTGATTGAGTCAAAAATAGAAAAGGCCTAGATAATATAAAATTATCATATGAATTATTTATGTATAAAAATCATTTCACTGTTACGAAAATAGCTGCAAGGAGTTAATAACTTGTGTTATTTAGAAAAAATAAAGATTCTTGCCAAATGATTCGCAAGGTGACGCCAACTTTTGTAGTGTTGTTGAGTTATTGTGAATTTTGACATGAGCTTTTGAACCTCATTTCTCATTAGTCAAGGTACACCGTTCGTAATTTAATTGTAGTTAGTAAATGGTCCATAACAAAAACAAATTAATGGAAGACCTGGCGATTCAATATCATGGTTTCGATAACTTATCGAATTCATATATAACAAACTTACATTTATAATGGCCATTATATCTGTTTGTATCTTCTTTTACACCAATATAATTCTAAGTAAATCTTTATGAACAAAAAAAGTCTATTCGCAGCAAATGCGTTATGGTGGCGGATTTTTATGGAAATGAACTGCGCATTTTTTTTACGAAAATTCTTATCAGTGTATGCCAATTAAAACTTTTCACGTGGAAAATACCGGAATTAAAAAATCTGGACGCAGCAAGTGCGTTATGGTAGTGAATTTTATAAAAATGTTGTTAATAACTACATAATAATAGCTCTTTTAGTGAATTTTATTTAAAGAAATTCACTAATGAGGAAATCCCGACTTTTGAATTTTGAAAAATTCCTCCAAATTAGCTCTAATTAGGCCCCCGAGAACACATATCCGAGGTCAGTTTCAATATATATATATATATATATATATATATATATATATATATATATATATATATATATATATATATATATATATATATATATATATATATATATATATATATATATATATATATATATTTGTGTGTGTGTATTACACCGATAATTAAAAATCTCGGGACGCAGCAATTGCGTTATGGTAGTGAATTTTCATAAAAATGTTTTTATTGCAAATATGTGTTTTCTTTTTAAGAAAGCAGACATCAATTTTGGTAACCAGTATAACCTATATAGAAAAAGCAGGCATCAAATTTGATTACTAGTATAACATATATAGTAAAAACAATGTCCCATGTTTCATCAAAATAACTTGATTGTTTGAAAACGTACAGAAATTTCCAAAAGTAAACCAAAAGTGTTACTGAAAAAATCCGTTTCTTGGTCAACCTTAAAGGTTAATAGCAAATTGAGCTTTTCAAATATGAAGCATTTAATCAAAATTCGCAACCACAACGCACTTGCTGCCTCCAGAATTTCTTAACTTACAAACATGCATTATAATTCGATGGAAAATCCAAAAAAATAAGGCGTTTTCGACAAAAAAATTTTATTTGTATCACCAACGACTTATGGGCCACCTGTGATTGTCGCAATAATTTTTTAAGATGTAGCTCAAAACACCGTATAATTAATGTATACAATATTTTTTCATATCTTGTATAATAACGAATATATTGAGCTTTATTGATTTTTTACGAAAATTCGACAAAAATTATATACCATTAAACAATAAACTCTATAGCTAAGGCTACTGCCAAGCATCAGAGAAAGGGTCTATTAGAAATGAATTTTCTGGAAATATTTTAGTAAAATGAAGGACAATGACGGTTGAAACTAAGAGTTCGGTGTATGTAAAACATTCTTCTTGAGACATTTTCTTTCCATAGCCCGTATTAGATTCAAGTTATTTGCCTAAATGTTGCGAATTTTGACGTTTTCAATTGTCACTTTGACGTTTTGAGGAAACCCCCAATTTATTTTTCTTTAAATGCCCATAACTTTTTGTCTTTTGACCTACAGAGCTAAATTTTGGTAGGTGGCACACCTATAACGATATAAACCAGCTTACCAAATTTGGTTGCCCTTACTTTGTTAATTTTGGAGATATAAATATTTTGCGAAAGAAAACACAAATTTTTCCGGGAAAACCTCGGCGGATTTTCCTGGCTAACAAAATTATCAGCGGCTTGCGAAAGGAATGTACTCACCAATTTTGACGTTTAAAATCGCAATTTTGACGTTTTGAGGAAAATCCAAATTTATTTTTCTTTGAATGCCTGTAACTTTTTTATCCTTTAACCTACAGAGCTAAATTTTGGTAGGTAACTTGCCTATAATGATATAAATCCGTATATGAAATTTGGTTGCCCTTACTTTGTTAATTCCGGAGATATAATTTTTTTTCGAAAGAAAACACAACATTTTCCGGGAAAACCTGGACCGATTTTCCTGGCTAACGAACTTATCCAAGCCATTTGCAAAAGGAATTTATTCACCAAATTTAATCAAAATCGGCCCATTATTTTTTGAGTTATCGGTGTGATACATATATATATATATATATATATATATATATATATATATATATATATATATATATATATATATATATATATATATATATAAATAAATAAATATATATATATATATATATATATATATATATATATATATATATATATATATATATATATATATATATATATATATATATATATATATAAACATATAAAAATTTAAACCGACCCCGGATATGTGTTCTGGGGGGCCTAATTAGCGCTCATTTGAAGAAATTTTTTCAAAATTCAAAAGTCGGGATCTCCTCATTAGTGAATTTTTTTTAAGAAAATTCACTAAAAAATAATGGGGCGATTTTGATGATAGTTGGTGAGTACCTTCATTTTGCCAGTTGGCCAGAAAAATCTGCTTAGTTGAAATATATCAAACAATGATTTGTTTTTATTATACAGACGGATTCCCCGGGTCAGTGTCAGTTCTGAGCTGAATTTAAATGTGTGGAATTTCGACCACGAAATTACAATGCATGTTTGTAAGAAAATAAATTCGGGACTCAGCAAGTGCGTTATGGTAGCGAATTTTTATTGAATGCCTCAAATTTGAATAGCTCAATTTGCTATTAACCTATAAGGTTCGTTGGCCAGGAAACTAGTTTTTTTCGGGAACATTTTAAGTTTATTTTTTCTTATTCATCTGATTGAATTTATTTGCCGTAATGGAATTTACGTTTGCTGAATATGCCTACATGCATTTAATGTATGGACTTGCATCATGTAATGCCTTAGAAGCCAGAAGGCTTTATGTGGAACGATTTTCAAATCGAAGAATTCCTGATACGGAAACTTTTGAAAGAATGGATCATCGTTGAAGAGAAACGGGTAAGTCTTACAATTGTAAGTCTTTTAATTGCATTAGCGTACCTTTTGAGTAGGTAATAGAAGTAAAATATCGTAAACGATTTTAACAACGTTTGTCAAACAAAAAACACAATTGTAGAAATCAAATCAATCGCGGTGAGGTTGCTGAAGAAAATATCCCAAACATCTACCGTAGGAGCGGGTCCTTCAACAAGTGTCCGTAAATTAGCTGCTCAGTTTAATTTCCCAACATCTACGGTTTTTATAATTCTTAAATCCCTATCACCTGAAGAAGGTTCATACACTTCTTCCTGAAGACTTTCCTCGACGGATGGAATATTCGAACTGGATTTTAGATAGGCACGGAAACAATGGAAATTTCATCGGTTCGGTTCTTTTTACGAATGAAGCAGTATTTAGTAAAAAAAATCCACATACTTCTATTGTGACGCAATCAGTACCAGTTTTAACTTTGAACCCATGGAACGATTTGAGATTTACGTCTTCTTCCTCACTCATATTTAAGAATCGAGGAGATTCAGGAAAAGGTTTTACTATGAGCTATATTCAACCCAACAACATTCCGAAAATACATTAATGGGGAGCCCCTACAGACTACCCCCACCTCCTGGATAGGTAGTTTAGTCTCACTTGAGCCGGGAATCATCGGGCTACCTTTCATGACCATTTGAATTGCCAATAAGTGTAACAGGAGAACTTTATGTAGAATTTCTCCAGAACAACATGCCACAACTTTTAGACGACCTACCTTTGGCACCACGACATCGTATGTGATTCATACATTACCACCCCATTTAAGTCTGCCAGACTTTTTTTATTCTATCCGAATCTGAGAGATTGCCCACATATTCTGGGACATTCTGTATGTATATAAAAACATATTAGGTCTGAAGCTGACGTCGGATATATGGGTTCCAAAGGCTCTAATTTACGCTCATTTGAACCAAATTTTTAAAAATTCGAAAGACGATACCTATTTAAAAACGAATCTTTTTTTCATGAAAATACGTTAAAAGCAAAGCACCTTAAGCAACTATAAACAAAACATTTTTAAAAAATCGCCAGTTTACGTCCACTTTGTAATTTTTAAAGCCCATATTTATCCTATGTTATTAATGAATTTTTATTAAAAAAGATTCACGGACAAGGCTTTCCGGGAAAATTTTGAGTTTTCTTTCGAAAAAAAATTTTTCTCCGAAAATTACAAAGCTATTTCGATTAAATTTGGTGGACATATTGCCTTGGAAAGGACCTAACCATGTACCAAAACTCAGCTTTCTAGGTATACATAAAATTGAGCTATTAAAATTTGAAACATTTATATTTAATATCACCGCTTTTTATTGACAATGATAAAAACTAGTTTATAGGTATATGAGATCTAGTATGTCTGAGTCGTTACTTAGCAACGGAACATTTGATATCATTGCGCAGATCAGTTACACGCTGTAACTGACGTTTATCGTATATTATTAGATCGTTTATCTGTTTTCAATTTCAGTTGACAAATTATTTGTGTTATTTGGGAATTTTAATATACAACTGCAAATTAGTCCTTTACGATTTTATTAATGTTAGTGGGTGGACTAAACAGTGTTTGTGATGTTTTGTCAACAGATATAAAGGATCGAATCTGTACAAAAAGGGCTGATATGCAACAGGTTAGTTATTTTCTCTCTGATGCTTTGGCGGTAGTGTTAGTTAAGTATTGGTTTAACGGTCCATAGTTTTTAGTTAATTTTGGTAAAAAAAATTCGTCAATGAGGAGACCGCGACTTTAGAATTTTAAAGAGATTTCTTTAAATGAGCGCAAACTGGGCCCATTAGAATCCATATCCGGGTTTACGTTCAGTTTTTATCTGTTCACATGTATACAGGGTGACGCATTTCTACGGTAAAGCTCAATATAATTATTATTATGCAAGAGACGACAAAAAATTGTAGTTAATTATAGGGTGTCTTGAGCTGCATCTTATCAAATTATTTTGACAATCGCAGGCTGGCCCATAAGTCGTTGGTGATCCCTACTTTTTTTCGAACACGATTAATTTATTGCATTTTTTATCGAAATATGTTTGTAAGAAAAAAAAATCGAGACGCAGTAAATGCGTTTTGGTAGCAAATTTTCATTAAATGCTGGAAATTTCAATAACTCAATTTGCTATTAACCTAAGGTTTGTTGACTAGGAAACCAACATTTGAAGTTTATTGTCGAAAATTTTTTGCACATTTTCAAACAATAGTTATTTGGATCAAATATGGCACGTTGTTTCTACTATATAGGTTATACCGGTAACCAAATTGATGACTGCTTGCATTAAAAAGACATATCTGCTATTCAAAGCATTTTTATAAAAATTCACTTCCATAACGCACTTGCTGCGTCCAGACTTTTTTTATTAAGGTTGTAATTTAACTTAAAAAATAATAGGCCGACGACGATCAAATTTGGTGACTACTTTCCTTTTGCAAGTGGCTTGGACAAGTTCTTTAGCCAGGAAAATCTGCTGCTTAAATAGATTAAACAATACTCTGTTTTAATTAGATAGTCGAGTTCCCCAGGTCCGTGCCAGTTCTGAGCTGACCTTTAATGTATCGAATTTCGAGCACGAAATTATAATGCATGTTTGTAAGAAAAAAAAATTATGGATGCAGCAAGTGCGTTATGGTAGCAAATTTTTAATTAACTGCTACAAATTTGAATAGATCAATTTGCTATTAACCTATAAGGTTCGTTGGCCAGGTTTTTTTGGGAACGTTTTAAGTTTATTTGCGAATTTTTTTTTTGTATATTTTCAAACAATAAAGTTATTTTGATGATATATGGTACATTGTTTCTACTATATAGGGTATGCTGGTAACCAAATTTGATGCCTGCTTTCTTTATAAAAAAAAACACATATTTGCTATTTAAAACATTTTAATGTAAATGCACTACCATACCGCACTTGCTGCGTCCAGACTTCTAAACTTTTCTGAAATTAAGTCATAAACAAAATGTAAATAAACCATTTAAGCCCAAACATTATTTATATAAACGGTGATACGATGATGAAGAATTTGTTTACCAATCGAAATAAAAAAGCCCCACCTCTGTGGACGTCACGACGCGTTTAGCAGCGGACATCGGTCGTCGGGACGCCCCTGAAAATCTCCATCTCCAGGATAAAGATAAACCAGTAAACCAGAACGTCTCTCCACCTTTTAACATCGACCACAGCACTCTTGATCACTTTATTATACAGTGATTCACACATCTAGTGCACCAGTGCCTTGTCAACAGCACCACAGTAAGTAATTTTAGCTCTTATCTTAAGAAAATATATATTTAAACCAAAAACCGATAAGTTGCCTGTTTCTAACTAATTTACAAATCATTTTATTTTTTAACAAAACAGTTTTATTAAAATGTTGCAAAATTTACGCTGCATGTATATTGGGGTCACCCCTAAATAAATTTTTTGAGGGAAATGACATAGTGAATAACTTAAATAACTTGAATTAGTAAGTTGTTTATGACTAATTATATAGATTTTTTACCCGAAATTGAATCAAATTTTGGTTAAAATGTTTAGAAGCTTTATACCCTGTAAATTTCCATGATTTTTTAGATTCAAAGCCATTTTGGATGCAGCTTCTACCTGAAATAAGTATTTGTTTTTCTTATGCAGTTTTTAAATTCATTTTTAAAGAACTTAGTGAAATTTATTGTAATTTTAAAAGCATATTCGTATAATATACCATATTAATAGAATAAAACAAAATCATATAGATAATCTAGTTGGCTCAGGCTTTAAAATGAACACAACTGTTTACCAGTTTTTTAAAATTAAAATCTGTAACAATCAATACTTAAAACAAATTAAATATACTTTTTATGTCAAATAATATACAAAAAAACCATAAGTAGTAAAAATATTTTTAGATATTCAATTATATATTTATCATTAAGTGTTTTTGCCCTTACTTGGTGAAACCGTTCCCCACTAAATACAGATGTAGAGCTACTTCTCTGGTTTCACAAGTATTTGTTTTCTTTTAATCTTTCAATTTATGAAATAAAACTATGTGGCTTTAAATATTAGTGGCACCTAAAAAGGCATGAAATCTAATAAATTCGATTCAGTAAGGTAACCGCGGAATTTATATGTCTATTAGCCACAGAAATAAGGTTAATTAAGTTTTAAATTATTTTCCAAAATGTACGATAAATAAAAATTATATACAATAATTTTTATATTTTTAATTTAATTGTTTTTTAACTTTAAAACCGTTGGTTGAAAGAGACCTTGTACGAAAAATATTGTTATATGGACTTTTTGTATTCTTGTTTATATAACGTTGGCTTTTTTTCGCGTCTATGGTAATTTACTAAGGCCAGCATGGAGCAATTTTAGCTCAACAACCTTGAAATTTTGACAGGGTTAACATAAAAATTAAAAATACCCTTTTTAGCTCTTCAACAAATAAATTAATTTTTGCAGTTTTTAAACTTAACTTTTAGACATTTTTTGGTAAATATTAAAGTCTCTTTTACAGGCAACTAAAATTTTTAGAGGGTTATTTTTAACTTCCTATTATCGTTGGTCCAAAAAACAATAAAATGGAAAATTTCTCTAAAATCGAAAAATTTCTTAAATACAAATTTTAAAAATGGAATTATATGTAATTTGGGCTATTATTGTCAGTCGATAGTAGGCAAAAATCAATGAACTGAAATATATCTCTAAAATCGAAAAATTTGTTAAACACAAATTTTAAAAATAGTATCAACTGTTGAGTTGAGTTGATCTGTGTTTCTTGGTGGCTTTGAACTTTTCGTTCTTGTTTTACGGTATCAAATATAATTTAGGTTATTTTATGTGTGAAATATTAATTTTGTTGCCTTTACTTACCGATACCTATATCTGCGTATTTATATGCGGAACAGTTGTTTCGTTCAATGAGTTAACTTCTATTTAGATACATACCTATCAAAATATAGTGAAAAAACTAACATCAATAGCGAAACAGTCATCATACATTTTTAACAGGCTAAATAACCTACTTATTTGTTATATTAATATCGATTGATCTTTAATTAATACGCTGGAAGTGTGCTGGGTCCGCGTAGTGATCTGATGGGTGTGACAATAGCAGCTTACATCAGGCCCTGATTTCTTACGTTTCTGTTTGATTTGACGTGTGTTTTAAAAACGAGGTCATTTTTCAACTTTATTGAAGACAATTACCCTTATTTGAATTCGAGCACGGCAGATATACCGTACAATAATTCAAAATCAATATTGACACCAAATACCGACCAGAACCATTCAATTTGTGGGACTGAAGACGGACATCAATTTTTTGGAGTGGGGGGCGTTATATTATTTCTTCGTGGGGCTTCTTGTATTTTTGTAAACGCAGATAATGCTTTAATAAGTATGTAGAGACTACAATGTTTGCTTTTCACTGCTTTTAAATGTTTACAAATAAAAAATTAATCCTTTCCAAATCAGATTTCCCGTTCAAAGTATTTAGAATCTTACATTGACCTGATTCCTGATTATGGTTACGAAATTAACTTATGTCTATTTTTAGACATCAGTTACTTTTGGTACAAAACGGGCGGAAGAAAGTATTCTGATCTGGCTGATAAAATCCATTGATGGTTTGTAATATATTGCATCAAAACCCAGTAAATTGATTAAAGTATGTTGAAAATTAACATCGAATGAAGTGATTGTATTTTTTTGGCGGCGGTTACCAAATATACCTATTAATCAGAAACAGATTTATGTAAAGTTCTAAAATTATTTTTAAGCTGACTTGTGACATAATCGTCTTGGTGTGTTTGCGTCGAGGAGTCGTACCTATGGTTCCGTTCCCTACTGCGGTAACGCCCTGTGACCTTAGCTCAGAAAATAAAAATAACTTAGCGGTCTTACTCGAATACACAAATAAATAAGTCTGCTAATAGTGCGAAAAAACTACGTAAATGCTCGAAAGAAGAAGATCGACCAAGTCAGCTTTACTGAATTTTTCGGTGAAGATGCCAATTATAATTTGATTATTTTGCAGAAAAAGTAGATTATAATTATAGATAAATAGTTACAGCTTGTTGCCGTTGCTTTAATCACTGATTTGTTTTCAAAAAGTGTTTAAGCATTTAACGTATGTTTGTTCTTATATTTTTAGTTGTTTTTGTTTATATTTTTGCTATTTTTATCCGCTCTGTGCTTCTTCGTTTTCATTTTAATAGGTTAATAAGATAATATGACGTATTATTGTTTCGCTAGCCAAGAAAAATAAGCATTTTATAAGCGATAAAAAAATGTGTCTTGACTTCGTCGTCAGTTTTCTATAAACCTTCCTTACAAACATATTGTGACTCTCTGAAATTATTTGCTTTCAGAATTGACTCTTGTTTGTCCTTTATAATCCTAATTGTCTGTATTATTGTAGGACACACCACATAACCTTACACCTCCCAAGATGCATGAAGTGAGGAGATTAAGCAGGTGAGATTAGTGTCCTTTTATATTATATAATATTATTAATTTATTTCTTTTTTATTACTAATAAGTGACCTTCCATTCTTGGATTTTTTCAATATAATTGTATTATAAATTATTAAATATGATGTGTAATTAAATATTTACGGTTCCCTGTGTGACTGAATTTACGTGTTCGATTTTCTATCGAAATATATAAATATAATTTGCTCTTCTATCTCTAAAATTAAATTAATTTCTTCATTGATTGGTTTCTATAACTATAATAAAAATTATAGGACTTTAAATGTTTTTAAGATATTCATCTTCTACTTTAACCGTTTATCAGTTTTCTTTAGCTAGTTTCTATTAAAATTCGTTTTCTGAAGAACAGGAAATCATTTTTGAAGCTGGAAAACTTTAACCATTAGATGAAAAAGCTAACATGTTTTTTCTGAAAGAAAAATGCTGAATGAAATACTGCATTAATAACCTCTGACATGTAGCTTAAATTCATTCCCGAAAACTAAATTTAACTTTATTAATTTCGAAAACTGAATTTAACTTACTTTCACATTTTCTAAAGCTGAAACAAATTAATGGGAACAAGGTGTTTGTTGTTTCTGGCCGGATCTAATAATGATAGCATGTTCTATGCTTATAATATAAATTTTTTTGTAAGCTAGCCCTATCACTTTATGTTTTTCTCTTATTCTGTCTTCTTCTTAGTCTCCTTCCCTTGGTTTATAGTGTTTTCTGCTACAATTATTTATTTTTGAAATGCCTTCTCATTTCAAAAACTTGGCGATCCAAAACTTTATTTGATTTGTACGGATGGCTTTTCTAAATGGCGAGGTTGTTATCTGCCGAAGTCAATTGTGGAATATCTTCTTGATTTGAAATATTATTTGGTAACTAGTTTGGACACGAGCATTTCGCGACAGTAGTTAGCACGGCTGGGACTCGTGACTTTTTTGCCGTTTTACGAAATAAGACATGCCTGGGGTGCTGTTTAATCATAATCCTGTCTGAACCGACCTGACCTGACCTGGCATCAGTTTGCCTAATTAGAAGCTAAAAGAATCCCTAACATACATCAAGGTCAGCATAGTGTATACTTTTCCCTCTCCTTTTTCTTCTTTTACCTTTTAATTAGGCAAGCTGGTGTCAGGGCAGGTCAGGTCAGGTCAGGTGGCAGGATTGTGGGTAAAGAACACCTCACAGAGATCTTTTATTTCGTAAAACGCAAAAAAACTCATTAGTCGCAACCATGTTTAATTACCGCCGCGAGACGCTCGTCTCTGGACAATTACACTTTGTATGAATTAATTGGTACCAACTTAATTCATTGATTGTTGTTGCCCTTACTTGGTGAAACTTGTCCATACTGCATACAGACTTGGAGAATACTTCTCTGGCTTCACAGTGAAGCAGTACGAACTTAATTATTACTTGTTATTACTTATGGCATATTCATCATATGGACGAGCGAACCAGATCTTTAACGATTAGTTTGGGATTTTACAAAAACCGGAAGTTTAAATAACAGTTGTAGTTTTAAGTACTACAAACGAAGCTGATGTAGTTGAGCAGCTGCATCTGAAGAAAACATTAGGCATTTTTGCTTTTAATTTCACCTTATAATAGTTATTGTTGATGCCTCGGCATTTTGTACAGTCTAGGAATTTGTTGACGCAGTCTTGTCAAATCAGAGCAACTTTTTAGTGAATTTTTATTTTAAAAAATTCACTAATAGAGAGGTATCGATGGTTAGACTTTGCAAACATTTTTTTCAAATGAGCGCGATCTAGGACCCCTAGAACCCATATCCGGGGTCAGTTTCAATTATATATATATATATATATATATATATATATATATATATATATATATATATATATATATATATATATATATATATATATATATATATATATATATCTGTCTGATAACTCAAAAAATAATGAACCGATTTCAATGAATCTCGGCAGGTGCCTTTATTTTATTAATGGCTTGGATGAGTTCGTTAGCCAGGAAAATCTGACGGGGTTTTCCGGGAAAATTTTGAGTTTTCTTACAAAAAATTTTTTTTCTCTGAAAATAACAAAGCTGTTTTAATGAAATTTACTATATATGTTGCCTTGGGAGAGACCTTACTAAGTACCAAAATTCAACTTTTTCGAAAAAATAATTTTCTCCAAAAATTACAAAGCTTTTAATGAAATTTGGTGGATGTCTTGCACTAGGAAATACCTTACTACATACAAAAATTAAACTTTCTAAGTTTATAGAAAATTGAGTTATTCAAATTTGAAGCATTTAATAAAAATTCACTACCATAACGGACTTGCTGCGTCCAGAGTTATCTACCAAATTTTAATAACTTTGTAATATTCGGAGAAAAAAAATTTTTTCGAAAGAAAATTAAAAATGTGAATAACCCAATTTTCTATAAGCTTAGAAAGTTGAATTTTGGTACGTAGTAAGGTCTCTCCAAAGGCAACATATGTAGTAAATTTTATTAAAACAGCTTTGTAACTTTCGGAGAAAAAATTTTTTTCGAAAGAAAACTCAAAATTTTTCCGGAAAACCCTGTCAGATTTCCGGGCTAACGAACTCATCCAAGTCATTAATAAAAGAAAGGCACTTGCCGAGCTTAATCGAAATCGGTTAATTATTTTTTGAGTTATCAGTTGGATATATTATTATTATTATTATTACCTTTATATATATATATATATATATATATATATATATATATATATATATATATATATATATATATATATATATATATATATATATATATATATATATATTGAAACTGACCCCTGATATGGGTTCTAGGGGTCCTAGTTCGCGCTCATTTGAAAAAAATTTAGCAAAGTCTCACCATCGATACCTCTCTATTAGTGAATTTTTTTTGAATAAAAATTCACTAAAATAGAATAGTACCAACAAAATATTGTATTATAAATAAACTTAATCTTAGTATATTTAGTATAGCACAATTTTGTTATTTGGGGTAATAGAACAACAATGATGTCATATATCATACGCACGCATAACTCAGATTTGTTGCTTACATTCGCTTTGGTTGACCCCCTTCTTTGATTTCTGTCTGTCTCTCACAACAGTTTTTGGCAAATGTACTTTGCTTCCGAGGCCATCCCTATGCTAACACACACACACACACACACACACACAGCATCACACACACACAGATCTGACCTTTAGAGAGAGAGAGAGAGAGAGAGAGAGAGAGAGAGAGAGAGAGAGAGAGAGAGAGAGAGAGAGAGAGAGAGAGAGAGAGAGAGAGAGAGAGAGAGAGAGAGAGAGAGAGAGAGAGAGAGAGAGAGAGAGTGTATACAGGGTGGGGCACATTGAGCGTGTATTGTAAGAATATGAAAAACTAAAACGATTTGATAATTCTTACTCACGTTTTGGACAAAGCCCAATTCAATAAAAATATTGACGTCAAGTTGCATTTCCGATCCTAACCGGAAATGACTATCAACTTTCTTATTTCAAATAGAACATAGAATTTTTTCATTCAATTTTGAGTTTCTTGTCAAATTTGTTGTTGATGTTTAAAAAGCCTGGACGCAGCAAGTGCGTTATGGTAGTGAATTTTCATAGAAATGATCTGGCACAAAATATTTTATAACTTTTTTTTCTTGTAACATAGAAATCTAAATTTTGGTGTATAGTTTACTTTTTATATCGTAAACCTACCTACCAAATTTGGTTATCATAGATTTTTTATTTTTTAAGATAAAGTTTTTTTTCAAATGAAAACTCAAAATTTTCCCGGAAAACCTCCTCCGATTTTTTTGATTAACGAACTTGTCAAATCCATTTACAAAAGGAAGGTACGTGCCAAATTTTATCAAAATCGGCCTATTATTCTTTGAGATAAAAATTTTTTTCGAGTGAAAACTCAAAATTTTCCAGGAAAACCTCGTCAGATTTTCCAGACTAACAAACTTGTCAAAGCTATTTACAAAAGAAAGGTACATGCCAAATTTTATTAAAATCGACTAATTACTTTTTGAGATAAGAATTTTTTTCGAATGAAAACTCAAAATTTTCCCGGAAAACCTCGTCAGATTTTCCTGACTAACGAACTTATCCAAGCTATTTACAAAAGAAAAGTACATGCCAAATTTTATAGTGAATTTTCATAGAAATGATCTGGCACAAAATATTTTGTTATAACTTTTTTTTCTTGTAACATAGAAATCTAAATTTTGGTGTATAGTTTACTTTTTATATCGTAAACCCACCTACCAAATTTGGTTATCATAGATTTTTTATTTTTTAAGATAAAAATTTTTTTCAAATGAAAACTCAACATTTTTTCAGAAAACCTAGTCCGATTTTAGTGAATTTTCTTAGAAAAAATTCACTAATGAGGAGATCTCGACTTTTGAATTTTGAAAAAATTTCTTCAAATGAGCGCGATCTAGGACCCCTAGAACCCATATCCGGGGTCAGTTTCAATTTTTATATGTTTATATATATATATATATATATATATATATATATATATATATATATATATATATATATATATATATATATATATATATATATATATATATATATATATATATATATATATATATATATATATATATATATATATATATATATATATATATATGTATGTATCACACCGATAACTCAAAAAATAATGGGCCGATTTTGATAAAATTTGGCATGTACTTTTCTTTTGTAAATAGCTTGGATAAGTTCGTTAGTCAGGAAAATCGGACGAGGTTTTCCGGGAAAATTTTGAGTTTTCATTCGAAAAAAATTCTTATCTTAAAAAGTAATTAGCCGATTTTAATTAAATTTGGCATGTACATTTCTTTTGTAAATATCTTTGACAAGTTTGTTAGTCAGGAAAATCGGACGAGGTTTTCCGGGAAAATTTTGAGTTTTCATTCGAAAAAAAATTTTATCTCAAAAAGTAATTAGCCGATTTTAATAAAATTTGGCATGTACCTTTCTTTTGTAAATATCTTTGACAAGTTTGTTAGTCAGGAAAATCGGACAAGGTTTTCCGGGAAAATTTTGAGTTTTCATTCGAAAAAAATTTTTATCTCAACGAATAATAAGCCGATTTTGATAAAATTTGGCACGTACCTTCCTTTTGTAAATGGCTTTGACAGGTTCGTTAATCAAAAAAATCGGACGAGGTTTTCCGGGAAAATTTTGAGTTTTCATTTGAAAAAAAAAATTTATCTTAAAAAATAAAAAATCTATGATAACCAAATTTGGTAGGTAGATTTACGATATAAAAAGTAAACTATACACCAAAATTTAGATTTCTATGTTACAAGAAAAAAAAGTTATAAAATATTTTGTGCCAGATCATTTCTATGAAAATTCACTAACATAACGCACTTGCTGCGTCTTTGTCTTTTTCTGATTAACGAACTTATCAAAGCTATTTACAAAAGGAAGGTACATGCCAAATTTTATCAAAATCGGCTCCTTATTCTTTGAGATAAATTTTTTTTTCAAATGAAAACACAAAATTTTCCCGGAAAACCTCGTCCGATTTTCCTGACTAACAAACTTGTCAAAGCCATTTACAAAAGGAAGGTACATGCCAAATTTTATTAAAATCGGCTTATTACTTTTTGAGATAAGAATTTTTTTCGAATGAAAACTCAACATTTTCCAGTAAAACCTCGTCCGATTTTCCTGACTAACGAACTTATCCAAGCCATTTACAAAGGGAAGGTACATGCCAAATTTTATCAAAATCGGCCCATTATTTTTTGAATTATCGGTGTGATACATATATATATATATATATATATATATATATATATATATATATATATATATATATATATATATATATATATATATATATAAACATATAAAAATTGAAACTGACCCCGGATATGGGTTCTAGGGGTCCTAGTTCGCGCTCATTTGCAAAAATTTTTTCAAAATTCAAAAGTCGGTATCTCCCCATTAGTGAATTTTTTCTACGAAAATTCACTAAAATGTATCATATGTCAAAAATCAAACGTCTTTTAATTATATCGATTTTTTTGGAAATAATAATAGTAGTTCATTTGTAGTATCTCCATCAAAAACTAACGTAGCATTCTCTAATCGCGTTTGAGTATTAACTAGATATAACAGTATTTCAGAGTAGAATAGATACTTTCGTATCTGATACCGGGTGTGAGAACTTCAGCTACTATTTTAGGCAAGTTTGGACCACTGTAACTTGCCTATTTCAAATAGAACACTTTGTTGTTTTAGTGAATTTTCTTTAAAAAAATTCACTAATGAGGAGATCTCGACTTATGAATTTTGAAAAAATTTCTTCAAATGAGCGCTATTTAGGACCCCTGGAACCCAAATCCGAGGTCGGTTTCAGACTTTATATGTTTATATATATATATATATATATATATATATATATATATATATATATATATATATATATATATATATATATATATATATATATATATATATATATATATATATATATATATATATATATGTTTATATATTTATGTGTCACACCTATAACTAAAAAAATAATGGACCGATTTTGATAAAATTTGGTGAGTACCTTCCTTTCGCGAGTGGCTTGGATAAGTTCGTTATCCAGGAAAATCCGCTGAGGTTTTCCCGGAAAATTTTGTGTTTTTTTTTTCGAAAAAAATCGAAAAAAATTTCTATCTCCGGAATTAACAAAGTAAGGGCAACGAAATTTGGTACACGGGTTTATATCGTTATATGTAAGCTACCTACCAAAATGTGGGTTAATATATGTTATAAAGACTTTTAGTAATATTATAACTGTATTAGAACCAGTCGAATACCATGTGTTTAAAAATACCTTGTTTTTAACTGTTTAATTAAATTTCCGATTTTTCTATACGATTTTCCGCTTCCAGTCGCAGCAAGTCGATTAGGTAGTGAACTTCTATCAAAATTTGATATTCACGAATTCCAAATTAATACACAATAACAAGCCGTACAGCATCTACTTTCAAGACAAAACATTGTTAATCTAGTACCTGCCTTATTCAGTGAAAAATTCAAAATTTATTAAAAAATGGAAAGTGCAAAACTAGCAGCTGCCTGTAAACCTACATCCTGGGCCCACAAACACAAACACAAGCCTGGATTACTTTATGTAATAGACTTTGTAAGTAATTTGTCACAATATGTATGATATGATAAGATATACAGGTGCCACCAAAAGGTTTTTACAACAACCCTCCACTTATGAGTACTCCCGAGACGAAAATAAGCCGATTTAAGTAAACTAAACATTAAATGAAAGACCTCTCTCCAAAATTTATCTCTTTCATTTAATGTTTAGTTATGTCTATCTTAGACTGTGTGACGTTCAGAAATGAGATCAAATTAAATTTAAAGTGGCTCAGTTCGGGAACTAGTGCCATGAAGTACGAAATAAATTAAACACGGCTTTTACTACTTGGCTAAAAGTTGGTGCCGTAACATAATTTTATGGGACAACAACGTATTTCAAAATTATGATGACTATCAGTGGCGAACTAGAATTAGCAATTTTTTTTCCTTAGGGCTCGTCCGCGTCTTTGCCGCCCCGATAGCACCGCAACCTTTGGCTTCTTGTGCATGCCCTTAGTATTTTCTACTCCACCCATTCCAAAATCACTGTGACTAGTCTGCACAGCAATTGGTAGGGTGAAGTTTTATATTGCTCTGTCTCCGGTCTAGACTGTCCGTAGATCAGTTGTCTTTTGCGGTCCAGAGCTTTACACTCCCACAAGATGTGCTGGGCTGATTCCTCCCCCTCACCGCAGGTCCCCCTCGAAGCGCCCATTTTTACTCGTATGCAGGTGTTTCTTGACAGCCATGTGTCCCGTCAAGTATCCTGTTATGTTTCTGAGCTGTCCTCTGCTAAGATTTAGCAGCTCCACAGCTCTCTTTTGACTGGGTTGCCCAATTAATGACTTCCCGTGTTTGAGCCCTGAACAGTCTGCCGAGTATCCTTTATGCTGTTCGCTGACGCAAGACTTGGTTCCCCTGGCCGTGTCTTTCGATACGCCCAGGACCGTTTCTGATCGCATAAATGGTTCTGCTGATCTCTCTTCGCGAGACTGTCAGTTTCTTCATTGCCTTTGACCTCCAAGTGACCCAGCTCCCAAATGACGGTGACCTCATTCTGCCCAGCCAGGTCGTTCGTCTCGGCATTCACTTACCAGTCTGGGATTTAGCCGTGTGCTACTTAGGGCCT
Organism: Tillus elongatus; assembly: GCA_964006375.1. Classification (NCBI taxonomy): domain Eukaryota; kingdom Metazoa; phylum Arthropoda; class Insecta; order Coleoptera; family Cleridae; genus Tillus; species Tillus elongatus. The sequence continues at coordinate 189,954,652 of OZ023265.1, read as the reverse complement.
TAAGGGCTGTCCGGCTGTCTGTGACTATGATAATCCGCTTGTTGATGTAGCCCCTCCTGTAATAAACTAACATGCTGCCTCCAGACTTTCTTGGTTTGAACAAATTAAAGTCTTAGATGTCATTCTGCTCTCGCACGCAGTGCAAGATGACGTACATTTCTGCTTGAAAGACCGCTGCATCTGCTCCGAGGGAAATACTGTGACTTACCCTCGGTCCTTCCGATTAAACGCCTACCCCCGTTCCACGTTCCCCGCCGGATCCATCCGTGAACCAGACCAGCGCGTTCCGTGGTAGTCCCGGCGTCTTCCCCCACTATGCCTCGCGGTCGGGGATTACTACTGTAAACTTTTATCCCTGCAGATTTGCGTGCTCGCGAAGTCTGACCTCATTTCAAGCATGGGCTCCTTCACGATCTCATCAATTTTGCAGTGGCTCCTGCAGCCTGGGTTGGTCTTCAGTCTGTTATTGCAGGCTAAGTGAGGTTCGGGAATTAATGAAAGCCCTGTATATATATATATATATATATATATATATATATATATATATATATATATATATATATATATATATATATATATATATATATACATAAAAATTTAAACTGACCCCGGATATGGGTTCTACGGCCTAGCTCATTTGCAAATTTTTTTCAAAATTCAAAACTCGGGATAGTGAATTTTTTCTACGAAAATTCACTAAAAAAGCTATGACAGCCAAATTTGGCAGGTAGGTTTACGATATAAAAAGTAAACTTTACACCAAAACTTTTTTATATGTTACAAAAAAAAAACGTTATATTAAAATATTTGGTGCCAGATCATTTCTATGAAAATTCACTACCATAACGCACATGCTGCGTCCCGACTTTTACTTTTTTAGTACATACTGTAAAATTAACATCAACCGAGGTTGTGGCATTGTATTTGAACAAGTTGAATGTATTGCATGTTCCGCCCTTCGGAGGGGGCGGTCCCGTGATCAAGCGATGTTGAGCACGTTACAGATTCCTTACAGAAAGGCAGAGGTTCGGCAAAATTTCCAGGATAGTGAGGTGAAACTGCTGGCGTCAGTGATTGGCCATAGCCGCGGAAATACACCGACAAAAAAGTCTAACAACAATAATCTGAGATCATCTCTCTTAATTATCATGTCAATACATAAACAGTTAGTGAAAATCATGTAAAAAATGTCAAAATTAATTTTATACATTTTAATGATGAAGTAGAAACTTGTCGAGAAAAAACAAAATCTTGAAGGACCACAATGTTTTCTAATACCTGGACCAAATGTTTATTATAATGATACCAAAAATAAGCAAGTGTAATTTTTTATTTTTTGTTATAATTCGGAGTTTTTAATGAGTATTTATTATTAAACATTATTCACTAAATTTAAATATAGATTTTCGTACAAGCCAAGCTTTTCCAATTTATCGATTTAGATCAAAAAAAAGTTTTAATGGTTGTTTTGTAAATATTTGAAGCTACGCCAAACTGTTTATTGGATACGTTGTTTGAGATTGAAAATATATTGTTATGATGATATTTTGTATTTTTAAAGACCTGTTTTCTATAACTGTTCTCTCACATTATGTAGTGAACAAAAACCAAACGGAAATTATATAAGCAACCAATCAATCTGACGTGTGCGAAAACACTTTTTCTATTATTATTGTTTTATCCGTATAAAAATAGTCACGTCAGTAACATAAAGCAAGCATTTATTTCAAATGATTCCTTGATAAGTTTTAAAATAAATCTTTTACTTAACCTACATTATATTGATTTTTCCAATTCTTTGTTTAGGTTATTTTATTATCTTCAACCTAAACAACTCATTTACTTACTTTAAAATTTTGAAAAATATCAGTTTGGTTAGTATTTTCCTCATCTTACATTTACTGGTCAATGGCTTTCTGCTAAGCAACGTTTCTAATAACTATCTTGTCCTTGTTGTATGCTATAATATTAGTTTCAGTAGAGGTAGAGATATCGCCGATTCGTTCCCGGGTTTTGGCATAAAAAATGTTGTGATATTCGTTAAAGCAAAGGACGATAGGAGCGTAAACAAAAATAATACAGAGTGAAACCAAAATAATTTGGTAATTAATAAGTGGGTAAAAATAAACCCCAATACTTGAGTAAAACCACAAAAATTGAAAACGAAACTACCTATATAGTTTACTAAGTGAGTGGTGGACGTGCCGCCACCTAGTTGCCGAACCAAGTAGTATGTTGTCACGCCAGCTCCAAATAACACAAAGTGTTAAAAAAAATAGAGACTGTATACAACTAAGTAACAATTTAGAAAATTGTCAGCCCTGGCTCATTTATACCCCAATATAGGGACAAAGTATGTAAGACTGGATGCATTCTCGCAACAATAAGAACCGTAAACCGGTTTCGCTCTCATTAGAGCTCTTCAGTACGGCATACTAATTGTAGCAAAAATGCATCAAAAGTAATACGGCTGTAGTATAGCCAGCCTTAAAATACTAAGAGGGTGGTGGACGTGCCGCCACCTAGTTGCGGAACCAAGTAGTATGTTGTCACGCCAGCTCCAAATAACACAAAGTGTTAAAAAAATAGAGACTGTATACAACTAACAATTTAGAAAATTGTCAGCCCTGGCCCTGGCATCTAGTCTTACATACTTTGTCCCTATAGTGGGGTATAAATGGGCCAGGGCTGACAATTTTCTAAATTGTTAGTTAGTTGTATACAGTCTCCATTTTTTTTAACACTTTGTGTTATTTGGAGCTGGCGTGACAACATACTACTTGGTTCCGCAACTAGGTGGCGGCACGTCCACCACTCACTTAGTATTTTAAGGCTGGCTATACTACAGCCGTATTACTTTTGATGCATTTTTGCTACAATTAGTATGCCGTACTGAAGAGCTCTAATGAGAGCGAAACCGGTCTACGGTTCTTATTGTTGCGAGAATGCATCTTCTTACCTATATAGGTATATATACCCTGATTATGTTGGGGAATTAATGTGAAATAGTGCTATTATTGTGATTTGTCTTGTATAAGAGGTAATTACTTTGTTAATTTCATTTTCGACAACGAACACGTCATTGCAGCTGTCATACTATGACAGTTGCACCCCTGTTTAGGTTCCAATTATGTTTTATAATGCTCATTCCTGTTGTTTTATATTCTAAGGAATAAACGATAGATTCTAACCTTACTTGTACAAATGTCTCTTTAGCTGGCGACCATTAGCTGTGATGGCAAAATCTTGTGATTCGGCATTCCAACAGTCTGCTTCTAGGCCCCCTAGAACACATCCGGGGTCAGTTTCAATTTATTTATATATATATATATATATATATATATATATATATATATATATATATATATATATATATATATATATATATATATATATATATATATATATATTATGTTATGGTAGAACATTTTCATAAAAATATTTGAAATCCAATAGCTCAATAAATTTCCCATTAAGCCAGAATCTTCAATCTTGAACCATAGTAACACCTATGTAAACGCACCGTGGGTACTATATTAAAGAAAATAACACAATGAGCCTCGCGGATAACTACAAATGTGTTTTAAAAAACCTTTTTTTGTTGTTTATCGTTTGAAAAAACTGGATGGGTTGACTACAACAAAACCATCCAAACAATTAATAAGGAATAGTGCCTGCCATATTTATAATTTGATATAATTTGACAGCTACATTCCCTTTGTAAATAATTAACTTTTTACTGAAAAACTTTTGTAACTTTAATGAAATTTGTAACACAATTTTAGTGAATTTTCGTAGAAAAAATTCACTAATGGGGAGATCCCGACTTTTGAAAAAAATTTTGCAAATGAGCGCGAACTAGGACCCCTAGAACCCATATCCGGGGTCAGTTTCAATTTTTATATGTTTATTTATATATATATATATATATATATATATATATATATATATATATATATATATATATATATATATATATATATATATATATATATATATATATATATATATATATATATATATATATATATATATATATATATATATATATATATATGTATGTATCACACCGATAACTCAAAAAATAATGGGCTGATTTTGATAAAATTTGGCACGTACCTTTCTTTTATAAATGGCTAAGTTCGTTAGTCAGGAAAATCGGACGAGGTTTTCCGGGAAAATGTTGAGTTTTCATTCGAAAAAAATTCCTATCTCAAAAAATAATTGGTGGTTTTTAATAAAATTTGGCATGTACCTTCCTTTTGTAAATGGCTTTGACAGGTTTGTTAGTCAAGAAAATCGGACAAGGTTTTCCGGGAAAATTTTGAGTTTTCATTCTAAAAAAATTTTTATCTCAGAGAATAATAGGCCGATTTTGATAAAATTTGTCATGTACCTTCCTTTTGTAAATGGCTTTGAAAGTTTTATTAGTCAGGAAAATCGAACGAGGTTTTCCGGGAAACTTTTTAGTTTTCATTCTAAAAAAAATTTTATCTCAGAGAATAATAGGCCGATTTTGATAAAATTTGGCATGTACCTTCCTTTTGTAAATGGTTTTGATAAGTTCGTTAATCAAAAAAATCGGACAAGGTTTTCTGAAAAAAATTTCAGTTTTAATTTGAAAAAATTTTTTTTCTTAAAAAATAAAAAATCTATGATAACCAAATTTGGTAGGTAGGTTTACGATATAAAAAGTAAACTATACACCGAAATTTGGATTTCTATGTTACAAGAAAAAAAAGTTATAATAAAATATTTTGTGCCAGATCATTTCTATGAAAATTCACTACCATAACGCACTTGCTGCGTTCCGAGTTTATTTTTAAAGACACTTGCAAACTTACATATAAGTAAATTTTCGTAGAAAAAATTCACTAATGGGGAGATCCCGACTTTTGAATTTTGAAAAAATTTTTGCAAATGAGCGCGATCTAGGACCCCTAGAACCCATATCCGGGGTCAGTTTCAATTTTTATATGTTTATATATATATATATATATAAATATATATATATATATATATATATATATATATATATATATATATATATATATACATACATATATATATATATATATATATATATATATATATATATATATATATATATATATATATATATATATATATATATATATATATATATATATATGTATCACACCGATAACTTAAAAAATAATAGGCCGATTTTGATAAAATTTGGCACGTACCTTTCTTTTGTAAATGGCTTGGATAAGTTCGTTAGTCAGGAAAATCGGATGAGGTTTTCCGAGAAAATTTTGAGTTTTCATTGGAAAAAAATTCTTATCTCAAAAAGTAATAAGCCGATTTTAATCAAATTTGGCGTGTACCTTCCTTTTGTAAATGGCTTTGACAAGTTTGTTAGTCAGGAAAATCGGATGAGGTTTTCCGGGAAAATTTTGAGTTTTCATTCGAAAAAAATTCTTTTCTCAAAAAGTAATAAGCCGATTTTAATAAAATTTGGCATGTACCTTCCTTTTTTAAATGGCTTTGACAAGTTTGTTAGTTAGGAAAATCGGACGAGGTTTTCCGGGAAAAATTTGACTTTTCATTTGAAAAAAATTTTTATTTCAAAGAATAATGGGCAGATTTTGATATAATTTGGCATGTACCTTCCTTTTGTAAATAGCTTTGACAAGTTTGTTAATCAGAAAAATCGGACGAGGTTTTCCGAAAAAATTTTGAGTTTTCATTTGAAAAAAATTTTTATCTTAAAAAATAAAAAATCTATGATAACCAAATTTGGTAGGTAGGTTTACGATATAAAAAGTAAACTATACACCAAAATTTAGATTTCCATGTTACAAGAAAAAAAAGTTATAATAAAATATTTTGTGCCAGATCATTTCTATGAAAATTCACTACCATAACGCACTTGCTGCGTCCCGAGTTTTTTATATCTAAGACTAAATTTTAATTTTTTAGCTCCATATAAAACATAAATTTTTTCAAATAATCGCTTTTCTATAAACTTAGAGAGTTTAATTTTAATACGTAGTAAGGCCTTTCCTAAGGCAAGATATCTACAAAATTTCATTAAAATAACTTTGTAATTTTCGGAGAAAAAAATTTTTTTTGAAAGAAAATTTAAAATTTGAATAAATCAATTTTATCTAAACTTAGAAAGTTGAATTTTGGTATGTGGTAAGATCTCTCCTGAGGCAACATATATAGTAAATTTCATTAAAACAGCTTTGTTACTTTCGGAGAAAAAAATCTTTTCGAAAGAAAACTCAAAATTTTTCCGGGAAACCCAGTCCGATTTTTCTGGATAACGAATTCATCCAAGCCATTAATAAAAGAAAGGCACTTGCCAAGTTTCATCGAAATCGGTTAATTATTTTTTGAGTTCCGAGACGGATACATATATATATATATATATATATATATATATATATATATATATATATATATATATATATATATATATATATATATATATATATATATATATATATATATATATATATATATATATATATATATATATATATATGAACTTTAATAAGATATTATGCTGTGACAATACCTCTCTCAAGCAGTGGCGATTTCTCCTAGTCAGCTAGGTGTGCGCCGCACACCCTAAAATATAATCAAAATGTGCACAGTTATATATGTTTTATTTCTTTTTCCCTTAGTCTTAATACACTACATATTTTATGACAATCGATTTAATTTACTTATTTGATTTCATAAATAGTCGGTTAATAGTGACTTGGAATGAAGTAGATACCACGTTTCAAACATATTCAGAGAATATAAGTAGATCAATAGCAACTGGGAATGAATTCGGTCAGTCCCCGACTCACGTGTTACAATAGTGAGGAAAATACCATTGATTTTAACACTGCAGTGAGCTATAAAAATTTGATTAACTCACTTTTCTATAATCTTAGAAAGTTTAATTTTGGTAGGTAGTAATGTATTTCCTAGGACAAGATATCCACCAAATTTCATTAAAATAACTTTGTAATTTTTGGAGAAAAAAATTGTTTCAAAAGAAAATTTAAAATTTGAATAACTCAATTTTCTATAAACTGAGAAAGTTGAATTTTGGTACTTAGTAAGTCTCTCCCAAGGCAACATATATAGTAAATTTCATTAAAACAGCTTAGTTATTTTCGGAGAAAAAAAATGTTTTTGAAGGAAAACTCTATTTTTCCGGAAAAACCCGTCCGATTTTCCTGCCTAACGAACTCATCCAAGCCATTAATAAAAGAAAGGCACTTGCCGAGTTTCATTGAAATCGGTTAATTATTTTTTGAGCTATCAGACGGATACATACATATAAATATATATATATATATATATATATATATATATATATATATATATATATATATATATATATATATATATATATATATATATATATATATATATATATATATATATATATATATATATATATATATATATATATATATATATATATATATATATATATATATATATATATATATACATATAAAAATTGAAACTGACCCCGGATATGGGTTCTAGGGGTCCTAAATCGCGCTCATTTGAAAAAATTTTTGCAAATTCTCACCATCGATACCTCTCTATTAGTGAATTTTAAAAAAAAAAAATTCACTAAAAAAACCTTAAAATGCCACATTCGACACAGATATTTAAAATGTTATGAGCAATTTAGCGAGATCTTTTTAAATGCTTTATAAAAAGAAAGATGTGTCCTTAATTACAGTAGATTATAATGATGGCAGTTGGGTGTCAAAAAAACTCGTACCTGGCCCGTTGCCAATGCTGAAAATGTTAAATTTAGTCCCGTCCATTTCGAGATGCAGTAAACATAAATTCACCGAGATCTGACATGCTAAGAAGGTCACTCATTCAGATTTTGAATAATTGGGCTGCCACTTCCGTTTATATTTTGATGAGATTCATCATTTGAAACTGTTTTTAAGTTCAAATTTTAATAAAACTACAACATATCCAATATGATATCAGCTCTACTCGAAGAATTTACGTCATTGCACCCACGCTGGAAGTAAATCTGCAACGATACATTAATTTTAATAAACGTTTCTTTCATAAACACTTTCCTATGGGTTTGTTTTGCCAAAATTGAAAATTGGCATTCAAAGCTACATGAAAGCAATTCAGTAAGGCAGTATACTTATTAATACATAATCTAAAACAAGAAAATAGGTATACATATTCAATTTGTCACAACGTTTCTGATCTTCAATCATCTCCAATAGATTCAATATATCTACTTCATTAATAAAGCCTTATACACCTCAAAGTATATAACAACCAACCTTGATAACAACCTTTTTTTTCAAATAAAAAGTACGATATTTTCTTTTTTTTTTCTAAATCTATAAATTATTCGCATACAGGCTGATCAAATTATGGTGAAAAAAACATTTTCTTTTCAGTCTAACAATAAAACCATGGTTGCCGCATATATTAAAATTCTGGACGCAGCAAGTGCGTTATGGTGGTGAATTTTCATTAAAATGTTTTTAATAACAAATATGTGTTTTTTTTAAAAAAGCAGGCATCAAATTTGGTTACCAGTATAACCTATATAGTAAAAGCCTGGACGCAGCAAGTGCGTTATGGTAGTGAATTTTCATAGAAATGATCTGGCACAAAATATTTTATTATAACTTTTTTTTCTTGTAACATAGAAATCTAAATTTTGGTGTATAGTTTACTTTTTATATCGTAAACCTACCTACCAAATTTGGTTATCATATATGTCTTATTTTTTAAGATAAATTTTTTTTTCAAATTAAAACTCAAAAATTTCCCGGAAAACCTCGTCCGATTTTTTTGATTAACGAACTTGTCAAAGTCATTTACAAAAGGAAGGTACATGCCAAATTTTATCAAAATCGGCGTATTATTCTTTGAGATAAAAATTTTTTTCGAATGAAAACTCAAAATTTTCCCGGAAAACCTCGTCCGATTTTCTTGACTAACAAACTTGTCAAAGCCATTTATAAAAAAAAAGGTACATGCCAAATTTTATTAAAATCGGCTTATTACTTTTTGAGATCAGAATTTTTTTCGAATGAAAACTCAAAATTTTCCCGGAAAACCTCGTCCGATTTTCCTGGCTAAGGAACTTATCCAAGCTATTTACAAAAGAAAGGTACATGCCAAATTTTATCAAAATCGGCCCATTATTTTTTCAGTTATCGGTGTGATACATATATATATATATATATATATATATATATATATATATATATATATATATATATATATATATATATATATATATATATATATATATATATATATATATATATATATAAACATAAAAATTCAAAAGTCGAGATCTCCTCATTAGTGAATATTTTCTAAGAAAATTCACTAAAAACAATGTGCCTTGTTTCATCAAAATAACTTTATTGTGTGAAAATGTACAAAAATTTCCAAAAGTAAACTTAAAGTATTCCCGAAAAAACACGTATCTTGGTCAACCTTATAGGTTAATAGCAAATTGAGCTGTTCAAATATGAAACATTTGATCAAAATTCGCTACCATAACGCACTTGCTGCGTCCAGAATTTCTTTTCTTACAAACATGCATTATATTTCGATGGAAAATGCAAAAATGCAATAACATAAGGCGTGTTTGATTAAAAAAAAATGGAAATTTGTATCACCAACGACTTATGGGCCAGCCTGTGATTGTAGAAATATTATTTTAAGATGTAGCTCAAGACACCCTATAATTAATATATACAAAAATTTTTCATATCTCATATAATAACGGATATATTGAGCTTTATTGATTTTTTACGAAAATTCGACAAAAATTATATACCGTTAAACGATAAACTCTATAGCTAAGGCTACTGCCAAGCATCAGAGAAAGGGTCTATTTGAAATGAATTTTCTGGGAATATTTTAGTAAAATGAAGGACAATGACGATTGAAACTAAGACTTTAGGGTTTGTAAAACATCCTTCTTGAGACATTTTATTTCCATATCCCGTATTAGATTCAAGTTCTTTGCCTAAATGTTGCCAATTTTGACATTTTAAATCGCCACTTTGACGTTTTGAGGAAAATCCCAATTTATTTTTCTTTAAATGCCTATAACTTCTTTGTCTTTTGACCTACATAGCTAAATTTTGGTAGGTAACTTACCTATAAGGATGTAAACCTGCTTGCCAAATTTGGTTTCCCTTACTTTGTTAATTCCGGAGATATAAATTTTTTTCGAAAGAAAACACAAAATTTTCCAGGAAAACCTGGGCAGATTTTCCTGGCTAACGAACTCATCCAAGCCATTTGCAAAAGGAATTTTTTCGCCAAATTTAATCAAAATCGGCCCATTATTTTTTGAGTTATCGGTGTGATACACACACACACATATATATATATATATATATATATATATATATATATATATATATATATATATATATATATATATATATATATATATATATATATATATATATATATATATATATATATATATATAAACATATAAAAATTGAAACTGACCCCGGATATGTTTTCTGGAGGGCCTAATTAGCGCTCATTTGAAGAAATTTTTTAAAAATTCAAAAGTCGGGATCTCCTCATTTTCTTTTCTTTAAAAAAATTCACTAAAAGATAATGATAAAAAAAGTATAAAGAGATGTCAAAATAAATGTTCAAAATGTCTTCGCATTGTTTTCAAAACATACATCAGGTCTTTTAAAAAACGATGGTCTAATATTTACAAATGTTTCCCGCCTCACACCTCGACGCTCGACTCTATGATAGATGAGGAAATTTTGGACTCTTTAGAAGAAGATCCCACGACAAGTACTAGGAAAGTTTCCTCTTCTATGGGCGTCTCGCAGTGGAAAGTGTGGTCAGTTCTGTATCGGACAGCACCCTTACCATTACACGCCAGTTCAAGGATTGCAGCTAGGTGATCCAACAAAAAGGCTCCAATTTTCACATTCCCTGTTGAACGCTGATAATGAAGACATACATTTCCTGTCTAGAATTCTGTGGACCGACGAGTCAAAATTCAGTAAAGAAGGAATATTCAATTATCATAATTCTCATTATTGGTGTATGGAGAACCCCAGATTAACTAAGGTAACAAGTTATCGAAGACGATTCAGTGTAAATGTTTGGATTGGTTTGATTGGTAACAAACTGGTAAGTCCGCATTTCTTTCCAGACAACCTAAATGGTGAAGATTATGAAAATTTCTTATCACATGATCTTATGGAGTTACTGGATGACCTACCACTAGCAAACAGATGTGATATGGTTTTCCAGCATGACGGGTGTCCGGCACACTATTGTCGCAACGTGAGGGCGCTATTAGATCGCTGGTTTCCAAACAAGTGGATTAGGAAGGGAGGACCAATACCGTGGCCACCAAAGAGTCCAGATTTAACTCCAATAGATTACTATGTATGGCGTCATATGAAACAATACGAAGTGGAGATTCACACACGAGAACAACTGATTTACAGAATTCAGTAAGAAGCAGGACAAATCAAAAGCATTTTTTTCTAGTAGGATTACAGAAATAGAAATTTGAAAACGAGCTCGTGCGTGTATAAGAAATGGAGGTAACCATTTTGAGAATAGTTTGTGAGACTGTTTTAGTTGAGTTAAGTTTTTTACAATATTTGTAGAAATATTTTGTTATCAAATTATCAAAATAAACGTCTTTGAAATGTTAAATTGATTTGAATTTTTTCACGACACTGATAATTTTTGCCATCACATTTCTTTACTATTATCCTGTTCAACATAGTGATGATTGCACAGCGTGAGTTAATGTCTCCACTATCTGAAACAAAAAAGAATTGAGCAAGTGCTTATCACTTCGTCTAAAATTTGAATATTAGTAGCAACACATGATGAATTTTCGAAAAATCATTAAAAGTTAAACAACTCGAAAACCAGAGGACTTTGTATAATATGATATATGGATTATTATGTTGGAAAAGAGATGTACTATCACTGTGTCAAAGGAATGCAACCACATACCAGTCACCTGTATATATATATATATATATATATATATATATATATATATATATATATATATATATATATATATATATATATATATATATCTTAATATATATAAATCTCGTGTCACAATGTTTGTCCTCAATGGACTCCTAAACCACTTAACCGATTATAATAAAATTCGCACACCATGTGCAGTTCGATCCAACTTGAGAGATAGGATAGTTTAAATATCAAATTATAGTCGCAATTTTAATTTATTGCTAATTATTTGTCTGTTATTATTTGGCAGTCGCAATTATCTGTTAACTCCAAATGATTCTAACAGATGTCGATACCTTTCGACTGGGTTGAGTAAGTAATCAATAGATGGCGCTGCTATGGTAAATCTACGAACGTGTCATATAAGCTACATTTTAACAGCATAATTACCACGTGTTGTTGACGCTATAAAATTAATTAAATTTATTTTGTAGTGAACGAAATACCGTATAATTTAATTATTTCCACTTTTTAAATTTTTGGTGTTAGCATAGCCGGCCACGTGTTACTTAGACTGAAGTGTAAATTGCATTTGTTAGATACTAGATAGATAGATAGATGATACTGGGACTTTGGGTATTCAATGCTAATTATAAATGTAAAACACTCATTCGCTGGTATAAGTTCATAATTTATTATCACGAGTTGAGTATTAAGTATATCACAGTCACGTTTTTAGTGAATTTTTATTTAAAAAATTCACTAATAGAGAGGTATCGATGGTGAGACTTTGCAAAAATTCTTTCAAATGAGCGCGAATTAGGACCCCTAGAACCCATATCCGGGGTCAGTTTGAATTTTTATATGCTTATATATATATATATATATATATATATATATATATATATATATATATATATATATATATATATATATATATATATATATATATATATATATATATATATATATATATATATATATATATATATATATATATATATATATATGTATGTATCCGTCTGATAACTCAAAAAATAATTAACCGATTTAGATGAAACTCGGCAAGTGCCTTTCTTTTATTAATGGCTTGGATTAGTTCGTTGGCCAGGAAAATCGAACGGGGTTTTCCGGGAAAATTTTGAGTTTTCTTTCAAAAAAAATTTTTTTTTCCGAAAATTTCGATAAAATTTGGTCTACATATTGCTTTGGGAAATACCTAACTATGTGCCAAAATTCAGCTTTCTAGGGTTACAGAAAATTGAGCTATTCAAATTTGAAACATGTTTAAATCATAAGTAAGTGGTTGCTGTTGGTTAGTCAATGCTTTTCTTATTGACTCATGAGATTCATTCATCAACCTTCCATTGACTTCTGCTTCTGCCGCTGTTACAGTCCTTTTATTTAGATCTAGAGTTGTAAAGTTTTCTGTATCATTTGGGATATAATTTGTTTGCTTTTTGTTACTGACCAACAAAAGATATGATAAAATTGGACAAAGAAAGGGAATATGATATATTAACAAGGCTATTTTTGGCTCAACAGCATTTATTAGTTTTCGTAATTGTTTTTTTATCGGGTTTTGTTACTTTGACTAGACATATTTTTATTATGATTGGTACTACTAAAAGTAATTAAAGTTTGTCTCATTCAATATTAAATTTATTTTAGTGTTAAAATAGAAGACGATGTGATATGGTCCAAAATCTGATTGATATTTTGTTGGTATGTACTGTAAAAAAGCAAATTGCAGTTCAAAAAAGTTCATTTGTAAATAGGTTTAATTTTTATATGTTTATATATATATATATATATATATATATATATATATATATATATATATATATATATATATATATATATATATATATATATATATATATATATATATATATATATTTATATATATGATAACTCAAAAAATAATTAACCGATTTCGATGAAACTTGGCAACTGCCTGTCTTTTATTAATGGCTTGGATGAGTTCGTTATCCAGAAAAATCAGACGGGGTTTTCCGGAAAAATTTTGAGTTTTCTTTCGAAAAAAATTTTTTTTTCCGAAAGTAACAAAGCTGTTTCAATGAAATTTACTATATATGTTGCCTCAACCTTACTACGTACCAAAATTCAACTTTCTAAGTTTAGAGAAAATTGAGTTACTCAAATTTTAAATTTTCTTTCGAAAAAAATTTTTTTCTCCGAAAATTACAAAGTTATTTTAATGAAATTTTGTGGATATCTTGCCTTAGGAAAAACCTTACTACGTATTGAAATTAAACTCTCTAAGTTTATAGAAAATTGAGTTATTTAAATTTGAAGCATTTAATAAAAATTCACTACCATAACGCACTTGCTGCGTCCCGAGTTTTTACAGTATATATAGATATAAGGTTATCCAGGAAAAACCATGCGGTCCTTGGGTCCGATGGAGAAAAACTGAATTGCGAGGACTGGTTCACTGAAACAGATCACTGAAACACACTGATATTTATAGAGAGATGCGATAATTAAATTAAATTGAAATTGAAAGTATTTATAATTCAAAAAAATAGATATTAATGTTTAAAAGTTTAAGACTGTCTGCCTTGCCTACCTCATTCATGAGTTTAAGCGTCACATGTTATTTACTGTATTATACTGTAATATACTTATATTTGTTATAAAATTAAATGGAAATAATAAATCTGATAAATTTTTATTTTGTACCTATTGATTTCTGCTTAATATCAAGTGTAAGAACATTTTAATTAATTGTGTTCAACGTACTTCCCCTTCAAATCTCAATCCAGTGAATTTGTATACCAACATAAACATTTTCGTCTTTGTTCGTAAATAATTTCATTGTACTAAAGGGTTATAGTAGTAGAAAGTCAAATAAGGAGATCACCATATTTTTTTACAAATACCATCTGTGTGAAAAAGCATAGTGGACTCCGTGACTGATGTTCTCTTATTGTTCCTCTTAGATTGTTTACTATAATGTAATATAACAAAAACTTTAGCCACAGCAACGCGTGGCCGGGTCAGCTAGTATATATATATATATATATATATATATATATATATATATATATATATATATATATATATATATATATATATATATATATATATTATTATTATTATTATTACCTTTATTGCTTAAAATTATACAACATGTTTATTCAATAAGTCTAAGTCTTGTGGTGAATAATAATATAATTTTATACATAATTGCATCCAAAACTGCTTGACAACACTCCAAATTCAACAACCTTAAAATGTTGACATTTCAAAAAATTTATTTCCTCTTCCATTTCGTTCTTCTAATGTTTCACCTGATACCTCAATTTACAATTAATACTAATCACTCCATAATACTTTTCCAACTGCAAACCTTTCTCAACTACCCATATTTTTGCCGAAATTCTAAATTTTGTACGAGACCAAAAATGACATTTTAATTTGACATACTTCAATTATATATATATATATATATATATATATATATATATATATATATATATATATATATATATATATATATATATATATAAACATTCTAACTACCTTGGGAATGGGTTCTAGAGTCCTCAGTTCGCGCTCATTTTCAGTAATTTAAAGAAAAATAATAACTAATTTTGGTATGCACTCGCTTAAAACTTGCAAACAGTCAATTTGACCACGACCTCTTAAACAAAACAAACCATAAATTATTAATTAAAAAGTTCCGTGTGAGAGTTGTTTTCAAGTACCTATTCATTTGTCGCATGTTTAATTAATAGTAAAGTATCTTGCCAGCTAAAACCAATGCTTCATTTAAAATCTAATTATCATCATTAGTTACTATCAAAAGAAAAGTGAAAGTTATAATGTAGTCTGCCTTTTAATGTATTATACCCCCTATATATATATATATATATATATATATATATATATATATATATATATATATATATATATATATATATATATATATATACAGGGTCATTGATGGTGGATGGTAGGTTAGACGTTTATGGAAAACGGGACATAGGATTAATCTGAAAATTTGGATACTGCCATAAATAAGCACGATCTGTCTTTCTAAAATATTTTTATTTTGGCGGTGTTGCCGCTTCTACTCAAAAGTAGTAACAACTTTCTTATTTTTAATGAGACACCCTGTATATTACTTTGTTTTTAGAATTGAAATTTCTTTATGATACTTTTTTATTAATAGTTTTCTATACCTATCTAGATCGGTTTTCGAGATAATACTTATTCAATTATTTTTTTCTCAGAAAACTGGTCCCACTAAAATTTTAATTTAGCTGCTATTTGAATCCATAGAAGGCTGAAATTTTGCCCACAGTTTGGAAAGTCTGGTATTTAATAATTACCTGAATAAATTCATTTTATGTTATACAGGGCGGTTTAAAATTGATGATTTTAACGTGACACAAAAAAAGGCCAAAACTTTATTTTTTCAAATAGGACAGCCTGTATATTAGTTGAAATTCTGAAAGGCAATTAAATTTCCTTCAAATTGCTGTAACATAGTGGTATACCTAGCTCGTCAAGTTTTGGAAATAATCGCAATAATTACTAAAAAAACACATGATCTTCACATAAGTTGAATTAGTTGGTCATGGAACGCCAGGTGATTTGACAATTGCTTAATTGTTTACTGTGTTTGACAGACGCCGAAGTTTCAAGATTCATTTGCTATTTTCCACTTAATATTTATTTGAAAACAAGTTAAGATGGAGCGAAATAGTTACTCAAATGAAGTTTTAATGACACTATTTATTCTTCATGGACAATGTGACAAAATTGTAGCAAGAACATGTAGAAAATTCAATGAAATGTATCCTGAATTGCAACCAATGAACGAAAGAAAGTTTATGCAAATACAAGATAATTTTATCAATTATGGTTCAAAACTGGGGGCAACTCGAAGTTTGCCAAGGCCTGTAACGTCGAATGAAGAAAATATAGTGAACGACGTTTTAGCCTATTTCCACGCATATCCACAAACTTCCATCCAAAGTGCAGCATATAATTTAGGCGTAACTTATTATGCGGTGCAAAAGATTCTGGCCAATCACAATATGCATCCTTTTAAATTTATAACACTTCAACACCTGAAACCAGATGATTACCAACGTCGCATTCAACATTGTGAGACACTCCTAATACGCATTGAAGAGGAGCCTAACTTTTTGAGAAAAATAATATGGACAGACGAAGCCAAGTTTTCGAGAGAAGGCATTATCAATAGAAAGAATCTACATTTTTGGGCCGATCAAAATCCACGCATGGTCAAGCAGAGGGGCTTTCAAGAAAAAAATATTTTTAATGTTTTTTGCCTTTTAAAAGACAACCAAATAATATTTTTCATTTACAATGAGCCATTAAATAGCAATCAATATCTTCACATTTTAAGGACAGTAGTATCAAATTTTTTGGAAAATTTAACATTAGAAGATTTCCGTACTTCTTGGTTCCAGTTGGACGGAGCACCCGCACATTGCACACACGAGGTAACATGTGAGCTGTTTCAAATATTTGATGACCACTGGTTTAGGCGTTTGGGCCCATGGGATTGGCCTGCAAGGTCCCCCGACCTTACACCCCTCGATTTCTACCTTTGGGGTACTTTAAAACAAAAGGTATACCAGACACCCGTGGACAGTAAAGAGGTGATATGTCAACGTGTGATGAATTTCATCGACCAACTAGATGCTAATGAAATACATAAAGCGAGAACTGATGGTGTACATCGCCGAATTTTGAAGTGCTTAGAAGTCAATGGGGGATATTTTGAGAATTTGTTGTAAAATGTTTAGAATCTAATAATAAATAATAATTGAAAAAAATATCTTGTATTCGCATAACCTATCTTTCGCTCATTGGTTGCAATTCATGATACATTTCATTGAATTTCTTACATGTTCTTGCTACAATTTTGTCACATTGTCTATGAAGAATAAATAGTGTCATCAAAACTTCATTTGAGTAATTATTTCGCTCCACCTTAACTTGTTTTCAAATAAATATTAAGTGGAAAATCGCAAGTGAATCTTAAAACTTCGGCGTCTGTCAAACACAGTAAACAATTAAGCAATTGTTAAATCAGATGGCGTTCCATGACCAACTAATGCAAATTATGTAAAGATCATGTGTTTTTCATTAATTATTGCGATTATTTCCAAAACTTGACGAGCTAGGTATACCACTATGGTACATCAATTTGGAGGAAATTTAATTGCCTTTCAGAATTTTAAAGAATATATATGGTGTCCTATTTGAAAAAATAAGGTGTCGGCCTTTTTTGTGTGTCACGTTAAAATCATCAATTTTAAACCGCCCTGTATAACATAAAAAGAATTTATTCAGGTAACTATTAAATACCAGGCTTTCCAAACTGTGGGCGACATTTCAGCCTTCTATGGATTCAAATAGCAGCTAAATTAAAATTTTAGTGGGACCATTTTTCTGAGAAAAAAATAATTCAATAAGTATTATCTCGAAAACCGATCTAGATAGGTATAGAAAACTATTAATAAAAAATTATCATAAAGAAATTTCAATTCTAAAAACAAAATAATATACAGGGTGTCTCATTAAAAATAAGAAAGTTGTTAGTACTTTTTAGCAGAAACGGCAACACCGCCAAAATAAAAATATTTTAGAAAGACAGGTCGTGCCTATTTATGGCAGTATCCAAATTTTCAGATTAATCCTATGTCCCGTTTGCCATAAACGTCTAACCTACCATCGACCATCAATGACCCTGTATATATATATATATATATATATATATATATATATATATATATATATATATATATATATATATATATATATATATATATATATATATATATATATATATATATATATATATATATATATATATATATATATATACAGACATTTGTGACAAACAAGCACACTTGGAGAACCCAAATCACAACAACACATTTTAAAGACCCAACGATCGTTTCGCTAACCAAGTTAGCGTCATCAGAGGATGTAAATATTTTAATTGATTTCTAGTTCTGCATGTATTTATATGGACTTTCAGGTAAAAGGCCGAAAACGAGAGTGGAATTTTTAAGTAGCAGACGCAACCTTTGTGTAGTATATCCTTAATTGCCGGAAGAGCTTATTGAACATCCCTTTTATACACCAGTTGACAGCTTAATGATCCCTTGCTGATATTTTCGTTTGTCGGAAATATCTGTATTTTCCTCATCTCCCGGGCGCGCGCTTTTGTCGGTATTTCCATATTTTTTACAAAGCTCTCTATCGCTAAGACTGGTGTAATAAAGGGAAGTTCAATAACCTCTTCCGGCAATTGAGGATATAATACTATATGCTACTTAAAAATTCCACTCTCGTTTTCGGCCTTTTACCTGAAAGTCTATATAAATACGTGTAGAACTAGAAATCAGTTAGAATATTTTCATCCTCTGATGACGCTAACTTGGTTAGCGAAACGATCGTTAGGTATTTTAAATTGTGTTGTGTTGATTTGGGTTCTCCAAGTGTGCTGTGTGCTTGTCAGTGCTCATCACAAGTTCCAATCTTCACTTAGTAAATTTGTGTCAAAAATGTTTTGATTTTCAAAGTTTGATAGGGGCGTAGATTGCAAGGTGTCGGGTTCGATTCCCGGACGAGCCAATGGGAAGTTGATCTTGTCTGGAAAATTAAAATTAATAAAAATCGGAGAATTGCGCCAGAGATGCCACAGCCATTAAGTACTTAAATTTAAAAAAAAAATTGGCAAGCAGTTGCTTGTAAGTTTTCCTGCTAATGTAGTTAATTGTAAGTAGTTATTATGTTTTTTTTACTACAGACCACAAATTTTACAGCACTAAAGACTAAAAAGGGCGATAATTAAAAAAATAAGACATTTTTTTCCATATCTTTGGTCAAGATAACCCTTGGTAATTTAGTTCAGATATATATATATATATATATATATATATATATATATATATATATATATATATATGCATGCCTAATATAATATTTATTTACATTAAAAACAACTAGGTAATTCTGATATAATTTGAATCAGAAACGATGTTTTTTGAGTAAAACAGGTGACAACAACTGACAAACTGTAACATTGAGGGAAATAATTTAGTCAGCGAACTAAAATTATGCTGAAAGCAAGGTTCAACATGAAATCATAAATATGTCCGTTGAACTCGCAAATAAGAAGCTTCAGTTTAAATATAACATTTATATTTTTGCAAAATTTTACTTATAAAAAAGATTTAAACCATCTGATACAGCTGGCATAGTTTGGTTGTTTGCCAGAGAACATAAAATTATTTTTATAATATCTGTTACATGCATCGTCAATTAGCGCCAGTGAAACATTCTGTAGAAACCAAAATAACTGGAGAGAAAATGTTTCGCATAATTATATCATGCGTAATTTGCGTTTCTTATCTTGTAAGTTTCCTGGCTTGAAAATGCAATTCTTTATCTGTTAGTAAAATATATGCCTAAATAAAACCATCCATATAGAAAGTCTGGACGCAGCAAGTGCGTTATGGTAGTAAATGTTCATTAAAATGTTGTTAATAGCAAATATGTGTGTGTTTTTTTAAAGAAAGCAGGCACAAATTTGGTTACCAGTATAACCTATATAGTAGAAACGGAGGTAGAAACAATGTGCCATGTTTCATCAAAATAACTTTATTGTTTGAGAATGTACGAAACTTTCCAAAAGTAAACTTAAAGTGTTCCCGAAAAAACTGGTTTCTTGGTCAACCTTATAGGTTAATAGCAAATTGGAATGACAATTCGCTACCATACGCAATTGCTGCGTCCAGAATTTCTTTTCTTACAAACATATATTATATTTCGATGGAAAATGCAAAAAATGCAATAACATGAGGCGTGTTGGATTAAAAAAAAAATTTGAATCACCAACGACTTATGGGTCATCCTGTGATTGTAGAAATATTTTTTAACATGTAGCTCAAGACACCGTATAATTAATGTATACAATTTTTTTTGTATCTTGTATAATAACGGATATATTAAATTGATTTTTTACGAAAATTCGAAATAATTATATACCACTAAACGATAAACTCTATAGCTAAGACTACTGCCAAAGCATCAAAGAAAGGGTCTATTTGAAAGGAATTTTCTGGAAACATTTTAGTAAAATGAAGGACAATGACGGTTGAAACGAAGACTTCAGGGTTTGTACAACATTCTTCTTGAGACATTTTCTTTCCATAGCTCATATTAGTTTCAGAGTCTTTGCCTAAATATTACCACTTTTGACGTTTAAAATCGCGACTTTGACGTTTTGAGAAAAACCCAAATTTATTTTTCTTTAAATGCCTATAACTTTCTCGAATTATATATATATATATATATATATATATATATATATATATATATATATATATATAACATATAAAAATTGAAGCTGACCCTGGATATGGGTTCTAGGGGTCCTAGTTCGCGCTCATTTGCAAAAATTTTTTCGAAATTCAAAAGTCGGGATCTCTCCAATAGTGAATTTTTTCTACGAAAATTCACTAAACACAGCACATCACTGTATATACTGTATATTATAACTTGATAAAAACTTTATAATAACGGTAACAAGTATGGGATTTCTGGAAAGGGGAAAGAGTGGGCCTTTAAACTGTGAATAAATATACAGGCTGTTCCATTTAAGATTACAAAGTTGCCCTATCCTTGAAAATACGTTTTGTCATTTCCGGTTAAGCGGAAAAATTATGGACAAAATAGGTTATCTTCTGATAACCAGAAATGGACATTTATGGGGCGTTCTCAGCCGGCATTATTTTGGAATGTCCAAAAATTATGGACATTTCAAATTCAATTATCTTCCGATGACCAGAAATAGACAACCATGGTACGTTTCCAACCACCATCAATTTGGAATGTCCAAATATTATGGACGTTTACAAATTGTATTATCTTCTGATGACCAGAAATGGACATCTATGGTACGCCCACAGCCGGCATTATTTTAGAATGTCCAAAAATTATACAGGGCTGCAATGTAGCTATACGGTAGGTCGATATTAATAGTGTCAAAAAATTATAGCCAATTGAATGTAAGCATAGTCTTACAGGTGGCGCCCTCTACCAGCAGTGTTATTAACAATAACATATTTAAATTTCTTGCCCTCAAAAACCCCCGCATGCCAACTTTCACGCCAACATTTTAATTTGACTCAAACTTATTCGTGAAAAACTGACAAAAACAAATAACTTTAACACGCTGTATTTAAAAACTAAGTATTTTCGGACCCATGTTTATATGAAAACATAGTCTTATTTTGTTTTGTGCTGAATGTGCACCTGTAACATAGACCATCATTTTTGAAACATCCTGTAGACATCCATTACTGGCCGCCCATAATTGCTATTAATAGGATACAGTCAAAAAGCGGATATCCAATGAAGTTCCATAACCGGTATCAGTTAGAAATATCCACAAACGGACATCCAGAGGACGTCCTTTTGTTGTTCATTGATATGCTATACATGTTTTGTTCCCTGTTCTGAAGATCCAGTGGATGTTCTGTGCGATCTGTGTCATCTGTATCACTATCTAAAGACGTCGTCGCAACCATCTTTTATTAATGGCTTAGATGAGGTCGTTAGCCAGGACAATCGGGCAGGGTTTTCCGGGAAAATTTTGAGTTTTCTTTGGAAAAAAAATTTTTTCTCCGAAAATTACAAAGCTGTGTTATTGAAATTTAACAGCTATGTTGCTTTGGAAGAGGCCAAAATTCAATTTTCTAAGTTTATAGAAAATTGAGTTATTTAAATTTTAAATTTTCTTTGAAAAAAAATTTTTTCTCCGAAAATTACAAAGTTATTTTAATGAAATTTGGTGGACATCTTGCCTTAGGAAAGACCTTACTACATACCAAAATTAGACTTTCTAAGTTTATAGAAAATTGAGTTATTCAAATTTGAAGCATTTAATAAAAATTCACTACCATAACGCACTTGCTGCATCCCGAACTTTTTTACATAACTTAGATATGAACCTGCTTGTCGAAATTTGAAATTCTGATGCATATTAACCAATTAGGTTAATCGTTTAAAAGGAAGCCAAGCTTTTATAAAAATTCACTACAATAACACACTTATTTTATTTATTGATATATTATTGTTTCCAGGTCTATTCCAGCTCCCCCAGCGAGTGAGACTGGTAACTTGATGATGACATACCTTATACTGATAGCATTATTATTAGCATTATGGGTATTGTATGCTGGACTCCTTCAATAGATTAGTAAGTAGTACAAACAAAAATATTATTAGAGGAATAATAGTTTTTTACACTATTTGATCTTTTTACCAAGAATACGACATTGAGGGCTTTACGGAAAAATAATAGAAAGTGTTAATCCAATCTGAAAATGTAAGAGTTGCTATTGGAATATATATATATATATATATATATATATATATATATATATATATATATATATATATATATATATATATATATATATATATACCGTCGTGATATGGTACCAAGATGGCGGGTAAGAGACCCAGAAAGAATCTACAAAGTGACCACGGCCGGTGGTGAACAGATTCGTGTATTTGGTGAGACTGATGTCAAGCTACAAATTGGAGCGTGGAGAACTAAACAGCGAGTTATTGTTGCCGCGATAGCAGACCCCATTATACTTGGACTAGATGTTCTGTAAGGTCACGGTGTCAAGTTAGATCTCGAAAACAATGTTTTAAATATCGATGATGAGGAAGTAGTCATGTCGATTGTCAATAACCTTGTGATTCGAAAAGTCACGGCCAAAGAAGATGTCATTGTGAGTGCTCAGAGTGAAAGTATTGTCCCAGTGAAGATAGTTGAAGACATTTCGGGACAAGTGGTGAATATTATAGAACCAGAAGACAACGATCTTTTTAAGAAAGCTCTACTAGTGGGTAAATTTTTTATTCAATCAAAAGAACTGGCAGATGTCAGAATAGCCAACCTTAAGAGCTTTGATCAGAAGATCTCCAAAGGTTCCGAAATCGGAACATTCTTGCCAGTAACCATCATCCGGCGTTGCCACGACCAAAAGGACCCAGCCTCGTCCATCCCGAACGAACCACTTCCAGAACATCTACGCGATGTCTTACTAGAAGCTGGTGGAAATGTTTCTCCACAACAGAAGCAAGCGATGGCTAAATTGCTGTCCAAATATCGCAATGTTTTCGTAACCGACAAGAACGATTTTGGAAGAACAGACCTAGTACGCCATCGCATTGAGACTGGGACATCTGTACCAATCAAGCAACCACCGCGAAGGGTACCATTGGCAAAACAGCACGAAGTTGACACCATGCTAAGGGAGATGGAGCAGGCACGAGGTATAGAACCATCGCAAAGCCCTTGGGCCTCTCCAGTAGTGTTTGTTAAAAATAAAGATGGCTCCACGAGGTTTTGTGTAGATTACCGCCGGTTAAACGATGTCACTAAGAAAGACAGCTATCCACTTCCCAGAATTGACGATACACTTGATACACCGGCAGGTGCCAGATGGTTTTCGACATTGGACTTGAAAAGTGGCTACTGGTAAGTCGAGATTGAGCCCAAATACAAAGAAAAGACTGCGTTTACCACTGGTAGTGGACTGTGGCAGTTCAACGTCATGCTATTTGGGTTGTGTAATGCTCCAGCCAGTTTTGAGCGTCTAATGGAGACATTTTTGAGAGGTCTACACTGGAAAACATACCTCGTGTACCTAGATGACGTCATTATCTTAGGAAAGTCGTTCGAAGATCACATGAAGAATGTCGAACAAGTGTTTCAGAAACTAAAGGGAGCCAATTTGAAATTAAATCCGAGGAAATGCTGTCTCTTTCAAAAAGCAGTCAACTACTTAGACTTAGGCCACATTATCACCCCGGATGAAGTCAAAACCGACCCAGAGAAGACAGACTGTATTATGAACTAGGACATTTCAACCAATGTACATCAGCTGCGAAGCTTTCTGGGCCTCTGCACGTATTACCGCCGTTTTGTAAAGGGGTTTGCTGACATCGCGCGAAACCTTTGCATACACTGACGGAAGAAAAGACACCCTTCATTTGGACAATGATTGTGAAAAAAGCATTCGAGACACTAAAACGGGCTCTCTGTTCATCCCCGATTCTGATATACCCCCAGCCTGGTCACAGATTTATTGTGGACACGGACGCGAGCAATGTTGATATTGGAGGTGTTCTTTCGCAGGAACAGGGATGATAAGAGAAGGTTATAGGGTATTTCAGCAAAGCAGAAAAGAACTATTGCGTGACGAGCCAGGACGATCGAATATAAGAGGGGGACAGTGTCACATTTGTCTATGAGAATTAAGTTTATGGACTTTGTTTATTCTATGGTCAGATGTCGGTTATAAAGTGTGTTGGTAAGAGCGAACACTCTGGAATTATATTTCTAGAAGGGACCAGAAGTGGCAGGTATAGAAAAGTGTAGAAGATCTAGAATCTCTATGGAGAGTATAAATAGACGAACGGTAGATAGAGTAAGTTAGTTCAGTATTGAGTTAGTGTGGTGAAGAAGTGATCATAGAGTATTAAGCTAATCAGCAGTAAGTGTTGGTGTTTAAGAAGCGATCATAGAAGGCGAATAGTGGAATATAGTTCTATGGACATTTAATAATAGAGAGAAATATTTTAGTTGATACTGGTGTTGGAAAATAGTTGCTAATAATAAATTAGTAGTTTGGAAAGCGTTACTCAACAAATCCAGAACCTCGTAGAACGTAACAATATATACTTATTGCAACTATATACTGAGAACACACAGTCATTAGTTACCTAAATCGAGAAATATGCGGTAAATAATTCAACGGGTCCCAAGTGGCAATGAATGAACTTACCTGTAAAGTGTAACTTCCGGATATTTCTTGTCAGTTCGATTTTTACAACCATAAGCCGTACACAGAACCATTTTAGTTTGATTAAAATCTTGGAAGGTTTAATTCACTTTTTACTCAAAAAACACAAACCATTCTAAACTGTTTACATACCAAAAAATGGCCGACGTTGTATTCCACGTAACACTTTTCTGTGCATTATCTCTAAATTGACGTTACTTATCCCCTCTATATATGTCATTGTGTACCATTGCATAGGCAACCTCCAATCCAATCCATAGCAGGTGGTAGTGGAATTTTCTTTTACGTAATAGTAAAGGATTTTTTCACGCCCGAGGAGGTATCACCCCATACATCAAGGGGCCGGTGAAGTCCCAACAGACGTTTCCGGTTCTGGTGTATGAGTCGGTTTCCCTTATAAGCAAAAATGATGATGGCTCCTCCTTGTATAAAATATTCCGGAGGCAAAATACCCCTCCATTCGGATCTCCGGGAGAGGGGTGTACAGGGGGCGCCAACATCAAGATTTAACATGTCCTTTTCGAATATATGTGGCCTAAATTCTAACCTGAACTCCGTCCACCATTTCCTTCAGGCTAACAGGCCCCAACTCCTCTTCCTCGCCGAAACCCAAATCAGTGCCAAAACAGCCACTAATCACCTCAATTTCCCGGGGTATGAGCTCCTTACTTCCTTTAGATTGCATGGAGGCGTGTGCGCATACGTCCGTAGCAATCTACCCTGCACCAGACTCCCCAATTTAGAAGCTGGCAGAAAAGACATACTATGGATAAAACTCTCTCTCAGGGCTGCAACTAAATTCATCTGCTGCATTTACCAGTCACCGTCTGACAACAACTTTGTCCAGCTCTTTGACTACCTTTCTGAAAAAACCGACTATCTGATTTCTGAATATCCTTCCTCCTTGATCACTATTCTTGGTGACTTCAATATCCATAATAAGGAATGGCTAGGATCTTCAAAAACCGATCCACAAGGGAGAGCAGCAGAGGCCTTTGCAGTCAGCAATTCTTTAGCCAATATGGTTCAGCAACCTACTTATTTTCCTCGTATCCCAACACACAGCTCAAATCCCTTGGATCTCCTTCTTACTACACAACCTGACTGCTATAAGATATCAGTCACCGCCCCCCTTGGTCGCTCAGACCACGGCATGGTCACTGCTTCCTGCGCAATGCAACCCGAGGTCACACAGTCATCACACCCACGTATCGTTCGGCACTACAACTCCGCAAACTGGGACGAAATGCGGGATTACTTTTCCTCATTTCCATGGGCGTCTGTCTCCTTCTCTCATCCTGACCTCTCTGATATCTCACAAAACGTCACCGAAATTATCCAAGCTGGCATGGAATTATTTATCCCACGTACACAGAAAACCTCTTCAGCCACTCAAAAGCCCTGGTTCTCTAAATCCTGTGACAAGGCCAGACTTGAAAAGGTCAAAGCTCACAAAACGCTTCTACACAATCCCAGTCAAGAAAATCGTCAAGCATTTAACGACGCAAGAAACCGCTATGTCCGCATTCTTTCTGAGGCAAAAAACTCGTTTAATAACCACAAAAACAAAGTCCTCTTGAGCTCCAATGGCGGCAAACCCTTCTGGACTCTTGCTAAATCTATTGGAAATAATTTTTGCAAAAGCACGTTCCCACCTCTTGTCTCAGGGGATGAAATTGTTTTTCTACCGCCCTGGGCAAGGCTGAACTTTTTGCTTTGTTGTTCGCCGGCAATTCTACTCTCAACCCACCTCCAAATGTTCAACCACCAACAGTCCCCAATGTTGCGCATAAAATGACAGATATCATTTTCAAAACTAAAAAGGTAAGAAAGATGCTCTCTTCTCTTAATACCAGGAAAGCCTCTGGCCTTGACGAGATCCCAGCAATTGGTCTCAAAAAATGCGCACCAGAACTTGCTCCTGTCCTGACTCGTCTGTTTCAGATATCTTATAATAAAGGCATATTCCCTAGTAGCTGGAAAACTGCTCGAGTACAACCCATCCCCAAGAAGGGATCCAAAGCGCTTCCCAGCAACTACAGGCCTATTTCTCTCCTTTCAGTCGTCTCTAAAGTGATGGAAAAGTATATAAACACCGAATTACTAAAATTTCTTGAAAAACAGTCTAATCCACGACAGGCAGTATGGATTCCGTCAGCGCAGATCGACTGCCGATCTCCTTTCCTTTGTCACCCATTCTTGGAACAAGTCCATGGAACAACACAGTGAATCCCAGATTGTTGCTCTAGACATATCCAAAGCATTCGACCAGGTCTGGCACGCAGCGCTGCATAATAAACTTCCGGCCTATGGCTTACCACCAAAACTCTGTATGTGGACAGCAAATTTCCTCTCCAACAGGAGCATATCTGTTGTTGTGGATGGCCATTCCTCTAAACTGTATCCAATTAATGCAGGAGTTCCTCAAGGTTCAGCTTTAGCCCCTACTTTGTTTCTACTCCACATCAATGACCTCCTCTCTACCACATACAACCCAGTTCACAGCTACGCGGACGACAGCACCCTCCATTCAAATATACAATATTCTAAGCCTGTCTCTTTAGCCCAATTAGATGAGGATCGTAGACTCATGGAGGGTTCTGTCTCCGTGGATCTCCAAAAAATATTAGACTAGGGAAGTAGAAATCTTGTACAATTCAACCCCACCAAAACTAAGTCTTGATTTCTTTCTCACAAGAGATACACCAGCCCTAGACCCATCACAATGAACAACCAAGTTATTCAAAGCAATGAGTCCTTTTCTCTTGTTGGCATTTCTGTGCATCGAAATCTTAATTGGCACCAACATGTCACATCAATTGCAGAAGCGGCTGCTAAGAAATTAGGTTTCCTCTTCCGGGCTCGCAAATACTTTTCACCAGCTAATCTCTATACCTTATATACTTCACAAATAAGGCCAAACCTCGAATACTGCTCCCACATCTGGGGTGCCGCTGCCGCTTCTACACTCGCTATCCTGGACTCCATTCAAAAGAGAGCTATACGTCTCATCGGTGACCCTACCCTCACCCAAAGGCTGCCATCCCTTGCCCACCGACGTGCCGTTGGTGACCTCTCTCTCTTTTAGTGAATTTTCTTTAAAAAATTCACTAATGAGGAGATCTCGACTTTTGAATTTTGAAAAAATTTCTTCAAATGATCGCTAATTAGGCCCCCCAGAATACATATCCGGGGTCAGTTTCAATTTTTATATGTTTATTATATATATATATATATATATATATATATATATATATATATATATATATATATATATATATATATATATATATATATATATGTATCACACCGATAACTTAAAAAATAATGGGCCGATTTTGATTAAATTTGGTGAATAAATTCCTTTTGCAAATGGCTTGGATGAGTTCGTTAGCCAGGAAAATCTGCCCAGGTTTTCCCTGAAAATTTTGTGTTTTCTTTTGAAAAAAATCATATCTCCGGAATTAACAAAGTAAGGGCAACCAAATTTAGTACGCGGGTTTAGATCCTTATAGGTAAGTTAGCTACCAATTTAGCTATGTAGGTAAAAAGACAAAAAAGTTATAGGCATTAAAAGAAAAATAAATTGGGGTTTTCCTCAAAACGTCAAAATTGCGATTTAAAACGTCAAAATCGGCAACATTTAGGCAAATAACTTGAATCTAATACGGGCTATGGAAATCAAATGTCTCAAGAAGGATGTTTTACAAACCCTGAAGTCTTAGTTTCAACCGTCATTGTCCTTCATTTTGCTAAAATGTTTCCAGAAAATTCATTTCAAATAGACCCTTTCTGTGATGTTTGGCAGTAGTCTTAGCTATCGAGTTTATCGTTTAATGGTATATAATTTTTATCGAATTTTCGTAAAAAATCAATAAAGCTCAATATATCCGTTATTATACAAGATATGAAAAAAAATTGTATATATTAATTATAGGGTGTCTTGAGCTACATCTTAAAAAATATTTCTACAATCACAGGGTGGCCCAGTCGTTGGTGATACAAATTTTCTTTTTTTTTTTAATCAAACACGCTTTATGTTATTGCATTTTTGCATTTTCCATCAAAATATAATGCATGTTTGTAAGAAAATAAATTCTGGATGCAGCAAGTGCGTTATGGTAGCGAATTTCGATCAAATGCTTCATGTTTGAATAGCCCAATTTGCTATTAATCTATAAGGTTGACCAAGAAACGAGTTTTTCCGGGAACACTTTAAGCTTACTTTTGGAAATTTTTATACATTTTCACACAATAAAGTTATTTTTATGAAACATGGCACATTGTTTTTACTATATAGGTTATACTGGTAACCAAAATTGATGCCTGCTTTCTTAAAAAGAAAACACACATATTTGCAATAAAAACATTTAAATGAAAATTCACTACCATAACGCACTTGCTGCGTCCAGAGTTTTTATAGATATCTGCACGAGCACTGCTCAGAGGAGCTTTTCTCCATAGTTCCGCCACCTGCTGCCCCCAACAGATCTACCAGGGGAACAGAGCGAATGCACCCTTTTACTATCCAGGTCACCAGACATAGAACATCTTGTTATGCCCGCTCTTTTGTCCCGAGGACTTCCAAGTTGTGGAATTCCTTGCCAGCACATGTTTTTCCTTCTCCTCCGAACCTTCAAGTCCAGGATTAACAAGATGCCTCTTTCCTCCTTGTCAAGACCCACGGTACGATAGTATTTAGGCTGTAAGCCCTCGTGGTGTGTTGTTGAAATTAAAAAAAAAACACTGCTGTGTGTTCGGTAGTATACACGTCTGGTGTAAGCTTCACTACTCCATTCTAACTTCTAACTCTTCGCAAATGAGAAAACTGACACATGCAGACGCTGTTACCCAAGTTTACGATATTATGTTTATGAAATAAAAAACAAACTAAAGTATCCATTTTTAAAAACTCTCTAAATAATCAGTACTAAATATAGACGTAGACTCTCTCTGGCTTCAGAAATGTTCGTTTTGTTCTCAGTTTCCGGTTTCGCTACTTGACAGCATCATCAAGCAACGAAACCGTAAACAGAGAACAAAAGTCTGGACGCAGCAAGTGCGTTATGGTAGTGAATTTTCATAGAAATGATCTGGCACAAAATATTTTATTATAACTTTTTTTTCTTGTAACATAGAAATCTAAATTTTGGTGTATAGTTTACTTTTTGTATCGTAAACCTACCTACCAAATTTGGTTATCATAGATTTTATATTTTTTAAGATAAAAAATTTTTTCTAATGAAAACTCAAAATTTTCCCGGAAAACCTCGTCCAATTTTTCTAAATAACGAACTTGTCAAAGCCATTTACAAAAGGAAGGTACATGCCAAATTTTATTAAAATCGGCTCATTACTTTTTGAGATATGAATTTTTTTCAAATGAAAACTCAAAATTTTCCCGGAAAACCTCGTCCGATTTTCTTGACTAAAAGTAAGGTATGTGCCAAATTTTATTAAAATCGGCTTATTACTTTTTGAGATATGAATTTTTTTAGAATAAAAACTCAAAATTTTCCCGGAAAACCTCGTCCGATTTTCCTGTTTAACAAACATGTCAAAGCCATTTACAAAAGTAAGGTATGTGCCAAATTTTATTAAAATCGGCTTATTACTTTTTGAGATATGAATTTTTTTCGAATGAAAACTCAAAATTTTCCCGGAAAACCTCGTCCGATTTTCCTGACTAACGAACTTATCCAAGCTATTAACAAAAGAAAGGTACATGCCAAATTTTATCAAAATCGGCCCATTATTTTTTGAGTTATCGGTGTGATACATATATATACATATATATATATATATATATATATATATATATATATATATATATATATATATATATATATATATATATATATATATATATATATATATATATATATATATATATATATATATATGAGTTCCGTATCGGCAGTTAAACTGTCCACAGGTGTGTATTTTACAGTGCGGATATTGTTGATAATTCTCTGTAAGTTATTAACTTATATCGGTTTGTTTTAACAGTTACAAACAGAACTACATTGTATGTCTAACATAACAGTGAAAAATCAAAATATTTACTTATTTACTGGACAAATAATTAGGAAAGGTGAGTGATTATTAATAAAAATGCAAACAGATTCGGACGGCCCGGCAGGGCCATCCCATATATCAAGTGATACGAACAATGATACTGGTACCATATCGCAGTCGAAAAATGATAACATAAAAGACTTAAATTCTTTTGATTTAACAAATAAATACAAATCAACGGATTTTACCCCGTATATTGTTTTTGTAGAGCATTTGCATAAAAACTTTGGAAGATTATTCCCCGTTAGAATCGGCCACTATCTATTATCTGACAGTGATATAAAATTAGATGTATTAGATATAAAATCTGTGGGAATTAATAGAGTTAAAGTAATATGCAAAACATACACTGCTGCCAATAAATTAGTCGGGCATGAAAACTTATTAAAAAATGATCTAATAGCATACATTCCAACTTTTTACACCAAAAAACGAGGTATAGTGAGAAATGTAGATACTTACTTTACAAAAGAATATTTAAAACAAGCAATAGTATCACCAAAAGAAGTTATTGACGTAAAAAGGTTAAAACGCAAAATAATAGATAATGACGGTCAAACGAAATTTGTCGACAGACAGATGGTGGTAGTAACATTTTTAGGCAATTCAATTCCTCAATCCATACAGATCAATTTAACAAATTTAATAGTCGAACCATATATACACCCGGTGATTCAGTGTTTCAAATGCCTGCGGTATGGCCATACAACGAAGCTTTGTAAATCGAAAACCGACCGATGCAAGTTGTGTTCTAACACACATAACGAAGGGGAAGAATGCGAGGGCAAAGCGTTTTGCGTGTATTGTAAAAGCAACAGTCACTCCAGTATCTCTAAACAGTGTCCAGTTTTCCTTAAACAAAGGGACATTAAAAAAATAATGGCAACGGAGAACATATCGTTCAAAGAAGCTGAAAAAATATCCAATAATCCGTCATATGCGAAAATTTCAACAAACAACAGGTTTGAAATCTTAAACACTTTGGAAAATTTCCCCCCGTTACAAACAAATAATGTGAGAACAACAAATGAGGTCAACATTATTCGGCCACCTAGAATAACACAAACCCAAGTTTCAAAAAAGAGAAAGCCAAATTCTCCTCCAGATACTCCAGTGTATTCAAATGTTCAAAATTTTAAAAACTCTCCTGATGATAAAATTAGATCCAAACCAGTAATCCCAAATCCCCACAGAGAACACTTTGTATGTTATAAAGAAAACTTAGTAACTGAGATAACAAATTTTGTTCATTCTATAATTAATAGATCAGATAAGATGAATCAAAATGCAAACGAAATAAGGGAACACATTTTGCAATTTTTTAATAATGAACATAATAAAATAGAAGACATAAATATGACCAGCGACAATGAGTCAACAAGCTAACAAAATTAGTATTCTTCAGTGGAATTGTAGGTCATTAGCAACAAAAAAAAATTAACCTTATTGATTACATTTCAAAAAACAACACAGATATAATAGTATTATCGGAAACATGGATAAAACCACATGACTTTATTAATTTAAAATTTTTTAACTATGTTAATAAAAATCGACAAGATGGTAAAGGTGGAGTAGCTATATATGTATCACACAAACTTTCTTTCAGAAAGCTGGACATTCAAACAAGTTTTAATAATAGCATCGAAGTTTGTGGCATTTTTCTAGACTTGTTAAACTTAAATATAATTTCAATTTACAAACCTCCTGACATTATAGCAAGTACTCGGGATTGGCAAGGTTTGTTTTCTCAATTTTCTAAGGAGTCCATCTTTATGGGAGATTTTAATTGTCATCATACTATGTGGGGCTGTACACAAGATAAACGGTGTGGTGTTAACTTGATTGATGCAATAGACTCCAAAAACTTTATTGTACTTAACGATGGTACTCCAACAAGGTTATCCTTTCCTCAAAGACCACTCTCAGCCGTGGATTTGACAATTTCAACTCCTGATATAGCCCCCAAGTTCAACTGGAAAGTTGTTGATGATACAATGGGTTCAGATCATTTTCCTATTCTAGTTGAGTCACTAGAATTCCCTACTATTCCGCCCAAAAAACCATACATTAAGTGGAATGATGGGCTGGCTGACTGGGACTTATTTAAAAAAATTCTTGAAAATTTGTACACTTGTAATTTAGACAGGATAAACGCACCTGATCCGTCAGAATCCTTTGCGTCCTTTTTCCAGATTATTTGTGAATCAGCTTGTCTATCTATGCCTATAAACAGACCAACAAATAAAAAACTTAGGCAGCCCTTGTGGTGGGATCAAGATTGTAATGATGCCATACGACAAAGAAAAGAGGCCCTTTCTAGCTATAAAAGACAATCAAATTTCTCCACATTTGTAAACTATAAAAGATTAGAGGCTCAATCCAAACAACTCTTCAGACAAAAATCCAAACAAAATTGGCTCAATGTTCTTAATTCTTTGAACAAAAGTACACCTCCATCTAAAATTTGGAATTTTATTAAAAAAGCTTGTAACAAATTTAAAGTACCTCAGACAGTAGCTATTCCTTTAGAAATTTTGAATAAAATCCTAGACCACCTGGCTCCAGCTTTTGTAAACCCCAACTTTTCATTAGATCAATATATATGTGACCATCATGATGACCCATTACATTATAATTTCACAATACTAGAGCTTGAAACTGCAATAAAAAATACCCAAAATACTGCTCCTGGGTTTGACAGTCTTACATATAAAATGATTTTAAATATGCCGCTCATTTGTAAACAACAGCTTCTAAAAATACTAAATAACTGGTGGATGAACGGAAATTATGTAGAGCACTTAAAAAAAATCGTCATATGCTTACTTAAAAAACAAAACAAAGATCCTAACACCCCAGATGGTTATCGCACAATATCACTCATGCCGTGTATAACAAAAACTTTTGAAAGAATGTTAAAGGCAAGACTAGAATGGTATTTTGAAGCTAGATCCTTGCTGCCCTTCACTCAGTATGGTTTTCGAAGAGGTCAGGGTACTATTGATGCTATAATGAAGTTGACAACTGACATACAATGTACCTTTTCTAAAAATAAATATCTAGCATGTTTTTTCCTGGACATTCGTGGGGCATACGATTCTGTCGATTTAAATATTCTGTTAAATAAGTTAATATCATTTGGCGTTAATGCCAATGCATCAGCTAATATCATAGAACTTTTTAAAAATAGACAAGTTTATATTAGGGATCATAACAACGTGTTGCACGGCCCGCGATTGGTATCGATTGGTATACCGCAGGGCTCAGTACTCAGTCCTCTTCTTTTTAATATTTATACTGCGAGGTTGCATGACTTGTTTGGGGGTGAGGTTAAATGCTTGCAATATGCAGATGACATATGCTGCTATACCATCCAAGATTCATACAAAGAATGTGTCAACGAATTACGTCGTATAAGTTGTTGCTTAAAGCTTTGGTTAAAGGACCACGGATTTACTTTGTCCATTGAAAAGTCTGCCATAGTAATTTTTACAAGGCATAGACTAGAAAGCCAGAGTAATCTTGATTTGGGTGGGTTGACAATTCCGGTTGTTCCCCAATACAAATACTTGGGTATAATATTGGACCGAAAGTTAACGTGGACCAAACATATAAATCTCATTAAAACCAAATGCGAAAAAGCAATAAACATGCTGAGATGTATATCTCATAGTAAATGGGGTGCTGACCCAAAAATAGCTTTAATGTTTAATAGGTCATACATTCGTTCAATTGTGGATTATGGATGTGTTGTTTATGGAGCAGCATCTAACACAAATTTACTCCAGATTGATCGTATTCAATACAAAGCAATCAGAATCTGCATCGGAGCGTTTAGATCATCCCCAACATCTGCAATATTGGCAGAGGCTCAAGAACCACCTCTTAAAATTAGAAGACACTTTATGGCGTGCAGGAAGTTGTTAAAAAGAAGATTCTTCAGCTTTGATAACATATTAAACATTATATGCTCTGTATGTGTAGAAAATTTTACAAATAAATACTGGACAAAAAAAAATAGTCCACCATTAGCTGTGGCATTTGCAGATACTAGCCAACATGATACACTCATACCTCTTAGTAAATATCCTTGTTTTGAACTGGAATATAACGAATTTTATTTCAGCGCTGAAGTCGTGTTCCCCACGTTCACTGATATAAATTGTTTTAATAAGATCATACTGAAAACCATACTGAACGAACACGTAAACAGTACAGTAATTTTTACCGACGGTTCGAAAAGTAACAACGCCACTGGTAGTGCATTTTATGTTCAATCCACCGGTTATTGCTGGAAAGCAAAAATCCCACATCATTGTTCAATTTTCACAGCAGAGGCATTTGCCATCAAAAATGCTTTGCTTTGGGCAAAAGATAATGCACAAGGAAAGGTAATCATTTTATCCGATTCCAAATCTGTCCTTTGTTCACTTAATTCTATAAATCTGAAACTTTTTTTTAATAACAAAACATTATGCCACATCAAAACGCTTGTTTATAGCCTGCACATGGACAATAAATCGGTCACTTTTGTTTGGGTGAAAGGTCATTCTGAGATCACCGGAAACGAAATTGCAGATCAGGCTGCAAAAGATGCCACAAACTTATCACAAGAGTATGAGCTAAGGGAGTATAAGGATCTAGTTAACATCTATAAACGTAATGTACGTAGTGAATGGGAAACCGACTGGAAACGTTTTGTAAACGATTCTAAAAACCAGTACACCCTTCTCCACCCAATTTTACCTAAAAATCCTCCACATATCTTTGACTTTAAAGTCTCCAAGTTTTACTCTACAAGTATCACAAGGCTAAAAATGAATCATGGTGGCTTTCCAGCACATTTACACAAGATTGGTTTGCAAGATTCACCAAAATGTTCATGCGATAATACCTCTATTGCAGATCTGAATCACATATTCTTTAACTGCCAAAACCACCAAACAATAAGAACTAATTTTATCATCTCTCTACTCAATGCTCAGCAAAAATTACCACTAAATATAACAACATTATTAAGCACGCAAGATAAAAATATATATGATATTATAATTAAATTCATTTACAGTGCAAAAATAACTATATAAAGAATCTTCTTTTCTTCTCTTGTAAATAACATTACCTGTGGCTAATAGATTCGTCTGAAGCCATACCAAAGCTGTTTTGTCACACACACACACACACACACACACACACACACACACACATATATATATATATATATATATATATATATATATATATATATATATATATATATATAAATATATATATAAATATATATATATATATATATATATATATATATATATATATATATATATATATATATATATATATATATAAAAACATATAAAAATTGAAACTGACCCCGGATATGGGTTCTAGGGGTCCTAGTTCGCGCTCATTTGCAAAATTTTTTTCAAAATTCAAAAGTCGGGATCTCCCCATTAGTGAATTTTTTCTACGAAAATTCACTAAAACGAACATTTGTGAAGCCAGAGAAATAGTTTTTACGTCTGTATTTAGTATGGAACGGTTTCACAACAATGATTAATAAAAATGTTTTCTTTGTTACAGGTAAAACCAAGCCTTCCATCATTGAAAATGTAGCCATCATTATTTTGTATTTATGAAATTAAGCATAAATATGTATGAGTGTGAAGTTGTTATTATTTATTTTTTATTGTGGAGATAATGACACCAAAACATTTGTTTTGTATACTTACCTTAAAAAAAGATTGTTACAATCACTGCACATACATTCATGTTTGTATGGGTACAAAATCATCCATTATTTATCTATGTATATTTGTATTTTTTATAATTATTAAAACACATTCTTAGTGTAGAAATGTTAAAAAATAAGTGTAAATAAAATGTTTTCTAATTCAGTATTTGTTTTTCATTTCATTTAGTTTAGAGGATCAATGTTTTGCTTCAGACAGATAATCAAGTAAATACTTATATTGCGTTGTACCTTGTCTGCTGGTTCCTTAGCTCAGTCAAAAAGAGGCAATTTTTCTCCGGATTTTGTCAGATTTTGTAGTTCGGTGTCTACTATAATGATTGTGCTATTGATTATCCTGTAGACTCTAACACAAACTTTACTATTTGGGTTTTTAATTGGCATCTTTGAATTCAAATTTTGGAATTTGTCACTTATCAAGACTGATAATAAGACGTGGTTAAAAAGTTATGATGATTTACTGTTAGCAGGATAACGTGTTTGCGTTTACTTCTTGGTATAAATAGTTGTATACAAGGGGTGTCTAATAATTCTTGTGATCTTGGCTTGTTGATCCTTTTGTTCCCCTGAGTTAGATTGGCGTGAGGTTACAATGGCTACCACATATGTACAACTTGCTTAAATATAATAGAGTCGAGTGGTAGGAGCATAATGTGCGAAAGTTGTCGTGCTCCTACGCATCTCACTGAGGCTTGTTGTGGACTTGCTCCATCTGAAATAAAAGCTGTTGTCATTCAAAAAAGGACATTGATGCATTTTTGCTCCGAGTGTCGTGAGGCATTCAAGGGCATCCCAGTAATGGTTAGGAGAATGGAGAGCTGATCTGCACTCACTGAATAGGGAGCTGAGTAAACTAAAAAGTGTGACACGGATCTGACAGTGCATGAGGTGCATCAAAGAATGACTCGGGCAAAGAACTTGAAGTGTTATAGTGTGATGGAGTCCAATTCCACAGATCTACAGGTACACATTAACCATGACATAGGTGTTGTGAATGGTATTTTTGATACTCTTGGTTTGGGGGTGACAAGGATTGTCAAAGTCCTCAGAGTCGGGAAGACTGCATCCGAGAGAAAACCACGACCGGTCAAGATTGTGTATGAAAATCCAGAGCTTGTTGCTAAGGCTGTCAGGAATAAAAATAAATTGGAACGCCCCACTCTATCTCACACGATCAAACAAGAATGCAGCCGGATGCTTAATAAGCTAGCGAAAAGAGAACTCATGGATAGACAAGAGAAGGGCGAGGCTAATCTGGCAATTAAGTATATTTCTGGTGTTCCAAAGTTTCTGAGTGGGGAAAAAAATGAGCGGCGTCACCATTAAGTGTATACTACCAAAACGTTAGTTGACTGAGAACCAAAATTCCGGAATTGTGGGTTGTTCCTGTTATGACATTATTATCTTGGTTGAGAGTGGACTTAGTGAGCATTTTTCTGATAGTGAACTGCAGTGCGGTCCTTACAACATTTTTAGATGTGATAGATCCAGTTATAGAGTCACAAGGTGAGAGGCGGGGGGTCCTTGTATTTATTAGATTATATTAAATCTTCCACGGTGAAGTTAGATACTCGGAAAGTAGAGCAATTGTTTGTGAGATCTCTTGGTTCTACTAAACTCATCATAGGGGGTGTGTATATTCCGCCTGCTTCATCATCTGATCTAGATATTACGCACTGTAAGACTACGGAATATGTTATGCAGAGATATCCATAACTTGAAGTGTACCTTTTTGAAGATTACAACTTACCTGAAGCTCTCTGGTTTAATGATGAGCATGGCGTACTGGTTGACTGTCCTGTCTCATCTGCAGCTGTTTATGTTGTAGTGTCATCTGGTTGCCTTAAACTCTTCCAGATTAACCAGTTGCCAAATGGTGGAGATGTTTTCTTGGATTAAATGTTTGCTACTTCAGAGAATTCATCGGTGGGCCTGGCCGAATGTTGCTGAAAAGAGGTGTCGAGCAGTGTACTGTCGCGCTAGAGGAGAGCTTCGGTCTGTATACCATATCAGCCTTTCACTGTCCTGTCCCATACCTGACCATGTTAAAATGGAACTCTGAAGTCCAATGTAACAGGCATTTCATCTGTTGGTTTGGAGAGTGACTCCAATGAAATAATTTCCAGGATATTCAAGTAGCCAAGCAAGTCTCCTGGTTTGAATGTCTGCTTGAAATAGGCTAAAGGCACTTTGTGCTGCTTCCTTTTTCACGCATCTCTTCAGTTGAGTCAGATTCAGCATTGCCTATATTGCAGGTGAACTGCAGGATTCCACAGCTCCAGTTATTCCACGACAGGTCGACCTTTGTAATTCGCCTCAGACTTTTTCCGTTTTTGGCCACCATACTATAGATGCATGTGACCATGGGTTTATATCCAATATAACATCCTGGGATCCAACTCCCATGCCTTTCATACGAGTCTACGTGCAAGTCCAAATCACCATTGTGCCCCTCAAGAGTTCAGCTTTTGGTCAAAGGTCCCTAAAAACTTAACTTCCCTGGAAAATTGTGTCTAGGTTCCATTCACAGTGCGATTTTTAATTTTTTTGTGTGAATGGGACAAGAACCACCTTATGAGGACTCACATTTAGCTCCTCTGTCACACACCAGTTCCTTAAAATATTTAGGGCTCTTTGCATTAGGCTGGGTATAACAGCATCATGCTTGCCATTTACTGTGTTCTGATCAGATCATCTGCCTATCCCTGGGAAGTATGAATCCTGCTTCGCTCAAAGTTTATCAACAACGAGTGGCCACTTCGATTTAGTACAAACATAAATAAATTGTAATCAAAAATTTGTTTTTCTGCATTGGTGGTAAAATTCAAACTACAAATATAAAGTTATGTTTTATTAGGACTTACCATTACTTATTTTTATTAAATAGATTAAAATTACAAATAAACATTTTACCAAATTATTTTTGCATTTATCACAAAAGTACAAACTATAAGTCACCCAATCTATCACAGATCAAGAATGTAGAGACATGTATGGAGAAATGAAAAAATATAGAATATATGTAAATCATTAAAATATTTAAAATACTGTTAAGATATAACTGTTAGTATGAGGAAGTACTTATATATGCTATTCTACTAACATTTACTATATAAGGGTTTGATCCAAAAAAATGTGAAAACATTAGTTTCAGACACTGCTTTGGATATGATGCGCAGTTTGTAAATAAGAGAACACTATGTTATATGGTTATTGACAGTCAGATTAGTAACTTTAGTACTGCTGAGAGCAGTGTGCTACAGGTTACAGTAATGGGTCCCTTATTATTTAACATTTATGTTAACCACTTATTTAAAACTCCTTAGACGGCATGTATTGTTGCGAATGCAGATGACACAGTGCTTATTTACCAATATAATATGCAGGAACGTTTGAAAAAGGAGGCAGAATATGATCTAAGGGAGATAAAACACTGGTTCAATACAAGTAAAACAACAAAAACCAAGTTTATTGCTTTTACTGCTACACCTGGAAATTTTCCATCTTTTGACAAACTACCAATGGAATCTCCACTATCAAGCATCATGGCAGAGATATACATACAAAACTTAGAAGATAAAATCAACACCATCATAAAAGAAACAGACCCAAACATCAAATGGATAAGATACGTCGATGATATAATATATGACAATCAAAAAACCAACATAGACCATATCCTCGAAAACATAAACCAAATCAACAACAATATAAAATTTACAATAGAAAAATTCAAAAATTTGTGGTGAATGAACTACAAGTTCGTGCCATCCCGAGTGTTTGAGTATTTACTCACTTACTCAAACTCAACTCAACAATAGAAAAATAATCAAACATCATAAACTTCCTAGACTTAACACTAATCAGAAAAGAAAACCAGATTGAATACAAAATATACAGAAAACCTACACAAACAGACATCACTATACCTAAACACCTCAATACAACCACACACACAAAATGGCCACATACATAAAATCTCGGGACGCAGCAAGTGCGTTATGGTAGTGAATTTTCATTAAACTATTTTTTAATAGCAATAATGTGTGTTTTTTTAAGAAAGCAGGCATCAAATTTGGCTACCAGTATAATCTATATAGTAAAAACAATGTGCCATGTTTCATCAAAATAACTTTATTGTTTGAAAATGTACAAAAATTCCCGAAAGTAAACATAAAGTGTTCCCGAAAAAATTCGTTTCTTGGTCAACCTTATAGGTTAATAGCAAATTGAGCTATTCAAATATTAAGCATTTGATCAAAATTCGCTACCGTAACGCACTTACTGCGTCCAGAATTTTTTTTCTTACAAACATGCATAATATTTCGATGGAAAATGCAAAAATGCAATAACCTAAGGCGTGTTTGATTTAAAAAAAAAAGAAAATTTGTATCACCAACGACTTATGGGCCACCCTGTGATTGTAGAAATAATTTTTTAAGATGTAGCTCAAGACACCCTATAATTAATATATACAATTTTTTTTCATATGTTGTATAATAACAGATATATTGAACTTTATTGATTTTTTTTACGAAAATTCTACAACAATTATATACTATTAAACGATAAACTCTATAGCTAAGGCTACTGCCAAGCGTCAGAGAAAGGGTCTATTTGAAATGAATTTTCTGGAAACATTTTATTAAAATGAAGGACAATGACGGTTGAAACTAAGACTTCAGGGTTTGTAAAACATTCTTCATGAGACACTTTATTTCCATAGCCCGTATTAGATTCAAGTTCTTTTCCTAAATGTTGCCAATTTTGACGTTTAAATCGCAACTTTGACGTTTTGTGAAAAACCTCAATTTATGTTTATTTAAATGCGTATAACTTTTTTGTCTTTTGACATACAGAGCTAAATTTTGGTATGTAGCTTATCTATAGGGATTTAAACCCGCGTACCAAATTTGGTTGCCCTTACTTTGTTAATTCCGGAGATATACATTTTTTTTAAAAGAAAACACAAAATTTTCTGGGAAAATCTGGACCGATTTTCCTGGCTAACGAACTTATCCAAGCCATTTGCAAAAGGAAGGTATTCGCCAAATTTGATCAAAATCGGCTCATTATTTTTTGAGTTATCGGTGTGATACATATATATATATATATATATATATATATATATATATATATATATATATATATATATATATATATATATATAAACATATAAAAATTTTAACTGACCCCGGAAATGTGTTCTGGGGGGCCTAATTAGCGCTCATTTGAAGAAATTTTTTCAAAATTCAAAAGTCGGGATCTCCTCATTAGTGAATTTTTTTTAAGAAAATTCACTAATAAACATAATGCGTCACTCCATAATGACAAACGAGAAAAGGAATACAACATCATAATACAAATAACACAAATAAATGGATACAGCAAGAAGACAATAGCAAACCTCGTTAAAGAAGGTCTCGAGAAAAGATAAGGCTGATGAGGAAATAAAGGTAGTATTGCTCCTACATGTAATAGGAGAAAATGGACTAGATATATTCAACATGTTCCAGGAAGACAAAAAGGAAACTCTAGTAGATGTACTAAGCTGTTTTGATGCGTACTTTCTCCTGAAAAGGAAAGCAACTATGGAAACTTCCCATTTAATAGTGTAATACAGAGAGAAGACCAGTCACTAGATTCATTTATAACTGAGCTGAAGAAACAGTCGTCTTACTGTGAATTTGTATGCACCAAGGATGAACGCAAAACTATTTACGCAGAAAGAATGATTCGTGATATTAGGATTAAATGACAAGCAGATGCAGCAAAGATTAATCAGAGAGTGTGACATGTCACTGGAGAAAATACAGGAATACTGCAAGTCAATTGAATTATCAAATCAACACCTGAAACCTCTGATGCCTCAAGAGGAGGAAGTGAACAGTCAAATGTACAAAGAAATGCAGCCGCTGTGGGTTATAACATCCCCCAAGATAATGTCCAACCTTCAATAAGACATGTGCAAAATGCCAACATCGAGCACACTTTGCAAGAATGTGTCTTTCCAAACAAGATGGTTCTGAAAGTAACAAAAATGAAGAAGTCAAAGTCAACAACATACAGCGGATGGCAGGACAAAGAAATTTTGCAGAAGACAGTATACGTTGATGAGCACAAACTGGACATCAGTGCTTTTTCTACAAACTGGTATGAGTGTATTCAAATAAATAGAATTAAAATCAAGTTTAAACTAGACAAAGGGGCAGAGTTGAGTGTCTTACCGCTGAGGAATTTAAAAGATTTAAAATTAAGCATGAAGGAATTAATCCCTTGTGATGTCACAATAATCTAATATGGTGACTGTCGCTCAAAATGTTTAGGTTAAATGAGATTGAAGTGTTTATTTAAGAATCATAATGCTGTTGCAAAGTTTTTAGTTGTAGATCTTGAGTATGAACCTATTCTGTGACTTAATGACTGCATTAAATTCAATTCAATTTCTAGAATTAACCTCTTGGAAACAAAGTTGTTTTCTGATTGTAAATTACTGCCAGTCAGGTAAATAATTATATTTCAAATGTCAAGATGTTTTCGTAGGACTTGGATATATGCCCAGTTTTGTAGATATTAAATTAAAAGCAGATGCAGTAGCAGTTATACAGGAACAACGGAGAGTGCCAATAAAGTTACAGTAAACGCTTAAAGGGACACTTGATGACATGGGAGTATAAAAACATAATTGCTAAAGTTAATTATCCAACTGATTGGGATCATTCTGTTATGATCGTTGAAAAACCGAAAGGTAGCTTACGACTTTGCCTAGACTCAAAACCCTTGAATAAATACATATGTAGAGAATACTATCTTATTCCTTGTTGTAATTATATTTTATGTTTTCTTGAAGGAAAAACTATGTTCACTGTAATTAATATGCGAGATGGGTTTTGGCAAATCCAAATGAACGAAGAAAGTTCAAAATTATGTACCTTTAACACCCCTTTT
Source organism: Tillus elongatus (assembly GCA_964006375.1). NCBI lineage: Eukaryota > Metazoa > Arthropoda > Insecta > Coleoptera > Cleridae > Tillus > Tillus elongatus. The sequence goes on along the minus strand of OZ023265.1, from coordinate 189,909,991 downwards.
GGGCGTTATAAATTCAATAGGGTCTCATTTGGAATTTGCAGCATTCCAGAAATGTTTCAAAAGAAAAACTTGGAGATGTTTGGAGACATCCCCGGTGTGAGTATCTATTTTGATGATTTGATAATAAGTGGATCTACTGAAGAACAACACAACAGAGCATTGAAAGAAGTATTAGAAAAAGCCCTGAAATTTAATGTCAAATTCAATTTTAACAAATTGCAATACAAACTAGATGAAGTAATTTTCTTAGGCCAGGTATTATGTAAAAATGGTATTCAGCCATCAAGTGAAAATATTGAAGCTGTCTTAAATATTGAAACGCCAAAGAACTGACAAGATTACTTAAGAGTTCTCGGCCTGTTGAAATAATGATACCTAACTTACCACAGCACATATTTAACATGATAAACCTCACAAGGAAAGCTGAACATTTTTCTTGGTCCGAAATGCATCAGCAAGAGCTATATACATTTGACAACCCTGATCACAAATAAACTAATTCTAAAATTATTTGATGCTAATAAGGACATAGTAGGGGTTAAGGAGTCGCGGGCCAAAGGACTCCAGGGGGCAAGCTGAGGAAGTGGAAATAACAACATAAACTCCCGATGAAGCTTTCCCCAAGACCGTCATGCGCGGTAAAAATCCGCATCCTGCACGAGGTGACCCTGCTAATAACTAAACATGACGGATCTAGACAAGGAGGTCGAACTAAACTCCCCCAATCTACGGTGTCACGTGACCCGTGCCTATGGATGGATGGCACCAGGGCGATGGTGTCGTGAACGGAACCTCTGGAGTACCAGGCAACCCTCCAGAGTAACCCGCCTTGCACCACACAGGGGGTTCTGATGGTGTGGACAGTATTTCCCCCATTCTCGTGGGAACAACATGAAGATTATAAATACATATAAAACCAAAACCAATGAGGCTCGGGGAGTGGCTCCGGCTACAGACTTGAGCCTTGAGTCTATCCCGGAAACGGAGACGAGCCAGGGTGCGGCAGCGGACTCTGGAGGTCCCACGACCGGCGTAGATACGGGGGATCAGGGGGTAGCTTCGGCCAGAGACCTGTCCCCGACACCCAAGCTGGAGGCTGGGTCCCACCGGAGGGCGGCGAGCTCCGCGGACTCCGGGGGCCCCTCCACCAGTGAGGACTCTACTGTTAGAGTAGAGGGACTGCCCCGGCAGTCCAAGCGTCTTTCCGGGGCGCAAAGAAAGAAGCTCCGGAGGGCGCAAAAAATGGCGGCCGGGACCTGGACGGTCGAGAAACCTGTAAAGGCGCAAGAGGGGAGTGCGGGTCAGAAGAGGACGCGCTCGAACTCTAGCACGCCCACTACAGACAGACGTTCCAAAAGGGCCAGGGTGCCTGTAAAGGCGCAAGAGGAGAGTGCGAGTCGGAAGACGCCGCGCTCTGGCTCTAGCACGCCTACTACAGACAGACCTCCCAAAGGAACTAAGGCCGGAACACCGGCGCAGACTGGCTCTTACAGGGAGGCTACGGAGGGCCTCGGGATGGCGGTGATTGACAGACGCCATCCTGAGGTCACGCTAGACCAGGGGAAGGCGGACCTGATCCAGGCTGCGGTGGTAGCTGCAGTGGACTCTCTTCAGGAAGGGGAGAGCCCGCCTCAGTTCCACCGGACGCGCCTGACGGGGGGCATCCTCTGGATAACCTGTGCCGGCCCGCAGTCGCGGGACTGGCTGCGGAAAACGATTGGGGGCCTCGGTCAGATTTGGGAGGGGGCGGACTTGACAGCCGTCGAGCCCAAGGAACTCCCAAAGAGACGCAAGGTCCTCGTACGGATCCCTGACACCGTCCCGCAGGAGACGGTGATCAGCAGACTTAAGATCCAGAACCCTGAACTGGGGACGCAACACTGGTCGGTTCTAAGCAGGAAGGCAGAGGAGAAAGGACAGACGCTCGCCTTCTCGATCGACCCGACATCTTACAGAGCCCTTGAAGGAACCTCCTTCAAGGCATTCTGGGGCATGGGAAGGGTTAGCTTCCGCCCACTGGGGAAGCAATTAAGGGTTAATGGGACTTAGGTTCCTTCAGGTCAACCTCCAACACAGTAGGGCAGCCACGGCCGGACTACTAATGGCTCTGAGGAACACGGATGTGGCCCTCATCCAGGAACCGTACTCCTACAAAGGAGAGATCAAGGGACTCGGCGGAGCTAATGGAAAGCTCATCTACAGCAGGTCCAGCGAGAATCCGAGGGCCTGCATTTTTGTCAGGGAAGGGATAGAGTTTCTCCCTCTAATGAATTTCTGTTCCAGGGACCTGGCAACGATCAAAATCCGATGTGGAGGAGCGGATGGGCTGAGGGACATTACTGTCGCGTCAGCCTATCTGCCAGGGGACAGCACGGACCCTCCTCCACCCAACGAATTGGAGCAGCTGATGGTGGGTAGCAGAGCAGGTGGATGGCAGACCATCATCGGCATGGATGCGAATGCGCACCATGAGTTGTGGGGTAGCTCGGACACAAACTCTAGGGGTGAGGCACTTTTACAATTCTTTATGAAATTTAATTTAGACATATTGAATAGAGGTAATAAACCGACATTCGTCACAACACGGCGTGAGGAAGTTTTAGACCTAACAGTTTCCACCCAGTTTCTGGGTGACTTTGTTAAAAGCTGGGCTGTGTCTGGGGAAGTGAGTAGCTCAGACCACAGATACATCCGGTTTGAAATCGCCAAAGTCGAAAGAGAAACGGTATGGTACCGGGACCCCCGCAAGGCGGACTGGGAAGCCTACAGGGCAGACCTAGCCGTGGAACTGCGGGGGGTTGAGAGGGCCATAAGGGATTCAATAGACCTCGAGATTGCAGCAGTCCAATTGCGAGACGCAATTACCTCGGCCTATAACGCCAACTGCCCCCTGAAAATGAGGGTGTCCACCAGGAACGTCCCATGGTGGAACGAGGACCTCAGGCAAAGGAGGACGCAGGTTCGTAAGCTGTTTAACGCGGCCAAAAGGTCGGGAGCATGGGATGAATATAGACAGGCCCTATCGACCTATAACAAAAGACTGAGGGACGCCAAGAAGGAGTCGTGGAGGAGGCACTGCGAAGAAGTGGAAAACACGTCCGAGAGTGCTCGACTACACAAGATCCTGTCTAAGGGCCCTCAGACTAACATAGGCTCCCTTAGAACACCCACGGGAGGCTTTACAAGCTCGGGGGAGGAAACTATGGAAATTTTACTCCAGACGCACTTCCCCGGCTGTAACATAATAAACCAATCACCTCCGGACTGGGAACACTCAGAAATAGAGGCGCCTTATAGGCGGGCATCTAGAGTAGACTGGACAGTCGCTAAAGAGGTGGTTACCTGGAGCAAAATCAGATGGGCCATTAACAGCTTTAAGCCATACAAATCGCCGGGATTTGATGGAATAATGCCCATCATGCTCCAACAGGGGATAGATATACTGGCGCCGGTGCTTACCCTCATTATGAGGGCCAGCCTGGCTCTGGGGTACATTCCGAGGGCATGGAGACTGGCCAGGGTTGTATTTATTCCTAAACCTGGGCGTCCAACAGACCAGGCAAAGTCCCTGAGGCCAATAAGTCTCATGTCCTTCTTGCTGAAAACAGTGGAAAAACTGCTCGACCGGCACATTAGGGGCGGTGTACTGGAAGCATATCCTCTACACTGCGGACAATATGCATACAGAGCAGGATTCTCAACAGAAACAGCACTGCACCAACTGGTGCTGAAACTGGAGAATACGCTGGAGAACAAGGAGGTGGCGCTGGGGGCCTTTCTAGACATAGAGGGGGCCTTTAGCAACACCTCGTTCGGATCGGTTCTGGCAGCTGCCCGGGAGCGTGGAATAGAGGAGACCTGCTGCAGGTGGATCGGTTCCATGCTCAGGGACAGGGCGGTGTTCACCTCACTCGCGGGAGGGACTCTGCTGGCGGGGGTCGCGGCGGGGTGTCCGCAGGGGAGCGTTCTGTCTCCCTTGCTCTGGTGTCTAGTCGTGGACGGCCTGCTGGGGAGGCTCTCGGGAGGGGGGTATGAGGTACAGGGCTATGCGGACGACATTGTCATCATAGTCCGAGGAAAGGTCACACAGGCAGTGTGGGAGCGTATGCAGACTGCACTGAAAGTGGTGGAAGGGTGGACGGTTGATCAAGGGCTCGGGGTGAGCCCCGAGAAAGCAACCGTCGTGCCGTTTACGAGGAGGAGGAAGTGTGAAAGCCACAGAACTCTCACTCTATACGGTAGGAGCGTTCCAATGGCCAGGGAGGTAAAATATCTTGGGGTCGTATTGGACTCTAAGCTAACCTGGAATGGTCACATTGGAAAAATACTGCGTAAGGCAGTCATGACCTTAGCCGTCACTAGGCGGCTATATGGAAAAACGTGGGGACTAAGACCTAGTATGGCCCACTGGCTGTACACAAGGGTGGTCAGACCATCGTTAACATATGCGGCACTGGTCTGGTGGCCTAAGGTGACACAATCCAGTGCCAAACAAAAACTAGGCAAGATCCAAAGGATGGCTTGCCTAGGCATCACAGGGGCCATGTCCTCAACCCCAACAGCCGCCATGGAGGTGTTGCTGGATCTACCCCCCCTACACTTCGTTATTATGGGAGAGGCCAGGCTAGGACTATACAGACTAGCCTGCAATGGTAGACTGAAGATCAACCCAGGCTTCAGGGGCCACTGCAAAATTCAGGAGATCGTGAAGGAACCCATGCTTGAAATGAGGTCAGACTTCGCGAGCCCGCGAATGTGCAGGGAAAACAACTTCACAGTGGAAATCCCTGATCGCGGGGCATGGCGGGAGGAGACACCGGGCATACCACGGGACGCGCTCGTCTGGTTCACGGACGGATCTGGCGGGGAGCGTGGGACGGGGGCAGGTGTTTACTCGGAAGGACCGAGGGTAAGTCACAGTATTTCCCTCGGAGCCCATGCAACGGTGTTTCAGGCCGAGATGTACGCCATCCTGCACTGTGTGCGGGAGAACAAGAGGAGGGGCTACACCAACAAGCGGATCCTCATAGCCACAGACAGCCAGGCAGCCCTTAAGGCACTAAGTAGCCCACGGGTAAATTCCTGGCTGGTGAGTGAGTGCCGAGACGAGACGAGCGACCTGGCTGGGCAGAATGAGGTGACCCTCATCTGGGTGCCGGGTCACTCGGGGGTCAAAGGCAATGAAGAAGCTGACAGTCTCGCAAAGAGGGGGTCAGCAGAACCATTTATGGGACCAGAACCGGCTCTGGGCGTGTCAAAGAGCACTGCCAGGGGAGCCATTAAGTCCTGGGTCAGAAACCAACACAAGGTGTACTGGGCGGACTGTCCAGGGCTCAGACATGGGAAGTCAATAATTGACGGACCCAGTTCAAAGAGAGCTGTGGAGCTGCTAAACCTTAGCAGAGGACAGCTCAGAAACACAACAGGTCTCTTGACGGGACACATGGCCGTCAAGAAACACCTACATAAAATGGGGCGGTTCGAAGGGGACCTCGCATGCAGACTCTGCGGCGAGGGGGAGGAATCAGCCCAGCACATCTTGTGCGAGTGTATAGCTCTGGACCGGAAAAGACAACTGATCTACGGTCACTCTAGACCGGAGACAGAGCAATATAAAACTTCACCCTACCAATCGCTGTGCAGACTAGTTCAAGGCACAGTGATTTTGGAATGGGTGGAGTAAGACTAGGGGTATGCACAATCAACCAAGGGTTGCGGTGCTATCGGGGCGGCAAGGCCGCGGACGAGCCCTGAGAGAACAAAAAAAAAAAAAAAAAAAGGACATAGTAATACAAACTGATACATCAAGCAAATACATGGGTTGTGTAATGATGGAATAAATGCATCCAGTTTCATTCGCATCTAAATCACTAAACAAAGCCGATGTAAGATATGTTCAAATTGAAAAGCAGCTGCTAAGTAATATATTTGCATGTGAAAATTTTCACTTTTGGATATATGGACAAGAGGTAGTGATTCAAACAGATCACAAACCCCTGATCTCAATTTTTCAAAAAAAACTTGAATGATGTTACTGTTTGATTGCAGCGCCTGCTTTTGAAACTGTTGGAATATAAAATTAAGCTAGTATATATTCCAGGGTCAAAAATGTATGTAGCGGACACATTGAGCAGATCTTACATAAAAACAGAAATTCCTGTTGCTGAGGAAATGTAGTACACTGTGCACTCTGTCAATAATAATGCCCATGTCAGATGAAAAGAAACTGATGATTCAAAATGCCATTGACAGTGATCCAGTCTGATCACAAATAAAAACATTTTGCTCTATTAATGGGCCGAAGTACAATAAAATAGATAACCCTGAATTGAAACATTATAATCAGTTGAAAAATAGTATCCACTTATTAGATAATCTCTTGTTTTTTAACTCCAAGTTCATTGCAACCTCTAAACTCAGACAAGATATGCTTAAGCTTGTACATTCAGCTCACTTCGGAATACAAAAATGTAAGCTTCATGCACGTGACGTCATGTATTGGCCAAAGATGTCTGAAGATTTTGAAAAATTCATTAGCAATTGTGAAACATATCAACTCAATAGACTAGCAAATCAAAAATAGACACCAATACCTCACAAAATACCAGATAGGCCTTGGTAATACCTACATTCAGATTTTTTCGAATACAATCGACATGATTATTTCTTAATTGTAGATGCATATTCACACTGGTTAGATATTTCCAGTATCAGACAAAACCGCACAGACTGCTTTGTTGTTGTAAGTATGTATGTTCAAGATTTGGTGTGTCTGATAATTTTAATGCAGATAATATGCCTTATAATAGCAAACACCTGAGAGATTTTGCCAAGTCGTGGATTTTGAGTTCGAATTTTCAAGCCCATACGATCACAAATCCAATGTGTTCCGTCGTTATTTTCGACACCTTTTTTGCCACGCGCACCTGTCGACTATGGATACCAAAACACAGTTGGTAACACTGGGCACATCAAGCAATGATGGTCAACATGAAGATGGCACCCTGGAGATTTAGGTTTTCGGACGGCGTCTGATTGGTTGAAGAGGCCGCCTACCCCTTCTCGACCCCGAAGCACACTGAGACTTCGGAATCAAGAACGCTGTAATTTGCCTATTTGATCAATGATCGTTCTAGAGTGCAGTTCACTCTCAGTTCGAATTCTTCGTTGTTATCTGGGCATGGGGCGCAGACAGACCCGCAGCAGCCACGTGACCTTCTGAAAGGTGTTGGAAACCAACGTGGACCATAAGTGCTACAAACTGCAAGTGCCAGGGCAGAAGGCTGCACCTTATTTTCCATCTGTCCCACAAGTCATTTATTCTGTGAGGAAGGAAGGTTCCCGAAACACATCGAGCTGCTCATTCACGACGTCCCCGGCAAGAAAAGATATTTTGTTTATACTGTTGAATCTGCCTGTAGATATTAATGATTACAATTTCTTGTATGAAAATCTTGATAGTTGTGAACTCATAATAAATTATGATCTGGGATACTTGCCAACAGAGTGTGATGAAAATATTACTTGTGTAAATGATGATCTTGTAGATTTAAGCATTTCAAAGACTGTAAACTACAATGCTACAATCATAGCCAGATGTGAGTAAGAGTGATACAAGACAAAAGGATAGTGATGACTTCATTTAAGTCCACAGATTGTGGACTCACAATCATGGACTTCCCAAGGAACACAACAAGTAAGACTCTTATCATAAAACCTCCTGCTCAATTGTCAGATTATGCCCTATAAAAAAAGGGAAAAGCGTGTTGTGTACACGGCACCTTAATAGTTGGCCTGAATAATATATCTGTCAAAGTCACAAATGACATATGGGAATTGGCAGTAATCTAAGGTTAGAGTTGGGTTTACTCAATGTATGATTATGATACACAGCTGGCGACATGAAATATGTGCATTTGATTTAGAATAAACCACAACAGGTATATTAAGTTGGAGTCGGGCCACTGAATGCTACATAGGCAATAATCCAGAGATAGTTTTTGAAAACAATTTTTAAACAGGACAGCTCTGAAGCTGTTTATGTAGAATCTAAAGTTATAGATATGAGTCTTATTGTTTTCAGATATTGCTTTCATAGAAATTAGCATGTGGGTTTGGATGAAACAGAACACTTTCATGAAACTCTGTTTAGGCAAAATTCAAGAACACCAAGATTTCTAAAAAATCGGCAAATAGTGCATTCTTGTGATGCTAAATTTAAAGTAGTTACCTATTTTGTTGTAACTTGTAGAGAGTCCCACCTACATTATTAACTTTACAAAATATCTCATTATTTACACCTTAAAAACACAATTTTTAATTAAATAATAATAATCCTAAACCTAAAAAGGTATATTTTGTAAATGTCTTTAAAGTTGATGGTTTGCAAGATATTTGCCATTGAGTGTTTAGATGCAACAACATATCATATATTTCTTTATTCCACTGTACATAGCGGTCTTCCATAAAATGACATTTGAAATTACATTGTTGTCAAGTAGATTTATTCCAGTTATTGTAAATCAAAAAAACCACTTTGAAATAACTACACTTGGAGAACCCAAATCACTACAACACATTAAAAAAAAACAAGTTACGATCGTTTCACTAACCAAGCTAGCGTCATCAAAGAATGAATAATTCTACATATCTTACATCATACAAATCTGATTAAATTTGTGTGCAGGTAGTTTGTCCATAACGATTGAGGGTGGTCCAACTACACAAAAAATAACATATCTCATTTGGCGGAAATACCTGAAATCTTTTAATATCTGTCGGACGTGCTTCTGTCTGTCTTTCTTGTAAAGTGGACAATCAATAAACTCCCCATAGGCGACAGAGTCAAATTCATACACTTTTTATTATTACTATATGTAGCAATATACAGGTGTTCCAAAAGTCGCTAATTAAATGTCACACGAAGATAGACTATCTCCTGCCTTTTCAGAAAAACCATTTATGATCTTATGAAAAAGTTTACTGTTTTCAAGATATTGAGTTTAAACACTTCCAGAATCTCATTTTTGTGCATGTTAATCCTCAATAATGGCGTTATCGAATCAATCTGAAATATGTTGTGTTATTATACACATCTAAAGAAAAAGAAAACTTAAAAAAGAAAGAAGAAAACAAAAACAGGTCTTTTCTCCCCCCCCCCCCTTTAATTTTGAAGAAACCGCAGTACTGAAAAAAAGCTGGTTCATAATTTCAAAAACTTCCATGTTTTATGAAGATTTTAAAATGGCATAAAACATTATCAATATCTCTGAAAATATTTCACTGTCGACGATTGGCAGTAAATTGGGAAGTAAAATCAGGTAGCTAATAAACAAAAACGAACAGATTGTGACATTTATAAAAATTATTTATGTCAGTGTCGGTAAGCTTAATAATTTGTACTTGCTACACACATGCTCACTTCTCAGTAAATTCACTTACTAACGGACTTTGTTTTACTCTGGAATTTTTGATACAATGGAAAATCGAGTGAATTGCACCCATCAAGAGTATGCAGACATGCATCTCATTTATAAAGAGACTCGACACGTGCCATACAGAGGTAGTGTGGGTTACAACGACAGAAGCATGGAAAGGATTTATGCACAGCGCTGCTCAGACAGACGACATCCATATTACAGTGTGTTCATAAGAACCTGTAACACCTACAGCACTGGTTGAATGTCTGACATCGATCATATTGGTCGAACTGGATGACGTTGAACTGCAGACGAGGATGCTGTTATGGAATAACATGGTTCCTCGGACACGGAAAGTACAGAGAACAACTGGTGTCCCAAGGTCTACTACTAATATAATTCGGAAAAGGTATGGGTACCAAGTTTTGGAACCGTGTGACTACATTGCGGAAGCGATTTTGCAAAATTACAGTCAAATGTTGATGCAGTCTGCTAAAGGCTGAGTGTTAAGAAAAATCATGCACGATCCCAATCTCTTTAATGAAGTGTCATGGAGTGACCAGTCAGCATGTAAAAATGCTGGACACATGAACCTTCACAACTTTCATAGTTGGGAATTTGAAAATACACATGGGTTCAGACAGCATCAATCTCAGCATCAATTTAAGATAAACCTTTAGGCCGGAATTTTTAACACAATACTTTTGGGACCCATGGAACTGCCTCCTATGTGAAATGGTCAAAGATATTTGGAGTTTTTACAAAATAATTTTTCAGAACTGCTGGAAGATACTCCATTAGAAATTCGAAGTAGAACGAAACATTTTGGGACGTCCGCGGACTGTCTCAATAGATCAAGAAGAGAACATTATGGTTTGTGTAACAGAAAAATCCAGAAAAAGTTCCAGACCTATGCCTGTAGGTACTGGAATAAGCAAATTGGCAGTTCTGAAACGTTTTTTAACTAAAGGAACAGTTGATATTAGCATAGTTTTCACAAACTCAACTCACAAAGAGAATGTAAAAACCCACACATACAGTTTTAAAAATGAATGATAATCAAACCAACTCAATTTGTTACTATTACTGTAAGAAAACAACACATAAAAATACCTCCTCGTAAGTAAGATTACTGCATTTTATTTAAAGCTAAACACACTTATATAATACAAAAAATGAAAATTTAAAATCAGTTTTCAGAACTGTGAATATCCCTGAAAAAATTACTGCTCACTACAGATCTAACACACTGTAATATTACGTTCCTTTCTTGACGTATCTCGCTATCCAGCAATCTTTCCAATAAAGTTACTCTACGCTTCTTAAAATTCTTATATGGAAACTTATCTGTTGTTGCCTGCTTACTTAACCTATCACTTGTCCTATTTTCCTCTTTCGATTCTACAGAATTAACCTTAGACGGGCGTTTCCTCTTTCGCTTATGACCACTTTGATTACCCTCAACACTTTCATTTGCTTCTTGTGAGTTTCTGTCATTTATCACAGCATCATCGACATCAATAACAGGTGTTCTAGAGATTTTTTCCTCGACAGGTTGGTCATCATCATCGACAATGTTGGTACACTGTTCATGCTGCAAGTTTGAGGTTAAGTTATTTTGTAAACAAGGAACTTCAGTCATTGATGAACAGGTGGCTGCATTATTTGCTACAAGAGTCACTGTTTCTGAGGAATAACTTTTTACTAGTGTAACAGCACTAGAACTTGGCATTACATCTTCATTATCTGTGTAATCATCTGATAGATAAGCACCCATAATTGCATTCAAACTATTATTAACAGTAGTTTTTGGTGTATTGGCAATCCTAGATTCAGTATTCCATTCGCTATCGTCGTATTTAGTTTCTTCTTCCATCTCCCCAGTTTCGTCAACCAGTTCCTTCGTACCTCTAAATGGATACATGTTGTTATTCCAGTTAAATTTTTCGTCTATAATAGAGACATGTTTCTTGGTAACAGGTTTTCTTTTTTTCAAATTTTGTTTTTGGGTATATTTAGTGGTTTTGTTGGAATAGCTATTTGATTTCATCACTGAAACAGAAAAGAAAAAGATTATATGTATACAGGTTTCATTAGGGTTTTCAAGGCATATTAAAATTATGGAACAACATAATTTTCTGGTTACAGCTTAAGCTGTAAAAATCATCTAGATCATTCTCTCAAAACATAATAGGCCAGTAGGCTTAAAATCCAAATCAGAAATAATTGCTACAAAAGGTTTTATTGTTTTAGTGGCTTCATTTGTTGGCCAATATGACTATCCTAGGTTTTCCCCCCTGCTGTGCTTAAGTGGTGGTGGGGGGGTAAAAATGTACACCTAAAAAGGGCATAATTGTGGTTTTACCGTTATATCTGGTGAAGGACTCACAATATCGAAAACATGGCCCTATTAAAAATTGAAGGGCATTAAATTTTGCATTGAATGAGATCAAGCACATAGTTTTTAAAATACTCGTTCCCATACTAGCGCTGATCAAAGTTGGGCATATTTTACATATTTATGAAAAGTTTAATATCATCTAAACTAACAGCTTTGGTCAACGATGGTCAATTTATTCTCCACAGGGTTCTTCTGGTGCAAACATTGTCTTGCCAAAGAGCAGGTGTCTTGTCATGTCTGCAGCCGGACAGGAACATAGCATGTGCTCTGCTGTTTCGTCACTGTCCACATACAGTCGGCACTCAGTCTCTTGACCGAGACCAATTCAGTGCATGTGGGCATGCAAGCGGCAGTGTCCTGTATATAGGCCGACTAGAGCTCTCAGTTGTCTGTTTAGCTCTAGAAGTTTCTTAGCCCTTGACTATGAAGGTGTTAGAGTGTGCTAATCCTGGCAGATTTTGCCATTGCTGGATTGTCCTATCTGTCCAGGTCTTTAAGGTGCGTTTTGCTGTGCATGATGTTATCTCCAGCACAGGTTCTGGTCCAATAAAATCCTCCTGGGCACCACTCCTGGCAAACTATATTTAAAAAATAATTTTTAAAAGTTCCAATACGCATTCAATTTTACAAAGAACACGCTCCAAATCTTTTGCTGTCTTCACAATCTGTTAAAACTCGTTGGGGTACATGACTTGATGCAGCCATATTTTATGCTGTAATGTCATTAAAAGCGTTATTAACAATCTGAACGACTGCTCTTCCACCGCTCTCATAAACTCCAGAATTTTTTTTAAAAATCCAGCCTTAAGGAAAAATTTAATACAAATAAATATATAAATAAATAAATAAATAAAAATAAATAAATATAAATATTTATATATATATATATATATATATATATATATATATATATATATATATATATATATATATATATATATATATATATATATATATATATATTTAGGACTATGTGAAAACTGGAACCTGTGATGAGCACTAATAAGTACACTTGGAGAACACCCAAATCACCACAACACATATTTCAGAGACCTTACGATCGTTTCGTTGACAATGTCAACATCTTCAGAGGAAGAAAATTCTCTCCCCTGAAGATGTCGACATTGTCAACGAAACGATCGTAAGGTCTCTGAAATATGTGTTGTGGTGATTTGTGTGTTCTCCAAGTGTACCTACTATATATTTAGGAATCGTCGTAGATGATACTTAGATTCCATGATCATGTTGATTACATATGTAAGAAAATAGCTAAAAATCAGGTGTATTAGGTTGAGTTGGTAGTTGTCTGTTGAGATATTCAAGGACAATTGTTTATAACCGCACTATACTGCCTCATCTGCATTCTGGTGGAACGATTCTTTATCTGGCTACAAAGGGTGAAATACAGAGGCTCCAAGTGTTGCAGAACATGGCAATGAGAATCATTCTTGGGTGTGGTAAAAGAACCAGTGTGAGAAGTATGCTCTCACAGTTGGGCTGGATCAGTGTGGAGAATATGGTGGAGATGAATGCTTTGGTTTTTATCCACGAGATTAAACTGGGACTAATGCCGGATTATTTAGCAGATAGGTTAACTAAATTTAGTGACACGCATCAATAATACTGCACTGGGCATTCCGAGAACTTTATTTCTAGAACATAAAAACTCTAAAGCACCACAAAATTCAATTTTTATCGAAGCACTTATAGCATATAATAAATTAGATAGTAAATTAAAAACTGTTAACTTGAATTTTTTTTAACTAGGCTTAAAAACTGTATATCTAAATTTAGAAGTGGATTAACATAGTTTGTTTAAAAAAGATTTAGTTTTAAAAAATTACATATATTGTATATAGGTAAGTTAGTGAGTATTACATATTAGACTTGATTTTAGTGAGTCAATTGTGTTTAAGTAGTCAATTGTATATACTCGTCGTTTTGTGTAAATTAGTAGCATTTTTGCTAAATAAACTTAATTATTATTATAAAATATGTATACTTACGTCTTGATTTGTCTCTTCCGAACTTGTTTTTCCTTTCACCGATTCTTTCACCCCTTGATTCCATAGCTGCTTGTTTTTCATTTTGTCTTTCAATATTTCTTTTAGCAGGAAAATTTTTCTTTCTATCGGCTATCCATTTTGCTATATCTTCAGGAGTCTGGACATTTCTTATTTTATCATACAAACCAGTGGCGTGTTGCATTCTGATATGTTTCTCGATTATCTTCTGATGAGCGGTAAACTGACAACCATCAATACCACACACAGTGTGTTCTTCAAAATGCCTTTGATATAGCTCGTACGTCCAAAACTCTTTTTCACATGTATCACATGAAAGAGTTGCACACTGATCAATATTTTCTATAACTGTATCTTCTTCAAAGCCTTCAGTGTCACAAGAACCTTCCGAATCAGAACTAGACCATGAAAGAACACAACTGCAGTTCTGATGGTCCTGATTTAAAAAAAAAAAAGAATTAGTTAGTAAATTATACAAAAAAGGAAGACAACATGATGAACAATTCTAAACAAAAACGGTTCAATATTTTGATTATTCTCCTCACATTGGAACACATCTTTTTTAAGAATTATTCAACATGCACTAGAACAGAAAAACAAAAAGATAAAGCTTGAATAGTGATAGTTAACTAAAACTGTTTTTTTTTTCTTAAAGAGTTCACAACAATTATGAAAAATTAAAAGCTGAAAAGACTTTAGTACTTTTACTCACTTGTGAATTAAGAAAACATGTAAAAAAAATCGTTAAGTAACTTACGGGTTGTGTCCTTTTGCAAGAAAACATATGAGTTTCTTGAGAGATGGTATAGCAAATGTATACCATTAATATCCTAAATCACTAGTGACACAATAGCAACATAAAATAATACAAAAGTTACACATAAATTAATAGCAAATACAATAATTTTAGTTTTGATAAATCAATTAATCACATTGTTAAGTTAGGAATTGTTCATTTACCTTCAATAAACAGTTTTCAATATATTTTTATCAATTTTCCCCTAAAGTTCTGTATTCGTAAATATAGGGACCAAACATAAAAGTTCATCTAATATAATGACACAATGTCATAAAATGTCAAAAACCATTAATTTCCTAAAAAAATAAATCAAGTCGGCCATGGAACTTGGATCATTCCACACCACAGTATGTGTATAAAAGTCTGGACGCATCAAGTGCATTATGGTTGTCAATTTTCATTAAAATGTTTTAAAACATCAAATGTGTTTTTTTTTTAAGAAAGCAAGACACCAAATTTGGTTACCAGTATAACCTATATAGTAGAAACAATGTACCATATTTCATCAAAATAACTTTGTTTGAAAATGTACAAAAAAATTTCGAAAATAAACTTTAAATGTCCCCGGCGTCTTCAGTTTTAAAGAGATGCGATATTTGTATTCATAATAATGGAGGTATTTTCGAAAAACATTCCTCATCAGACTCAGGCTAGCTTGGAACTATATTCCATCCAGCTGGACGGTGATTAGGGGGGTATATATTACCAAATTGGGACGTAATGACCTCCTATCTAAATTGCTGAAACCTCTCAGTGTTACTGCATTCCTCCTAAAGGGGTTGGAAAATCTACTGGATAGACACATTATGGGTAATATCTTAAACAATAACCACCCTCAATACCAACCAGTAGGTCTACCAAACTGGCAAATCTACTAAGTTAGCACTCAATAACCTCGTCGCGAAGATCACACACTCCCTGGGTAACGGGGAGATGACGGTGGCTGGGTTCCTCGACATTGAAGGAGCAATTAAGAATGCACTACCTAACTCCCCTTATGAAGCTGCTATCGCTAGACAGCTGGAACCTACCATTTGTGGTTGGATCGGTAGGATGCTGCATAATCGGACTGTTATTACCTCGTTGCAGGGGGAAAATGTCAGCTTTGGGTCTATGAGGGGGTGCCCACAGGGGGGGAGTATTATCTCCCCTGCTTTGGTCGCTCTTTGTGGACCATTTGTTGGCTATCCCGTGGCTGTGGGAGGTTGAGGTCCAGGAGGCGTATGTGGACGATCTTGTCATAATGGTTAAAGAAAATCTGAAGAGGAACTTTCAAATACTCTTCAAGAGACACTAAATGTAGCGGAATGATTGGTGTCGGAGGGAGCAGATGTCTGAGAACCCCCGCAAAACCATAATTGTTCCATTTGCAAGAAGAACGTTTGACAAGTTAAAAACACCTCTTATTATGAGGGGAGACATTTATGGAACAAGCGAAATATCTAGGGGTTACCGTAGATAAGAAGCTCAACTGGAACGAACAGATAGAGAATGTAATCCTTTGAGCCAAACTGTCCTGTGGATGTGCTGAAGAATCTGTGGAAATAACTGGGGAGCAAGCCCACAACAGATGTACTGGCTCCATGTAGTGGTTTACAGACTGATGATAACATAGGGAGCTATAGTTTGGTGGCCTAAGGCACGCCGTAGTATCGCGAGGGCCAAACTGGCTCAACTACAGAGACAACCTTGTCTGATCATAACGGACTCGATAAGCACCGCTCCATCAGCCGGTCTGGAAGTCCTAAACATTCCACCTCTTTACATTTGGCTGGAAAGGGAGACAATATACAGATTAAAACAAATGGCTGACAGCATGCCTAAGGCAATCAGTTTGGTAAGGACCGGACTCTTCGATGACGTTGAGAGTCATGAGGTTTTGGGAAACGTCTGAAACCTGATGCCTACAAAGAACAGTAGAGATATGTCTTTCAAGACCGTCCTTCAGGAAAGGGACGATTGGGAACGAAACCATAAAATCATATTGTGGGCACATCTCTGCTAGTACACTGACGGGTCCAAAACTGATAGGGGGGCAGAAGCCCATGCATATGGGAGCAACACTGTTGCAAGAATATCATCTATCCTTGGAAAGTATGCAACCAGACAGAAGTGTATGCCATCGAGATGTGTGCAAGGGAAATTATACAAAACCAGTGCACACACAAATCGATAAAGATATATTCAGATAGCCAAGCTGCAATAAAGTCACTTGGTTCCTACCATTCAAAAATGGTATGGAGTTGTAAATCAGCCCTCAACGAACTAGGCAGCTGCAATGAGGTGTTGCTGGTCTGGATACCAGGTCACTCAGACCTTGATGGCAATGTAGCGGCTGACACGTTTGCCAGGGGTGGTGCCCAGGATTTTATCGAATCAGAAGCTGTGCTGGAGATAACATCATGCACAGCAAAACGCACCTTAAAGACCTGGACAGATAGGACAATCCAGCAATGGCAAAATCTGCCAGGATTAGCACACTCTAAGACCTTCATAGTCAAGGGCTAAGAAACTTCTAGAGCTAAACAGACAACTGAGAGCTCTAGTCGGCCTATATACAGGACACTGCCGCTTGCATGCCCACATGCACTGAATTGGTCTCGGTCAAGAGACTGAGTGCCGACTGTATGTGGAGAGTGACGAAACAGCAGAGCACATGCTATGTTCCTGTCCGGCTGCAGACATGACAAGACACCTGCGCTTTGGCAAGGCAAAGCTTGCACTAGAATACTGGGTCTACTTTCGCCCACAAAAATAGTCAACCTCTGTAGGAGGCTGGATTTGGTGGGCGAAATATAAGACAATTAGGTGTGAGCCACAATAGACTGTAAGGTAGCGGTGGAGGGACCGTTACGAGTCTCTCACATTTTAACCTAAACCTAACCTCCTAAGGTATCACCTCATGAAGATAGGTAAGGCGGGCAGTGAAAACTGCAGATACTGCAGTGAAGCAGCAGAAACAACAGAACACTTACTATACGACTGCATGGTTCAGTTCTGCAAAAGGCTCAAATACCTTTGAGGGGTGACTAACACCCTAGGAAATAGGTAAAATAGCCATCAAAAAGATAATAAACTATCTGAAAAGTCAGAAGGTTTTAGGCAACTATTACAATATAGTCATGCACAAAAGACCCATATCCATCCACATATTTGAGGTGACAGTTGTCACATTCAATGCAGAAACCATATCTCTACACCTTCTTTATGTGTTGGGCTAACGTGCACATGGCACTTGCAATAACTGTATACTTATGTTATCGGTAACATGAGTATACAGTTATTGCCGCCAAAGGAATCGTGGTTAATTTAGCTGTCGTTGAACTTTCTCAAGACTATTACAGATGGACACTTTTTAGATAAAGCAGTAGGGATGGCGCAAAGACCTTGTCCGGCGATAAAAATACAATACACTTTGGAATTTGCCTACGACTAGTGTCTCATCTCGGTTCGATCTCTTTATATATCTCGGTATATAAGTTGATGTTAGTTTTTTAAGTATTTAGAATGTTTCATCCTCTGATGACGCTAACTTGGTTAGTGAAACAATCGTCAGGTCTTTTAAAATGTGTTGTGGTGATTTGGGTTCTCCAAGTGTACTTATATGTCCAGTTTCTCTGAATTTCTTCTCGATTTTGCTCACAGTGATAGGTGTATCTAGATATTTCGCATTAAACAAATTACACACCTCTTGCTGTGTTCTGGTTTTATCACCGCACCTATAACAATTACTCTTATTGCGTGCTTCTTTCCTAATACAAAACATTTTCATGTGTTAGAAGCTCCCTAAACCAATGGGGGAAAAGAAAACATATTTGTTACCACCATTCATATTGAATAGGTAAATTTGAGGTAGGTACCTAAACATACCTATGTAATATATTAGTTGAATAAGATGTCTCTATATATTAGTTGAAGAAGATGTTTCTTTTAAATTATCTCTTATAATTTTTTAAACTTCTCTAAAACTAAAAGTAAATCCAGAACAAATTCGAAAACATTAAGTTAGAACAACTAAATATTCTGTGGTGCATTAATATTGAAAATTCCATGGCCTTCTTTGGCTGTCCTTACATACTGCACACTACTATTTGCAAGGCTAAATTAAGTGTAAAAATAATTGTATAACAAATTCAACAGCTACTCTCAATTATCAGTTTCAGCTAGTTCGTTCTAAACCATTGATATAATACACAAACATTTGCAGAATTTTACAAATAATCAGTAATAAACTTTTTAATAATTTCATTACCCTCTTGAAACGAGATAAATCAAGAGACACTAGTTAACTTCATAGTTCTCTTAAAAGTGAGAGACATACAATCAAATACTACAAATTTCGATTGTAAATAAAACAAAGATTTTTTAAATTTTGTTTTTAATTTAATGCTATGCTCATGAATTGTTTAATTCTGTATCAGATTGACTCATTGATAAACCTATAAAATAATGATTCACAGCACCCAGTATTTTGTTAAATAGGTATTCCAGGCAAACAACCTAATTTATATGCATTGTCTTCCGTTTTCAGCTTTTAAATATAATATTTCACTTATATAATTTACCTATTAAGCAATTCGCAAAGTTAAAAACTATAATAATTAAACATACCCTTTTCAAACTGTAACGGATATTACTCAACTCAGAAACGATAGGACGATCGTATTAAACAAAAAAACTGCAAAACAATTGACAAGACGGAATGACAAGTCACTTCAACATGCAAGTTAAAAACCGACTGGTGCGCATATTATACCAACTGCTGAGTATGCGTATTTGCAAATCAGCGGTGTTGCCAGCTATTGCAACTTGACTTGAAATATAGTGGAAATTTGCCATATTTTTATCTTGGCTTCAAACTTATAAACCGCTCTTTATTTGCAAATTCCATGAAATCTGGGAATGATTCATAGTCCATGTAATACCCGGCACTATATATATATATATATATATATATATATATATATATATATATATATATATATATATATATATATATATATATAGGCATACCATTTAAAACTCCATATGCTATTAACTTCAAAACTAAATATAATATTTGAAATATGTCAACGGTGTTTAATTAACGAAACGAAAGGCTCGAAATTTGCGAAAAAAATGTTTACTACCACACATGTGGATAGCGCTGCTGTGTAAAGAAGCTTTTCGATCCCCAGTTTATTGAAATAGGTTGAGTTTGATTAAGAATTAAATTTCGATTAAATTTGTTTTTATTCACAAGTATCATAAAATCAGCCGTCTTCTAGATATTTTAGGTTAAATGTTAAAACTCCATATCCCATTTACTTCAAAACTAAATAAGATATTTGAAATCTGCCGACGCTGTTTAATTTAATAAATTAGCTCTCATTAAAATGCTTTAATAGTATCCATTTTAATATATGAAATGTTCCAAAGAAAATGATGTCCAGTATTTGTATTAAAAAAGGTATGAAGGTTTTTATCTTGTATGCAATGCTACACTTAATCTCAAATATCTATTTAAAAAAACGGTTGATTTTATGAAACTTGTGAATAGAAACAAATTTAATCGAAATTTAATTCTCAATCAAACGCAACTTATTTCAATAATCTGAGGATCGAAAAGTTTTTTCGCAGCAGCACTATCTACTTGTGTGGTAGTAAAAATACTTTTTTTGCAAAGTTCGAGAATTTACAGTTGAAATAGGAAAATGGAGTTCAATCTGAAAACAAGGCTCTGATTTTTAGTCTGGCAACATTGATCAATTCGTTAACGTCTACCCAGGATGGCCAACTGTACACTAATATCGTACTTGCACGATATTATTTGTAAAAATTACGGCATAAGCTCCAAACTTATTATTACCGTACAAAAAAAGAATATGAGGATATTATTTAAAATGAAAATAGAAATAAGTTTCGCAATTCGCGTGTATAAGAACCTAGCTTTAGGTATGATATTTTAGCGATTTTTTTTAAATTTTTTAATTCACTAATGAGGAGATCTGTATGTATATATATATATATATATATATATATATATATATATATATATATATATATATATATATATATATATATAAATTCTACGTTCTTTTAAGTTTGCTTTATAGTAGCCTTATGCCGTGAAGATATCAACAAAATAGACCAACTTCGCACTTTAAAATCTATAAACTTATGCGAAAAAAATCTTGACCAAAAATCGTCTTTTAATTAAATCCATAAACATTTGACAAAGTAAACAGTGGATAGAGAAGTGGGGTGGGCGTCAGAAAAAACCTGAATATCAAGATCTCACATTACTACAGAAGTCCTCATTTTTTTTGGATAAGCGCGACCTGATGCGCGAAGAGTTTGATTTTCAGGATGGTGAAAGATGTCTTTTACCTGATAGTTCTGCAACGTTTAAATTCATAACTTTAATTTGTGGAAGAAAACAGATACAGAAATCGGGTAAAAAAGCATATTCACTTGAAGGATGTAAAGAAGTGTGACAACAGCGTGCATAACTATCAAATTCATTTCGGCACATGCGCAATTCTTAAAATACTCGCTATAACAGAACAGTACCTAAACAGTGTTGCCAGAAGTAGCTGAATTTCGCTGCTGGTACTAAAATTGTTACCCCAATGCCAAGCTAACATATAAATAGCAGGTCTAGTCTTTATTCACTTAGTCTATTCATCCTTCTGATGACGTTAACTTTGTTAGAGAAACTATCGTCAGGTTTGAAAACCGTATTGTGATGAATTGGGTTCTCCAAATTGTACTTATTACTGGCGTAGTTTGTTTTGGGAGATGGCGATAAACACCATTCAAATTAGCGTTCATTCCACGGATGTGGGTGAATTCAATTGTTAACTTGCTGTTACAAGCAACCACAACAAAATATTTACCTTTTCACGTGTTTGTTTTTAATAATGCTTATACTAACTTCATAAAGAGTGGGAAAAGTATTAAAACACTGTGTAGAACGTTTTGTTATAATGACTCTAATTTAAGTCTTAACTTTTATAAAAACACTTACCTTTTTGTAGAACCGCCCGCAATAGACCTAATGTCACCGTGGAGGGACTCGAATAGCCCACTCATTATATCATCTAACCTAACCTACCCTTTTTATAGTAATTAATCATTACTTCAATTAATAATTACTATAAAAAAGGTTACGTTAGGTGATATAAGGAGTGGACTATTCTTGAGATTACTAATTATCAAATAAATTAAAATTCAGCCTAATTCAAGCAAAGGGATGCCTTAAAGTTTTTTGTTTCTGTGTTATTGTTAAATTTATATTGAATCTCACCTAATAATTTTTTAAACTGGAGTTAAAAGAAATGTACCAAGCTTCTGTTCCCAAGTTTTAAAAACTGGATGCTGTGATTTGTGTTTTATCAGGTTTAAGATTTTCAGATTGTCTTCAATCAATAATTACCAAAAGACACAGGGTGTGTTGAACACCTTGAATACTTGTTCGTAGCCGGCAATTCGCTTTTATTTACGTTAATTTTTCCTTAACTAATTTTTTAGTAGCAGTTCTCTACCAATAACGTGATTATTAGGCTCAATGCCATTCTTGGATTGAAAAAGTAAATATAATAAAGAAATAAATAGGTAGGTACGCTGTGTTACACTGCGCGAGATTTTCCAGCGTTTGTGCTTGTAACTGAGCAATATAATCTTTTAAGTAAAGATTCTCAAAACAGCAAGTGTATTAGCAAAGAAAAAATATACCTGCACAAGCTGCTCGTTTTTCGAGCTCAAGCATGAAGGATCTCTGTAATTATAAGAGATGCGAAGTCTGTTAACTTAGGACATAATTACACATTTTTATTGGAATCAAGTAAGTAAATCTCACCTGTTTTTAGATAATTTTCATTAAATGATCTCGTCAAACAGTTTTCGATCAAAACAATTCAATTTAAATTGCTTCGTTAGGAGTATTAACTATTTCTATTGTGGATACGTCTATCTGTTTGTCCTATATACAGGCTGGTCCAACAATGCGTTCAAGTTCAATATCTTTTTTATTATTCAATAATTTAAAAAAATTGGAACAAAAGTTGCAAGTACTAACGTTAGCTACAAACTAAAATTATTTTTGCATATACAGGGTGTTGCATAAGTTAGATACAACCCAAAGTTCACTTTTTTTAATGGTTTCATTTTTGAATTCCTCTTGCTTGGCAATTTATCCAGTGTATAGTTGTTGGGATCTATACACAGTCGTTCAACAGTTATGGCCACTTTTCTAAAACACCAAAGGCACATTTGACGGTCTGCATTTGAAAAAGTGTTCCTTCAACTTCAATCAATACAGAAAGAAATCCTTGAAGACAGTGCACAGTATAACAACTACACAAAAACAGTAAAAACTAGTTTAATTAAATATTCGAAATAACCACAATTTTGCTCAGCACATAAGTTTAAGTGAGTTTCAAAAGAATAATTAGCGTCTTGTAATACACTGAAATTAATATTATCAAATACACCACGGATTCTTGCCTTCATATCTTCTTTTGTTGACGGTTGTGCCTGATAAACTAATTTTTTTACAGATCCTCATCAAAAGACATCAATTGTTGTTAGATCAGGTGACCTAACCGGCCATGTATTCGGCGCTCCTCTCCCAATCCAGCGTTCTAGAAAAAGTTGGTTAAGAAAAACATGAATGTTAGCTGTATGATGAACTGGGGCACTGCCATGCATAAACCATATATCATCACGTATGCTAACAGGCAATTGGTCTAAGAATGGTCCAAGGCCTTCTCTTAGAAACCGAAGATATTGCTGTGCAGTAAGCCGTTCTTCAAATAAATGTGGACCGATGACAAAATTTTCAATAATTCCACCCCAGACGTTAAAAGACCACCTATTTGGACTAGACGTGTTAGTATAATGAGGATTCTAAGTGAGTGGCGAACGTGTCGCCACCTAGTTCGGAACCAAGTACTATGTTGTCATGCCCGCTCCAAATAACACAGAGTATTAAAAATAGAGACGGTATACAACTAACTAACAATTAAAAAAAATTGTTAGCCCTGGCCCATTTCTACCCCAATATAGGGACAAAGTATGTAAGACTAGATGCATTCTCGCAACAATTAGAACCGTATACCGGTTTCGCTCTCATTAGAGCTCTTCAGTACGGCATACTAATTGCAGCAAAAATGCACCAAAAATAACACGGCTATCGTATAGCCAGTCTTAAAACACTAAGTGAGTGGCGAACGTGTCGCCACCTAGTTCGGAACCAAGTACTATGTTGTCATGCCCGCTCCAAATAACACAGAGTATTAAAAATAGAGACGGTATACAACTAACTAACAATTAAAAAAAATTGTTAGCCCTGGCCCATTTCTACCCCAATATAGGGACAAAGTATGTAAGACTAGATGCATTCTCGCAACAATTAGAACCGTATACCGGTTTCGCTCTCATTAGAGCTCTTCAGTACGGCATACTAATTGCAGCAAAAATGCACCAAAAATAACACGGCTATCGTATAGCCAGTCTTAAAACACTAAGTGAGTGGCGAACGTGTCGCCACCTAGTTCGGAACCAAGTACTATGTTGTCATGCCCGCTCCAAATAACACAGAGTATTAAAAATAGAGACGGTATACAACTAACTAACAATTAAAAAAATTGTTAGCCCTGGCCCATTTCTACCCCAATATAGGGACAAAGTATGTAAGACTAGATGCATTCTCGCAACAATTAGAACCGTATACCGGTTTCGCTCTCATTAGAGCTCTTCAGTACGGCATACTAATTGCAGCAAAAATGCACCAAAAATAACACGGCTATCGTATAGCCAGTCTTAAAACACTAAGTGAGTGGCGAACGTGTCGCCACCTAGTTCGGAACCAAGTACTATGTTGTCATGCCCGCTCCAAATAACACAGAGTATTAAAAATAGAGACGGTATACAACTAACTAACAATTAAAAAAAATTGTTAGCCCTGGCCCATTTCTACCCCAATATAGGGACAAAGTATGTAAGACTAGATGCATTCTCGCAACAATTAGAACCGTATACCGGTTTCGCTCTCATTAGAGCTCTTCAGTACGGCATACTAATTGCAGCAAAAATGCACCAAAATATTTTAATACTCTGTGTTATTTGGAGCGGGCATGACAACATAGTACTTGGTTCCGAACTAGGTGGCGACACGTTCGCCACTCACTTAGTGTTTTAAGACTGGCTATACGATAGCCGTGTTATTTTTGGTGCATTTTTGCTGCAATTAGTATGCCGTACTGAAGAGCTCTAATGAGAGCGAAACCGGTATACGGTTCTAATTGTTGCGAGAATGCATCTAGTCTTACATACTTTGTCCCTATATTGGGGTAGAAATGGGCCAGGGCTAACAATTTTTTTTAATTGTTAGTTAGTTGTATACCGTCTCTATTTTTAATACTCTGTGTTATTTGGAGCGGGCATGACAACATAGTACTTGGTTCCGAACTAGGTGGCGACACGTTCGCCACTCACTTAGTGTTTTAAGACTGGCTATACGATAGCCGTGTTATTTTTGGTGCATTTTTGCTGCAATTAGTATGCCGTACTGAAGAGCTCTAATGAGAGCGAAACCGGTATACGGTTCTAATTGTTGCGAGAATGCATCTAGTCTTACATACTTTGTCCCTATATTGGGGTAGAAATGGGCCAGGGCTAACAATTTTTTTTTAATTGTTAGTTAGTTGTATACCGTCTCTATTTTTAATACTCTGTGTTATTTGGAGCGGGCATGACAACATAGTACTTGGTTCCGAACTAGGTGGCGACACGTTCGCCACTCACTTAGTGTTTTAAGACTGGCTATACGATAGCCGTGTTATTTTTGGTGCATTTTTGCTGCAATTAGTATGCCGTACTGAAGAGCTCTAATGAGAGCGAAACCGGTATACGGTTCTAATTGTTGCGAGAATGCATCTAGTCTTACATACTTTGTCCCTATATTGGGGTAGAAATGGGCCAGGGCTAACAATTTTTTTTAATTGTTAGTTAGTTGTATACCGTCTCTATTTTTAATACTCTGTGTTATTTGGAGCGGGCATGACAACATAGTACTTGGTTCCGAACTAGGTGGCGACACGTTCGCCACTCACTTAGTGTTTTAAGACTGGCTATACGATAGCCGTGTTATTTTTGGTGCATTTTTGCTGCAATTAGTATGCCGTACTGAAGAGCTCTAATGAGAGCGAAACCGGTATACGGTTCTAATTGTTGCGAGAATGCATCTAGTCTTACATACTTTGTCCCTATATTGGGGTAGAAATGGGCCAGGGCTAACAATTTTTTTTAATTGTTAGTTAGTTGTATACCGTCTCTATTTTTAATACTCTGTGTTATTTGGAGCGGGCATGACAACATAGTACTTGGTTCCGAACTAGGTGGCGACACGTTCGCCACTCACTTAGTGTTTTAAGACTGGCTATACGATAGCCGTGTTATTTTTGGTGCATTTTTGCTGCAATTAGTATGCCGTACTGAAGAGCTCTAATGAGAGCGAAACCGGTATACGGTTCTAATTGTTGCGAGAATGCATCTAGTCTTACATACTTTGTCCCTATATTGGGGTAGAAATGGGCCAGGGCTAACAATTTTTTTTAATTGTTAGTTAGTTGTATACCGTCTCTATTTTTAATACTCTGTGTTATTTGGAGCGGGCATGACAACATAGTACTTGGTTCCGAACTAGGTGGCGACACGTTCGCCACTCACTTAGTGTTTTAAGACTGGCTATACGATAGCCGTGTTATTTTTGGTGCATTTTTGCTGCAATTAGTATGCCGTACTGAAGAGCTCTAATGATAGCGAAACCGGTATACGGTTCTAATTGTTGCGAGAATGCATCTAGTCTTACATACTTTGTCCCTATATTGGGGTAGAAATGGGCCAGGGCTAACAATTTTTTTTTAATTGTTAGTTAGTTGTATACCGTCTCTATTTTTAATACTCTGTGTTATTTGGAGCGGGCATGACAACATAGTACTTGGTTCCGAACTAGGTGGCGACACGTTCGCCACTCACTTAGTGTTTTAAGACTGGCTATACGATAGCCGTGTTATTTTTGGTGCATTTTTGCTGCAATTAGTATGCCGTACTGAAGAGCTCTAATGAGAGCGAAACCGGTATACGGTTCTAATTGTTGCGAGAATGCATCTAGTCTTACATACTTTGTCCCTATATTGGGGTAGAAATGGGCCAGGGCTAACAATTTTTTTTAATTGTTAGTTAGTTGTATACCGTCTCTATTTTTAATACTCTGTGTTATTTGGAGCGGGCATGACAACATAGTACTTGGTTCCGAACTAGGTGGCGACACGTTCGCCACTCACTTAGTGTTTTAAGACTGGCTATACGATAGCCGTGTTATTTTTGGTGCATTTTTGCTGCAATTAGTATGCCGTACTGAAGAGCTCTAATGAGAGCGAAACCGGTATACGGTTCTAATTGTTGCGAGAATGCATCTAGTCTTATATAATGAGGATTTTCAGTAGAAGAGCAGTGAAAGTTATGTGTTATGACATGTCCGTTCTTATGAAATGTTGCTTCATCAGTGAACAACACAAAGTTGAAGAATCTTGTATCTCTTTGGATTTGTTGCTGTGTGGTGTGACAAAGTGATGGTCGCCTTTTGATGATCATCATTGTACAGTTATTGGAGGAGTTGAATACGGCATGGGTGAAATTTGTTTTTATGTAAAATTTGTAAAACAGGGCTTACTGATATCAATTTCTCTTGCTATTATTCTTGAGCTGATATGAGGGTCTGCTATTACTTTGAAATTTACTATCAACTCTATCTTTTCGTTCTCTCAGTCTTCTTGTATCTTGTGTTTCCCGTTTCGTCAAAAAGCGCTTCTATGTGGCTGTCTTCCAGTGGCGGCTCGAGGTTAATTTGATAGGGAGGTCAACTGTATTTACAAAAAGTGGTTTTCTGGAAAAAAAGCCCCGTAGGCCAAAAATTGAGCAAATGAGCATTTGGATATTTTTCTTTAATCTTGTTTTGAACCCCTCCAAATTTTCCACTCATTACTGAAGCGCCATCGTAACACTGAGCAATTAATTCTTCTGGTTCAACCACCAAATTTTCCAATTCTAGAAATATTACTTTTGCCAAATCGTCAGCCGTTTTTCCCTCCGGTTTTATGAATTTCCAGAACCCTTTAAAAATTATTCCTTCCAGAACCTGGCGAATTATTAAAACCATTAGTGTTTTATTGGAACTATCTGTGGATTCGTCTACTTGAATTCCCAAAAATGGGGCATTTTTCACTTCTTTTTTGATACATTCAGGTGAGACAAACAATATCGAATCCAGTAAATCATTTTGTATAGTTTTTGAAATTCCTTTAAATGATTTCTAAATGGTCTTTAAAAATTGAGTCCAAATCTGCCACAAAATTTACAAGTCCACGAAAAATCCCTGGATTTTCTGAAGTCTCAGTCTCATCGTGACCTCTCAAAGCGAGTTCAAAGGCTCCGCAGAATTTAATACAGTTTAATATTTTATTTAAAATGTACCGATTTTGAGTTACAGTTACGTTAAAAGCTTGCACAGATTTTCTGTAGGTACTATCGAGTTGAAGTCTAATGTCCACTCTGCCAAGGGCTGAAAAACTCACCATGGACTTGATATGATCTGCAGCTAAAGTATGTTTCTTAATTTTCTCTTTCAAATGTTTTAAATCATTTACACCTGTTTTACTCCAAACATCGGACAAAGGAGAAAACAACAAACACGGAAAGCAAAAAAAAAACATGTCCTTGTCTTTGCAGCCACATAAAATCACACAAATCATACATCGTTTTTTTAAAATACCTATTTACACTTTTATTTTTGTCCTGAGTCACTTGCTTTAACGTAAGTTCGGGTAAGGGCCGCCCAAGCTGTTTAAATTCCAGGCGCTTTTCGAATGATAAACTGTTGCTTTCTTTCTAAACACAATTTCACAAACAATACAAAGATCCGACATTTTAAAAATTTAATGTTTAATAACTGGTTTAATATAGTAATTGTAATTAGTAACTATTAATTTATGAAATCTCCGCTCGACACCTTGGATGACGATGACGCCGATAACAAGTTCAACGGGAAGACTGCAATAGTAAACAAACATATATCTAAATTGCCGGGGGAGGTGAAGCCAGACGACATATTGGGTGTTCTCGGTCATTGCCTGAACCCCGACTTTTTCGCTCGTTTTAACACGTTGATTTTATGATGATTCTTTCTCGCTCCCCGGTAGTCTTAAGCCGCAGTAGAGTAATATACACACATTTAAAAGGACAGGCATATTTGGCAAATCTTATTTTTGACCGGGACATAACGTGTGCGACTTTTAAGCTGTGTAAGTAATGTAAGGATGAAAATTGAAGATTCCATACACTTTTTTAGATATTTTTGGATGGTTTGTTGTTAAAGATACTCTTATAGATGTATTTTTTTAATTTTTAAATAAGTTTTTTATTGATTTGATTATTTGATTGAGAGGTCAATGACCATTTGACCCTATTGTCAAGCCGCCACTGCTGTCTTCTATTAGGATATTTCTCATGATATATTCCTGTTGTGAATAAACAGTTTTTGTTACTTGCTCCTAACACAACAAAAATCATATCAATCATTTCTTATCGAAGATAATTCATTTTTGCGTCTTCTAATTCAAATGCAAGAAAATAACTACTCGATAGTTTAAGTTAATGTTTGACACGTAAGTCAATACATTGTTCATTTTGAACAGTTACAATATAATACACTAATTCGTTCCTGTGTATAAATGTACCTTTTTTCTTACAAAATACCCAATGAGTGAAGATTGGAACCTGTGATGAGCACTAATAAATACAATTTGGAGAACCCAATTCATCACAATACAGTTTGTTGATCAAAGTTTCAGTTTATTCAGTTTGTTTCAGATTATTCATCCCATTGATGACGCTAACTTTGTTAGCGAAACGATCTTCGGGTTAAAAACCTGTATTGTAATGAACTGGGTTCTCCAAATTGTACTTAAAAACACCCAATAACTCAGTAAATACTGGTTTTAGGTAGGTATAAGAAATACTTTATGAAACTGAAAGAACATTTGTTGATTTATCGAAATTTATTAGAATATATTACAGGGTGTTCCATTTGAATTTCTGGAGATAACTTGACTACAGTGTTTTTACTCATCCTGTAGATTGTTTTCAAGGAATTCTTTCTGCATCGATTGTAGTGGAAAGAAGAACACTTTTTCAGATTTTTGGCATGATAAGAGTGTTGCATGCTGACATAATAATGAAGATACAGACCTTCAAATGTGCCTTTGATGTTTTAGAAAAGTGTCTATAACTTTTGAATGACTGTATAGATCCAAACAACTATAAACTGGATGAATCGGCAAAACAATATGAATTGAAAAATGAAACAATATACAAGGTATAGCATCTAAAAAAAGTAAAGTTTGGGTTGTATCTAACTTATGCAACACCCTGTACATGCATAAATAATTTTAGGTTGTACCTAACGTTAGTACCTGCAACTTTTGTTCCAACATTTTTTATTATTGAATAAATAAAATAATAAAGGAGATATTGCACTTGGACCAACCTGTATGTATGTTCGGGCGCAGTCGGAACAAGGAATTTCGTAAACTCCATGGGATTCGTTTGAACTCGTATCCTTGGGAGTTTTTATTAGAGTGATTTTGTCGATGACACCTTTGATGAATGGTAAGAAGGCTTCGTGTTTTACGGGACGATCGTCTCGCCACAGTAATTACCCGGTTGCATTGATCATGCGGACTTCGCAGAATATTTAAGTAACGAAATAAAAGACCTCCCTGACGTGCTGTTTACACACAATCCTCCCAATTGACCTCCCTGACATCAGTTTGCCTAATTAAAGGCTCAAAGGTGAAGGAAAATCAACCCTGCCATTCATATGAGCATAATGTACTTTTCCTTCTTTTAGCTTTTGATTAGGCAAACTGAAGTCAGGGTAGGTCAGTTGGGAGGATTGTGTGTAAACAACACGCCAGGAAGGTCTTTGATTTAGTTATTTAAAATGTTGTGCGAAGTGCGCATGATCAATGCAACCGGGTCATTACTGTGGCAAGAGGCTCGTGTTGCGGGGACTCTGCCTGTTCTTGTTGCGGTGTAGTCGCTAGTTTTGGGCGTTTCTAATGTTTCGTAGTGCATATGTGGTTTTTGTTGTGTCCGGTTTCAAGTAATGTGTCTGTTGGTCTTTTGATATCGCGTTACTAGTGTTCGAATCGGGAAACTTCGTTGCGATTGGTGATGGTGAGATTGGGCGTTAAGGCAACGATTAGTGTGGGGTGATTTTCTGTAAACAGTGTACGAAAATCATTGGACTGGGTTTTTGGTGATGCGTACCTCTAATAAAGGCAAAGAAAAATTACTTCATATTTCCATGGTGAACTGAATTTGTTGATGCTATTGAGATAAGGAAGGAATTCGTCCAAAGCTTCTTTACCGTGTAGCCAGACAGCGAAACTGTCGTCAACGTATCATATAGACATATACAAATTTTAATGAACCAAAGAAATGGGTTCCATAAGCTCTTATTCGCGCTCATTTAAAAAATTGAACGTTTTCTTCTTTATGAAAATTCACGTAAAACGAAAATAGCAGTTTTAAATTTTTTTATAATTTAAAAACTAAAAACACAGATCAAATTTTCTTACGGGTAGATGACCACAAAAAAGCCGTAATTCAACCGACTTTGCATATATAATAACTGAGGTCCCTGTGCTTGAGGTGGATAAATGGACAGCCTGTATAGATAAAAATTATTTTTTCCTGCATTTATAGGTTATTCAACGTGTTCCTTTGTTTTTGGAAACCTTGAACACTAGAAAACGTTTACAAATTAATTAAGATATGTTACAATTCAGGGAAAAATTGACAAAACTGTCAGAAAATCAAAATCATAGATAAAATGCTTATAAAGTATAGCAAAGGTTTCACTGGACATAACACTGAATGACTCATGTAAACAAAAAAGATATGAAAAGGCAGAAATGTTGAGAAAAAATATCGAATGATGCTTTTGTGAAACTATTTTATTTCAACACGGATACTAAATTACAAATATATATGTTAATTAATTAATTGTACTCTCGTACAATAGATTTAAGGTACTATTTCTGCATAAATAATATTATATCATATATAAAATCACATTTCTAACTACTAAACTTAAAGACGAAATCTTCGGGTCATAAACAATTGAATCGGTGATTGCAGAAACAACCTAAATCCAAAATCGTGAAATTTGACATTTCATCGCCATCTGATTCTCTTTAATTCTTAACCCATGATTGAGTGAATAACCAACAGATATCCCGGTTATAATGTAATATAATATGAATTTCAAATATCCATTGAGTAGATAAACAACTCAAATAATAAACTATGGTTGTTTGTGCGCTCAAGCCAAAATAATGGACATTAGTTATTTTTACTCCCAGCGGTTGGCAA
This sequence comes from Tillus elongatus, assembly GCA_964006375.1. Classification (NCBI taxonomy): domain Eukaryota; kingdom Metazoa; phylum Arthropoda; class Insecta; order Coleoptera; family Cleridae; genus Tillus; species Tillus elongatus. The sequence goes on along the minus strand of OZ023265.1, from coordinate 189,877,867 downwards.
CAGCTTTACGTTGACAAGCTTGGCAGAACATATGTCATTGAGTTCTATAAACCAAGGCAAGTGGTCAGGATACAAGTTCTTGTAGCTTATAAAAGTGAGTAGTATAGTGAATGTTACAAATAAACGAGGAAAAAAACCTAAAGTAATGCGGATAAAGAAAAGATCGAAACATGATGAAGAATATGAAAGACACATAATCAAAAAAGCCCGAGTGACAGGCCCTACTAATAAAAATTAGAAGGGTTATGTGGTACCTGAGAAAAAACTAATGGAAACCCGCCGGTGTAAATCAAAATGCCTCGATGAATTGCTATTTAAAGAAAAATGTGAGGGTTTCAAAAGCTTCTATACTATGTCAACCATGAAGGAAATTAGGAAGCAGATAGCCTTGCAAAAAGGACAACAGCAATACCATTATATGGTCTAGAGCCTACAAGCAATCTACAATGTCAACCAGAAATGAGCATGACATTTTTTACAAGACTTGATACATGTGTACTTATATAGCTTGATACATGCTGAAAAAATTAAGCGCCGATGTCCAAGTTCGGTCGATGAATCACATAACAGTAGACGAAAGTCCTTTAAATACCATGTTCTTGTTTAGGACACAAGAAAGGCAATTTGTAAATATGCATTTTTGGCCGTAAGTGAATGAACGAGTTAAACGTCTACGTTATATATTATTAAGAGGCGCAAAATACCTTCCGATAATCGTAGGAACCAAGGCAGTACAAATTCCATGGAAGCACAGCCGGAAAGCAGCACGTTGAATCGTTTCCATTAAAAATTCATCAATATATTAATTAATAAATTATGTAACTATAAATACCTTGATGCAGATCTCTACGTCAAGCCTATGTACTGACTGATATTTGAAAAACAAAGCCCACACCAAGATAAGATACGAATATTATAACAAGTTATTTAAAGAACACTTCAGCTTGTCTTTTGGCAGATCTCAAGTCGATGTCTGTAACCAGTGCGAAATTTTAAAGAATAAAATCGAAAGTAAATCATTTAATGATGCAACTAAGCGAACAATTTCACCCAACTGCAGGTGCACACCCGTTGTAGTAAGAAATTTTATCGTGCGTTGAAAGCAGCAGCAGCAGACATTTATAAGAATTCAGACGATAACTGTATCGTCCCAATTTTGCTAGTGAATCACCTATCTCCCTTGATTTTATGCAGAATCTTCAGCTTCCACGCTGACCAGCCCTGGACTTTTTTACTTGTGCCAACTTGTAGTCAATGTGTTCAGTATCCGCAATCTAAAAACACATGAGCTTGTACTTTTTATATATCACGAAGGCATAGGGAAGAAAAGTCCAAATGAAATTTGTTTCTTTCTATGCTGTTACATTAGAACTATGTTCCTGAAAATTTGACACGTTTGCATCTGTTTTGCGACAACTGCCGTGGGCAAAATAAGAACTACACCGTGCTTCGTATGTATTTAGCTTTGATCGACTCTGAAAGCTTTGAGAAAGTTGAAATATTTCTTCCAATTTGTGGGCATTCATTTTTGCCATGATAAAAAGAAATTTGAAAAAAATTTACTAGGTATACATATTACATCAATATTTTGAAAACATTATAGCTTCTTCCAATAAAAACATATTTACAGTTCATGAAGAAAAATACCGAACTTTTTGAATTACGCGCCAATGGGGATATTTAGAGCATTGTGTTGATCATAACGTCATCGGTCACCACATGTTCTTGGATTGTTATTTATCGTTTAGTTTTCGTGTTATTTGCATTTGAGTGCAACGTGTTTAAGTGTTAGCGCCGATTTTTCAAATGCGCAATTTTCTGGAACAACGATTCAAGATAAAATTTTGCGCTAAACTGGGAACGACTTTCACAGAAATGTTTCAACTTTTGAAACACGTTGTCGGCGATGATGCCTTGAGTCGTACGCAATGTTACGAATGGTTCTCACGATTTAAAAGTGGTCGACGGTCAATTGAAGACGATTCGTTCGGAAAATCAACGATGTAGTGCGTGCAAATCGCCGAATGACTGTCAGAGAAATTGCAGAAGACGTTGGCATCAGTTGGGCCATGTCATGAGATTTTAAGTAAAAAATTGAACATGTATTGAGTTGCTGCAAAATTTGTTCCTAGTTTGATGACCGATGAACAGAAAACACATCCCGTGGATGTTTCTCGGCAACTCCTTATACAATCCAATGGAGAAGAAACATTCCTTCAAAGGCTCATAACGGGAGACAAAAGCTGGGTTTACGGCTACGACGTTGAGACAAAACTTCAATCATTATAATGGATTGGTAAAGGATCTCCACGCCCCAAGAAAGCACATCAGTTGCGATCCAATGTGAAAGTGATGTTCACTGTTTCTTTCGACTTTCATGGAATTGTGTATTTTGAATTCGAGCATGAAGGCGAAACAGTAAATCGTGTGTACTGTCGAGACGTGAAAACATCTGCAAAAAGAGACCAAAGTTGTGGCGAGACAACTCATGGTTCTTGCACCATGACAATGCCCCGGGCCCCGGCCCATTCAGCCTTGTTGATTCTCGAGTTTTGTGCAAAAAATCAGATAACCCTCCTTACTGGCCAGAGCTGGCTCCTTGTGATTTTTTCTTGTTTCCCAAATTACTATCTGTGCTGAATGAACGCCGTTTCCAGTCTGTAGATGACATCAAAGCAAATTCGTCACAGGCCCTAAAGGACGTTTCAAATGAAGCTCTCCAGGGCTGCATCGCGAAATGGAACACCGCTGGGAAAAGTGTGTGAATGGTGGAGGCGAGTACTTTCAAGGGGACAAGGACCAATAATCTGTAAAATTAAAAATAACGTTTTTTGTAATGTTCAGTATTTTTCTGAACAGAGCCTCGTATTATAGACTTCGAATCGTGGTGTGCCCATTTCTATAAAAGATGATACTTTCTAGCGAAATTGCAACAAAATCGGTTCCAAGAAATTTAAATGAAGCCTTCAGTAATAATAAATACCATTACTTTTTATCTAGCAGAGATCTTGGCCGGGGAGTTGTGTATTTAGATGTAGATACATCGGTGGCTTGGGAGGTGATGCGTTTAGGTTACTCCAACCTGAAGCAAGTGATGGTAACTTACCAGCCCCGAGTTCTACAGCTTATCCTGATGGAAAAATGCCAGCCAGTTTGAAGAAAATGGGTATTATAAGAAAGCCTGCAACTTAAGTTCAAGGCATCAGCGACAAATACTGATTGAACATACTCGCTTGGCCAGTCATTAATGCAAACGATGATATAAACTAGTAGAATGTAATGTACTACATAATTATTTTGTATTCAATAGAGATTTTCTGCACAAACTTTATTGCTTGAGGGCAAAAACACCCGAATGCCAAAATAAAAAACATTTCTCTTTGTAATACACATGAGCTGCTTTTAATTAAATATTGATTAATAATATTAAAAATCCATTACAAACATTTGTCAATACAACAAAAAAATCACCATAAAACAAAACGTTTTTTTCGTTCCCCAAAAACCGAAATTTCGGAATTAGGTTGTTTCTGCAATAACCGATTCAATTAAACTGATTACTGAAATAAATCAAACTTCAAAGACTTTATAATGACTTTCAAACCAAACAAATAAATTCATGTTAGATTAAAAACACTTTATGTTTTGTTTAAACAACTAATAAAGCTGCATTAATGTCCTTTTTCTCTGTTTTGACACAAAAAACAAATAGTCACAAGACAATTTTACTTAGAAACTGAAGGAGACTACACATCTAAATCTGACAATGACTTAATGATTTACTTTAAAGTGAGAGACAGTTTTTTATGCCAATTTCTATTAATTTTTTTTTTTTTTTTTGGATATGAGCTTATAAAATTTGTAGAGTAAAACAATATTTATGCTGTGACAACTTCTTTATTTGCATTTTGGGCATTACTTGTCTCAGACGACTGCTGAGACTGAGTAGTCTGTTCAGAGTTAGTTTGTATTCTAAATTTTTGTTGTCTGCCTCCGTAACTTTTTTGCTATCATCACCCTGCAAAGATATCGAACAAAATATGTAAAAGATCTCACAGAATGAGCGGCAAGATTAACTACTTCGACAAAGTTAATAGCTGGGAACACTAAACTGCATTTCAAAGACGCAACTGTCTTGTTTTAAACGTAAACTTTATTTTTGAATGACTAAGTTGAAAAACTCAACAAAACAACAACAAAATGACTGCTTTTTCGCTCAGTGTGTACCCATTTTATTTTTATCAAAAGTACAAGCTGTAGTTTGTTTGGTAGGATAGGGGAAATAACAATTTGATTATTTCAATATCAAAATCTCATGGCATAATCTTTTTTGTTTAATTGTTCTGCACAAGGGACAAAATTTGCAAGATAAATTTTTAAATAAATGAAAAAAAATGCCATGAAATTTTCATGAAACACATGCAACAAATATTATCAATAATTAACAAAATCATCAATGACATTCTTATTAGTTTCTGGCTAAAGTCTTTCGGAAGAGATTTTAAAATGCTTTAGCCATTACAAATCGAAGAAATTTTTATTGGAATGACGAGGGTTCTTTTAATTGATAATTGAAATTAATAGAACACAACTCAACTATTTTATAAAGCAATTCGCCTGACAGTTGTGGCTTGCTTTCTTTAAGTATTCCCAGTTGGGAACTTTGTTTACTTGTGTTATCGTACGTATTAGTAATATGTAGATGTGCGTTAATTAAATGTTTCCTACAAGAGATTCGCCCGACAGTTGTTACTTACTTTCTTTGGCTATTCTCACTTGGGAACCTTGTTTACTTGTGTTATCGCGTGTATTAATATGTAGATGTGCCTTAATTTAATGTTTCCTACAAGAGATTAGCCCAACAGTTATTACTTGCTTTCTTTACGCATTCTCACTTGCTAACTTTGTTTACTTGTGTTACCGCGTGTTAATAATATGTAGATGTGCCTTAATTAAATGTTTCCCAGAAGCGATTAGCCTGACAGTTGCTTACTTTCTTTAAGTATTCTCAGTTGGGAACTTTGTTTACTTGTGTTAAAGCGTGTATTAGTAATATGTAGATGTGCGTTAATTAAATGTTTCCTACAAGCTATTAGCCCAACAGTTATTACTTGCTTTAAGTATTCCCAGTTGGGAACTTTGTTTACTTGTGTTAAAGCGTGTATTAGTAATATGTAGATGTGCCTTAATTAAATGTTTCCTACAAGAGATTAGCCCAACAGTTATTACTTGCTTTCTTTACGCATTCTCACTTGCTAACTTTGTTTACTTGTGTTAATAATATGTAGATGTGCCTTAATTAAATGTTTCCCAGAAGCGATTAGCCTGACAGTTGCTTACTTTCTTGAAGTATTCTCAGTTGGGAACTTTGTTTACTTGTGTTAAAGCGTGTATTAGTAATATGTAGATGTGCGTTAATTAAATGTTTCCTACAAGCTATTAGCCCAACAGTTATTACTTGCTTTAAGTATTCCCAGTTGGGAACTTTGTTTACTTGTGTTAAAGCGTGTATTAGTAATATGTAGATGTGCGTTAATTAAATGTTTCCTACAAGCTATTAGCCCAACAGTTATTACTTGCTTTAAGTATTCCCAGTTGGGAACTTTGTTTACTTGTGTTAAAGCGTGTATTAGTAATATGTAGATGTGCGTTAATTAAATGTTTCCTACAAGCTATTAGCCCAACAGTTATTACTTGCTTTAAGTATTCCCAGTTGGGAACTTTGTTTACTTGTGTTAAAGCGTGTATTAGTAATATGTAGATGTGCGTTAATTAAATGTTTCCTACAAGCTATTAGCCCAACAGTTATTACTTGCTTTCTTTACGCATTCTCACTTGCTAACTTTGTTTACTTGTGTTACCGCGTGTTAATAATATGTAGATGTGCCTTAATTAAATGTTTCCCAGAAGCGATTAGCCTGACAGTTGCTTACTTTCTTGAAGTATTCTCAGTTGGGAACTTTGTTTACTTGTGTTAAAGCGTGTATTAGTAATATGTAGATGTGCGTTAATTAAATGTTTCCTACAAGCGATTAGCCTGACAATTGCTTACTTTCTTTAAGTATTCCCAGTTGGGAACTTTGTTTACTTGTGTTATCGCGTGTATTAATATGTAGATGTGCCGTAATTAAATGTTTCCTACAAGAGATTAGCCCAACAGTTATTACTTGCTTTCTTTACGCATTCTCACTTGCTAACTTTGTTTACTTGTGTTACCGCGTGTTAATAATATGTAGATGTGCCTTAATTAAATGTTTCCCAGAAGCGATTAGCCTGACAGTTGCTTACTTTCTTTAAGTATTCTCAGTTGGGAACTTTGTTTACTTGTGTTAAAGCGTGTATTAGTAATATGTAGATGTGCGTTAATTAAATGTTTCCTACAAGCTATTAGCCCAACAGTTATTACTTGCTTTAAGTATTCCCAGTTGGGAACTTTGTTTACTTGTGTTAAAGCGTGTATTAGTAATATGTAGATGTGCCTTAATTAAATGTTTCCTACAAGAGATTAGCCCAACAGTTATTACTTGCTTTCTTTACGCATTCTCACTTGCTAACTTTGTTTACTTGTGTTAATAATATGTAGATGTGCCTTAATTAAATGTTTCCCAGAAGCGATTAGCCTGACAGTTGCTTACTTTCTTGAAGTATTCCCAGTTGGGAACTTTGTTTACTTGTGTTAAAGCGTGTATTAGTAATATGTAGATGTGCGTTAATTAAATGTTTCCTACAAGCTATTAGCCCAACAGTTATTACTTGCTTTAAGTATTCCCAGTTGGGAACTTTGTTTACTTGTGTTAAAGCGTGTATTAGTAATATGTAGATGTGCGTTAATTAAATGTTTCCTACAAGCTATTAGCCCAACAGTTATTACTTGCTTTAAGTATTCCCAGTTGGGAACTTTGTTTACTTGTGTTAAAGCGTATATTAGTAATATGTAGATGTGCGTTAATTAAATGTTTCCTACAAGCTATTAGCCCAACAGTTATTACTTGCTTTAAGTATTCCCAGTTGGGAACTTTGTTTACTTGTGTTAAAGCGTGTATTAGTAATATGTAGATGTGCGTTAATTAAATGTTTCCTACAAGCTATTAGCCCAACAGTTATTACTTGCTTTCTTTACGCATTCTCACTTGCTAACTTTGTTTACTTGTGTTACCGCGTGTTAATAATATGTAGATGTGCCTTAATTAAATGTTTCCCAGAAGCGATTAGCCTGACAGTTGCTTACTTTCTTGAAGTATTCTCAGTTGGGAACTTTGTTTACTTGTGTTAAAGCGTGTATTAGTAATATGTAGATGTGCGTTAATTAAATGTTTCCTACAAGCGATTAGCCTGACAATTGCTTACTTTCTTTAAGTATTCCCAGTTGGGAACTTTGTTTACTTGTGTTATCGCGTGTATTAATATGTAGATGTGCCGTAATTAAATGTTTCCTACAAGCTATTAGCCCAACAGTTATTACTTGCTTTCTTTACGCATTCTCACTTGCTAACTTTGTTTACCTGTGTTATCGCGTGTATTATTATGTAGATGGGCGATAGGCGTTAATTAAATGTGTCCCACAAGCAATTTGCCTGACAGTAGCTTACTTTTTTTAAGTATTCTCAGTTGGGAACTTTATTCGCTTGCCTTTGGGCGTGTTAATAATATTGATGTGCCTTAATAAAATGTTTCACACTGTGCTAAATCTCTAGTAGACTAATTCAACATTTGAAGTTGGTAAGTGTGCAGGGATTAATATTATTATCACAAGATTTAGAGGGATATGAACAAAAGAAACAATTGCAGGAAGTAAACAACGATAAGGAAATCGAAATAATGCTGGGTCACATCGAAACTCAAATTGAATTGAATTCAATTCAATTCCAAGCTGAGGATATTTTCACACCAATATTGTATACGTATTTAGTTTGTTTTAAATTAAACTTGTAATCCAAAAATATTGAAATCTTTATATCACTGTCTCTAGATGTGGCATAATTGATTCTAGAATGTGACACATACAGGATGGCGCAATAGGTATTGACGATGCTTAGAGTATTATTATGGATATACTAATGAATCGACCCAGGTCAAGAACATATATTTTTACAACAAAAATTATTTGTTGAAAATAACGTCTTTTAAATGGCCACTACGTTTTTCTAAACATTCTTCAAGTGGTGATTTCTCTGTAACTCGTAGTAGCATTTCCTGGTTTATTGCTCTGATTTCTTGAGTAATGTTGGCTTTTAAAGCTTGTAGCGTGTGAGGCGTATATATATATATATATATATATATATATATATATATATATATATATATATATATATATATATATATATATATATATATATACACACCCCAGACAGTAATATGTGCGAAGAATGCAGCTAAAGCTTTACGTGAAACGAATAGACATAATAGGGCTATGAAAACCTTAACAAAGGGTCGGGTTTATTTTTAAAACCGTATCAAAAAAAACCGATAACAATTCCAAATCGAGCTTTGACCAACGTCGATATTCTTAGATATGCAAATCAATTGAAATTAAATTTTTTTAAGGGTGTTTACATGCAAGATTCTTTACCAAAAAAATAAAAAATTCGGAGGGTGGAATTATTAATCTAGACACTAAAACAAATGGAAGGCACGCACTAGACATCTTATATAAAACGACGTAAAAATGTTCACTGGTTCGATAGTTATGGCAATTTGCGGCCGCCGCAAGAACTAATTAATTATTTTTTAAGCGATGGAGTAAATAATATATTTACTTATAATTACTGAAAACAGCAAAATGTTCTTCAACTGTGGCCACCTCTGCTTACGATTTCTATATAATAAGCAAACATTCGTTTAATTTATCACTCGCAACGATTGAATCATGTCTTACGCATTTGCGTTTTCGCAATCTCAATCAGTGTTAAGTTCAAATTTCAATCCTCCAATTTTTCTTGATGAGAACTCAGATTATGTGATCGGTTTAACAAATTTTGAAACATTTAACGCCATCTCCAATATAGACAAAACAAATAATACCTTTGTTATGGTACACAGACTATAATTATTCCAACAGGTTCTTACGAAATAACAGATATACATCAATATTTGCAGAGTAAAATGGGAAAAGAAACATAGGAGCTCAATGCGAATAACAACACTCTTAAAACAACTTTAAAATGTAGTCAAAGTGTCGATTTCTCAAAACCCAATTCCATCGGCAAACATTTAGGCTTCAGTAATAAGGTTTTGAGAGCAAATGTTGTTCATGAATCTGAAAAGCCTGTGGAAATTATTAAAGTAAATGCTATATCCATTGATTGCAACATCTCTTCTGGCGCATATAATATCGCTAAACCGGTCCACACAATACATCAGTTTTTTCCCACGGTACCGCCAGGATATAACATAGTAGAAACACCTCAGAATGTCATTTACTTTCCAGTCACCATAAAGACAATTACTAATATAACCATCAAGATTCTTGATCAATACGGAAACCTAGTCCACTTTAGATGTGGAACTGTCACAGTCAAAGTGCATTTGAAAAAAGTTAGCTAAATGGTTGTCCGCTATAATATTTCTGGCAACAAATGATATTTGCCGGCGCTAAAGTATAAAAATAAGGACGCAAAAGAAAACATCCATAGTGTAAAAACATCTAAGCAGCTGACAGCACGTAATCGTCGTTTTCTAAAATCGTTGGGTTTTCAGCCGCAATGAATATTCTATAAGTCACGCAAAAGGTGGTTGTTGACGATTCCGTGGTAGATTATCAACTAAACACCTATCAATCATTTTCCTCTTCAAAATTTGAGCAGAACGATGAAATGCGGATATAGATACAAGAATTAGATGCATATACCCTTCCTTTTAACAGTTATCTATACACAGAAGGTAAATTAAGGAAAGATGGTGGAACTGTAGGAAACAAATTATTTTTTGTCAACAATGCCATGGCATACCTGTTTAGAGAAATTCGTTATGAGTTAAATGGTGTTGTGGTAGATTCAGTGCGAAATGTAGGGCTCACTTCAACTATGAAAGTGTACGTATCAGTAAATTCTGATGGTGCCAAATTGCAAAATGCCTTCTTAAAGCAGCTATACAAATTCCCGCAATATGGCTGGTGGCTCCATCTTACTGGTACCACAAGTCGTTATGTTCTACCCCCAGTTGTTGCAATCCAGCAGGTAACATTTTTGAAGCCCCTCCAAATACCGTTACTGTGCGGTCATCTTCGAAAAAGTACGGGCCCAGTATTCCGAATGCAGCTACGCCGCACCAAACGGTCACTTTTGCGAAATGCAGAGGTTGTTCGTGAAATTGAGGTTGCTCGGCAGCCCAATAGGGCAAATTTTGCTTATTTACATAAGCTGATAAGTGGAAATACGTATCATTCACACACCATTTAAAACATTTGGGTTCAGTGAATCAAGAAAGGTTCTACAAAACTGTATTCGTGCTGCTAAATCTAACGGTAAAATTTTATGAACAATTTGAATTTTGTATGGATGAAATCGCATGTCTTTTTGTAAAATTCGACCCAAACTTCGTGTAACGTTCAATGCTACTGCGTGACGTCTTGCTGAACGAGTTGGACTCCTTACTACAGCTTGTCGCACCCGTTCTACGTTATCTGGTGTATGGACAGTTTTCACAGAACCCACATATTCATTTCATACAATTTTGTATCACAAAACCTTGTAACACACAACAAAATTGTGTTAGGCGAAGGAATTCTACAACGGCCACACTTTACTAACACACTGATCGGTGATACGCCTTAACGCAAAAACTGCGTTGATTGACTGGTGACTGGTGGCATATATCCATGGCCATGGCTACTAACCTGCATTACCTACTAACTATTTTAAGCTATTGATTTCCCCCTCCATTTTACTAACATTCGAACAGTGGCGTTTCAAAAACCGTCAATAACCATTGCACCACCCTGTAGTAGAACCCAGACTGCTTATTTGTTAATTCTGTGGTTTTAATAGGATTTCAGTTACCATTCGTTGGGGTCACAATTATACGCTTATACGCTTTTGGCTGGGAATCGTGACACCCCCTCTTAAAAATATATATATTCATTTTTGTACAAACTGGCCCATGTTTTGCAAACCAAAAATAACATGAAATAGACTTCATGGTATTGAAACAAGGTTTAGAGAAACTGTCACTTTTAAGAGGGGCACTGTAACGAATAATTTGAAAGTATTTGAACTAGGAAATAAATAGATTGTAATTAAAATATTACCATGTTTTTTTTTATGTTTTATATATTATTTACCTACATATATTTGTAAATGTTAACTCGATAATCTGTTGGGTAATTAGTGAACTACCAAATATTATTATATTTATAATTTTCACAACTCAAGCCTTATTAGTTTTGTGTACTAATGGAACTTGCCTTCCGAAGCCATCCACTTAACACACACGGTTTTCTGTAAATGTCTAACGAGCTGCTACCACAAAAAACCCTGCATGTTAGCATTCATAAAACGCTCTACCACATAATGTTTTAATGCTACTTGAGCAGACACAAACTGAAAAGTAAAATGAATAATTATATATATATATATATATATATATATATATATATATATATATATATATATATATATATATATATATATATATATATATATATATACCTACAAAACTATACCTATTTAAAAAAATTCAACACAAATTAGATGGTTAAGTACTTCAAAACTACTAAAGGGTAAAAGTTCTCAAAAACTAAAATACTTAAAAAACTTATGGATCACAGCACTAATTGATCATTCATCAATTGCTGCAACTATGATAATTAAATTAAATTTTAATTAAAAAAGAATTCAGTTATACAAAGGGGAAAAAATAACGCTTAATCCATAGTTGCCCTATTTTTAAACAGTTTTGTCTTTTCTTAAGATACTTTAAAAACTAAAGACTTTTGGCTATTTAATTCGCCATTGGAATCATTTGTAATTTTAGGTATTTAAATTTGTTGTATTTTTTCAATTCAAATTTCTGTATTATTTTAAGTTGCAGAAATATTTTGTCTGTATCTAAGTTTTCAGTGTAAAAAACCGTTTCTGGGATAATATCATTTAAAACGTTTTAATTGTAAGCTTTGTTAATTTTTGCGCAAGATTACGCAAATCGTTATCTGTTCTAAAAATAATAAAAAACTATGACCTATATTTTTACCAAATACTCAAAATTAGTGGAGCAAAACTTCAAAGTTCCCACAAAAACGCACATCATATGAACCTTAATCAGAAATAACCAAAGGTAATAAAATTCAATTTTATATACCTGGATGAGTTCTGACATTTTTTCCCAGCAACATACAGTTGACACGCGGTAATCCGGTAATCATTACCGATTTAGGGAAACAGCAATAAATGTTCCATTCACAAAAATTAAATCTAGAGTGTTGTTAAAGCTAGTTTTATAATTAGTTCCAAAACAGCAAAAACATCAGTCATTTTCTGAGGGACAGTTTGTTAAAAAGTGCCTAGTGGATGTTGCACAGAAAAGAAGAAAGAGTTTGAGAAAGTGAGCTTATCACGACGTACTGTTGTTAGACTTATAGATATGATGGCTAGTGATATCAAAAAGAAAAAAAAAAAACCATTGACCGATAGATTGGCTGGTTTTCAAGCATTTTCGATTGCTTTGGATGAGAGTACAGATTTATCTGACACAGTCCAGTTAGCTATTTTTATACGAGGTGTTGATGAAGAGCTTGCAGGACAGAGGAATTACTGGCTTTACGGCCGCTACAAGGGAGTACTACCGGAAAAGCTATTTATGTCGAGGTAAAGAGTACTTTTGAGCAATGTAGTTTGCAGTGATGTAAATTAGTTGGGAGTGTGCACAGATGGTGCACCTTCAATGGTCGGTTCACGAAAAGGTTTTATCGGAATTCGGAAGGAAAGAGCAACCGCTATGAATGTGATTTAATAATTCTGCATTGCATTATTCACCAACAAAACTTGTGCTCTAAGTCCATTCGACTGAAGAATGTTATAAATGTGGTAGTAAATACCATTAATTTCATGAGATTCCGCGGTCTTAACCATCGCCAGTTTAAAGCATTTTTCGATGAACTCTCTTCAGTACACGATGATGTGACATATTATTGCGAAGTAAGGTGGCTAAGGAAAGGTAAAATGCTATATGACCTTAGAAAAGAAATAGCTGATTTTATGGAAATGAAAGAGAAAACTTTGCGCAAATTTGTGATCCAACTTGGCTTTGTGGTAGACATCACAGGACACTTAAACGACCTGAACTTGAAGCTTCAAAAACAAGGGCAATTGGTAAGTCAGCTCTTCAGTTACCTTAAAGCTTGTCATAACAAAATTCGCTTGTGGGAAACACAAATGAGAAGTAAAGACTGTTTGCATTTTTTAACATTATCCAGTCACGAAAGCATTGAATACGGTCGCTATGCTGAAGAACTGGAACTACGGTCAGAGCAATTAACTGATCGATTTCCCGATTTTAAGAATATGCATAGCACTTTGAAAATTTTTGCAAATCCTTGTAAGTGTATTGTGGAAGATGCTCCGCTTCACCTACAAATGTAGTTGTTTGAGCTTCAAGAAGACTCATATTTGAAGTCTAAATGTGATGATGTGGAACTAAGCGAATTTTACAGAACATACCTTTCCGAAGAAAAGTATCCACAGCAGAGAGTTTTCGCACGAAACATAATTAGTACATTCGGAAGCACGTATAAGTGTTAGCAGCTTTTTTCAATCATGAAAATTAATAAAAAGAAGCATCGTACTCGGCTAACAGATGTTAATTTAGAAAACACTTTGCGCCTATGTACTAGATATTGACCCCAATATTGATCATCTTGTTTATCAGTTTCAAACTCATGTATCTCATTAATTTTAATTTGATTTTTCTATCTTTTTTCATTAATTTGCTTTTTATATGTTTGATTATGCTATTATAATTAATAAATAAAAAAATGTGTGAATTTTTGTGGCTTGTTTATCCACTACTACCTTTCTTGCCTACCGCCCGCGACCTGATTAATTCCCGAAATTAGGCCTTCAGCGAAGCAAAGGTTGCCCATACCTGGCCTAAATCGTAATGAATCTTTTTTTTTAGCTTGTCAAGTAAATACAACGTACGACATTCCGCAATTTATGATCTTAAAAAGAACTGCGAGAACTTTCAAAACTTTGTGTCAACCACAGACTGTGGGCCAGGCAAGAGCCGGCCGGACAATCAGGAAAGCTGAAAATCCAGAGGTTGAAAAAGCTTTGTACATGTGGTTTCTTTAGGAAATAATCAGGCATACGCCTATTTCTGTACCCATATTGGCCATGAAAGCAAAGTTTTTTACAAGGAGATAGCAAAAAAGACGACTTTGTAGCTAGCAAGCGTGGTTGGAACACTTCAAAAGTCTTCATGGGAGTACACTGATGATGACTGTAACAGGAGAAAAACTCTCTAATGGTACATCCTGCATAGAGCCAGTTGAATTGAGATTTTTACAAAAAGTGGAAGATTTAGACCTTTGCCCTTCACAGGTATACAATGCAGATGAGTAGGGACTTTTTGGCGTGTAATACTTAGCAAAACGTTTGTTTTACATAAAGAGAAATCTGTAGCTGGACGTAAGGCGAGCAAAGAACGTGTAACCCTATTACCTTGTGCTAATGTTTCGAGCACACACGGACTAAAGATAGTGGACACTGGAAAACCAAAGAATCCACGAGCATTCAAAAATATTGATTTACCTGTACACTATTGTGTACAAAAAACGCGTTGGTGACAAAAGACCTTTTCAAAAAGTGGTTTGATGAATGCCGCTTCGTGCCAGAAGTTAAAAAAATGGTTGAAAGATCATAATCTACCTCAAAAGGCGTTACTGCTTCTTGATAATTGCTCCCGGCCATCCTTCCGAAGAAGAACTAACAACAGAGAATAACTGCGATGTTTCTTCCACCAAACTGCATTGCACTGATCCAACCAATGGATCAGCATATAATTCAGTTTGTCAAGCAAGACTACAAGAAAATACAAGCAAAAACTGCTGCTGGCGGTCATATCAAAAGACCAACCCATAGAGAAAAAAAAACATTAAAATTAAACATGAAAGACTGGGTTTTCTCCCTTTGTTAATCTTGGAATGCATTGCCCCCATCAGCCATCATATGGTCATGGAAAAACTTATGGCCAGAAATTGTCACCACTTCCGGCACCGCTCCTCAAATCAGTGTTACTTCGGAAGCCATAGAGCACGGTGCTACCGAAACGCAGATAAATTCGGAAAATTTGGAAATCTGGTATCGTCGAATGGATGAAGAATAAAGTGTGTTCCATCAAATGTCTGATGAGGAGATTGTCAACAAGTTTCTATTCGAATAATAAATCAAAAAGATGATGAAGACAACGCAACTACTCCACAATAAATTTATTTTGTAGTTTATGCATCCAGTGACGCTTCTACGCATGTTTCTAACATTTTTTTCAGAAAGCTGTCCGTGAGCTCATCTACAAATGTAACCAATAAACAAAGCACCCAATACAAACTAAACCATAGAATACACTGAAAATTTGGGTAGGTATTTTACCAAAATATTAAGTTTTTTTTAATGATATGTCCCCCCTTTTAAAGAAAATTTCAAGTATCTGCACAACTAATACCGAATGTTGTCTTTTATGTCACCTAAGTAATTGCAAAGCTTGTGTCTTCAAGACTGTCAATTTTATATACATTTTAGTCACCGAACCCATATATGCATATATATAAGTACACTTTGAGTACCGAAATCGTCAGAACATATGTTAAGAAGACCAGACGATCGCTTCACCAACCAAGTTAGAGTCATCAGTCATCCACACTATATTTATATTCTTCTGCGGGTAGTTGGTCACTAACGAGTTAGGGAGGTTCAACGACACCAAAAATTAACATATTTCATTTGGCGGAAATATCTGTATTCTTTTATTATCTATCGCACGTGCTTCTGCCGGTATTTATTTTACAAAGCGATATATGAGGAGACTACTAATAGGCGGCGGAGCGAGACTCATACACTTTTTATTATTACTATATTTAGCAATATATATATACTTTCGAGGGCGTTTGGCTCTCCTGGTTATTTTAACAGTTTTTATTAATTTTAGATTCTCCTCATTAACGTGGTGATTATTATCCCAAATATGTCGGGCGACGGAAGATCTATCTATAGTACCGTATCTTAATAGTGCTAAATGTTCTTTGAATCTAACTCCAATAGCTCTTTTTGTTTGTCCGACGTATTTAAGATCACAATCTTTACAACCTATTTCATAAATTCCAGACATTTTGCCAGTACTATCCTTGTCTTTTGGGTTACCTATATATATATATATATATATACAGGGTGTCCCACCGAAAGGGGCTAGTAGCTTTTAGGTGTCTTTGTGTCTAGTAAATGGAAATTTCTTTCAGCCATCTGTTACAGAATTTTAAGGAGCATATTCCGAAAATAATTTAACATACACAGGCTGTCCCATAATTCAGTGGCAACACAAACTTGTATTTTTTTTAATGGAACACCCCATATATTATTACATATTTCGATTTGCGATGAAATTCTGACTCAAATATTATAGAGGTCTTATAGCTTTAATCTCAACGGTTTTTGTGTAAATGTCAATAAACTGTCAAAATGAGGTTATGTTTGGCGTATTTTTGCTACACCGGCAGTCGAACTGCAATGAATTTGTCTGAAGGAATGTTTTAGGTAGATGGTCTTCTATGTAGAATACACTCCAAGGTGTCAAAAAAATAATACATTGTACAGGGTGATCACTTTTCATGAATATGTAATTTACTGCATTTTTTCAAATGGGACACCCTGTATATTATTACATATTTGAATTCTCCATAAAATTCCGCGTACAACGGTATAAAATTATAGAGCAGTTCAATTACCGGATTTAAAAATATTTAAAAAAAAAATCGAGATTTTTCTAAATTTGTCAATTGCATTATGTATTAACGGAAGAAAATTTTATAGATTATCATCTCCAATCTAGTTTACAGTGAAATGATGCACATTAATGAAAATCTGTCTAAATTCTCAGTCGAAAGTTAGTAAAAAATATCTTTGATTAAATTCGTCGAGTTACATGTCGTAATTACCGATCCGTTCAGTTAAAACTTCCAATAAACGCTTCTACAATGCATTGAACTGGCTGTGTGATAGTCAAAATACATGAACAAGCAGTTGATGCGACATTTTCTTGGGTATTTGCAATAGTTTGCGGAAAATTCTCACTTCGGTGCCGTACAAAGTCATATGTTAGTTATAGGGAAAGGTATATCCGCAGAGTAGAGAATAGGAAAATTGAATTGTCTGTTAAAGAAGGCTGATGTCATTTCATACCTGTCATTGAATGTTATCATTCATCGCTTGTGTAATAATTGTTTTATGATATTTTCAAATAGTTTTTGGTTCATCTCTGTGTATTTCTAGTTTTTCTTGTTCACTTTTGTTACGTCAGTTCGTTTATTCTCAGTTTTCTGTTCTTTTTCGTAGCGTTAAGTGATAATTTTAAGTGTACAGTTCAGGTGATTTTTTGGAGTTTCAAACATGAATTTATCTGTAACTGAAAAAGTTGACATGGTATTCTGTTTGGGAAAAGCTGACAAAAATTCTCTTCTTGCTGCAAGGATTTATCATCAACAATTCCCACATAGACGGCAACCAAAGCGGCAGGCTTTTGAACGAGTGAAGAGAGAGTTCATAAGTAAGGGAAGTGTTAACTCGTATCCTAAAAATCGAAGACCAGTTATTGCTGTTACTGACGAAGGTACGCAGTTGAATATATTGTTATCACTAGAGGAAAATCCTCACACATCCACAAGAGAGCTGGAAAATGAAACAGGCATACCCAAAACAACAATCAATAGAATTGCAAGGAAATATAAATATCACCCATATCATATGAATACACATCAGAATTTAACCGAGCACGATTTCGAAACACGATTGTTCTTCTGCCGTACGATGTTAAACCGAATACATATGGATAATGAGTTTGTGACAAACATTCTATTCACTGACGAGGCGACTTTCAGAAGTACAGGCATCGGCAATAGACACAATATGCATTATTATAATGTCAGAAATCCACATTGGTTGAGGAAAATCGACAATCAAAACCGATGGTCACTGAATGTTTGGGGAGGGATAATTGGGGATTATATCATTGGACCATATTTCTTGGATGGCACGTTGACCGGTGAGAGATATGAACTATTTCTCAGGAACGAATTAGGATCACTCCTCGACGATGTAGATCTATATTCGAGGCAGCAACTGTGGATTCAACATGACGGTGCTCCAAGCCACTCGTCTATTTCTGTAAGGAACTATCTGAATCAGCGCTTTCCAAGAAGGTGGATAGGCCGAGGTGGACAGATCATCTGGCCCCCAAGATCACCAGATCTTACACCCTTAGATTTTTTCCTTTGGGGGTATGTGAAAGACATGGTCTACAAAGAACTAGTTACGACAAGTGAGGATATGCGGAGAAGAATCATTGATGCCTTTGGTAGCATAACTGTGCCTATGTTAATAGAAACCAGGCAAAGTTTCGTCAAAAGGCTTCAGCTTTGCATCAGATATGAAGGAAACATATTCGAGCACCTGTAATTTTATTTATTCTGCGAATAAAAATCAGTAGAAAAAATAAGAGTTGTTTTATTGCAAATACGGCAAGTATACATTATATCATAACATAACAGTAGTATTAAATTTTCCCGACTATTTGCATCTTTGTGACATTATCTTGAAGAGCATAATTATGGCTTCTTACTTTTGACCTTATAATCGAATTCCCCTTTGACTAAAAAATTAATTGCAGATTTCATAAATTATCATTGTGAAGTTACGTTATTCAATGAATCTATTTGTCTGTGAAATTCGTCACATTTTTTAAATATTTTTAAATCCGGTAATTGAACTGCTCTATAATTTTATACCGTTGTACGCGGAATTTTATGGAGAATTCAAATATGTAATAATATACAGGGTGTCCCATTTGAAAAAATGCAGTAAATTACATATTCATGAAAAGTGATCACCCTGTACAATGTATTATTTTTTTGACACCTTGGAGTGTATTCTACATAGAAGACCATCTACCTAAAACATTCCTTCAGACAAATTCATTGCAGTTCGACTGCCGGTGTAGCAAAAATACGCCAAACATAACCTCATTTTGACAGTTTATTGACATTTACACAAAAACCGTTGAGATTAAAGCTATAAGACCTCTATAATATTTGAGTCAGAATTTCATCGCAAATCGAAATATGTAATAATATATGGGGTGTTCCATTAAAAAAAATACAAGTTTGTGTTGCCACTGAATTATGGGACAGCCTGTGTATGTTAAATTATTTTCGGAATATGCTCCTTAAAATTCTGTAACAGATGACTGAAAGAAATTTCCATTTACTAGACACAAAGACACCTAAAAGCTACTAGCCCCTTTCGGTGGGACACCCTGTATATATATATATATATATATATATATATATATATAGTTAAATGTTATATATATATATATAGGTAACATTAAAAAAGCCAATTCGCAACTAACATTTTCGACAAAAAATACTTTAAAAAACATGCTAGGTAACCCAAAAGACAAGGATAGTACTGGCAAAATGTCTGGAATTTATGAAATAGGTTGTAAAGATTGTGATCTTAAATACGTCGGACAAACAAAAAGAGCTATTGGAATTAGATTCAAAGAACATTTAGCACTATTAAGATACGGTACTATAGATAGATCTTCCGTCGCCCGACATATTTGGGATAATAATCACCACGTGAATGAGGAGAATCTAAAATTAATAAAAACTGTTAAAACAACCAGGAGAGCCAAACGCCTTCGAAAGTATATATATATATATATATATATATATATATATATATATATATATATATATATATATATATATATATTGCTAAATATAGTAATAATAAAAAGTGTATGAATCTCGCTCTGCCGCCTATGAGTAGTCTCCTGATATATCGCTTTGTAAAATAAATACCGGCAGAAGCACGTCCGGTAGATAATAAAAGAATACAGATATTTCCGCCAAACGAAATATGTTAATTTTTGGTGTCGTTGAACCTCACTAACTAGTTAGTGTCCAACTACCCGCAGAAGAATATAAATAGAGTTGTAGATATTTAAGACATTTAAGAATTATTCATCCTCTGATGACGCTAACTATCCTCTGATGACGCTAACTTGGTTATTGACAGGTTTTTTTAAATGTGTTGTGACGATTTGGGTTCTCAATGTGTGCTTATCACAGGTGCCAATCTTCACTTAGTATATATATATATATATATATATATATATATATATATATATATATATATATATATATATATATATATATATATATATAAAGTAAACTTTAATTTGTTAAACTTTCAACTGTGGTTTATATTTACTAATAATTAAATGGCTTTTAAAATGTTAAAAGATGTCTGAAAACTTGAATTTAATCTTTGATTAGGCTGTTCCAAAACTGTCAAGCGCATACAAATTAATTTTACCTTATAAATTTGGTAAAACTGCAAAATGTAATTTCTTAACAAATTCATTGCTACCAAGCATGAAAATTTAAAAATTACTACTGGAAAATTTCAAAGAGTTTTGAACTGAATCAAGTTTATAAGATTGTAAACGGTATGTCAAAGAATGTAACAAAATAATGATTATCAACAAGTAAGACATTCTCTAATACATTACAAATGGCAATGTTTATAACATTGCTGACATAAACAATGTACTGAATCCAATTAACCAGTCAAAAGCTTGTCGCTACAAGAATCAAGTGTGTTAACAACTCTGACCAGTCTTGGAATCAAAAAGGTTCAAAAATATGACAAACATTTCTCCAATCAAGAAACACTGTGGTCAAATCTCAGGTATTATTTTTTTTAAATAAAACTAGATAGATCTAATAGTTTTTAAATTATAAATGAAATATGAGATTTGACCAGAGAATATTTTAAAAATTAAGTCCCACCAAACAAACATAGGATTTATTTAATAAATCTAATTTAATGTACGATTTGATTAGTTTTAGATTATATTATTTTGTCTGGGGGGTGGTGGTTCAGTTTTAAATAAACACCTAAACAAAGAACGTGCCAATTTGTTAAACTAAAATGTTTTAAAATATTTTAACTCATCAGATCAGTTTTGCATCTACATTATACAGGGTGATTCATTAACAATTGGAAATCCGAAAGGTAGAGATACCTACTACAAGTCAAATTGTGACCTTTGACACAAACATGTCTTATCCTAAAGTTGATAGTTTCGAAATGACAAAACTCAATTTTCTATGAAGCTAAAGAGCTTATATTTGCTATATCTGTATATAGTGTAAGTCTCTTTAAAAGAATGTCAGTATGATTTCGTTTTAGTGAACCTGATCAAACCGGTTTTTTCAATATCAACAATAACAAAATTATAATTTCAGACTGAAAGGTGACAAACGTATTCAGGCATTTTAAACAAAAATGAGATCTTGTTCAAAACATATGAAATCTGTGCACTATTGTTTCTCCAAATGTCAAAGTAAAACATTAAAAAACAAACATTCATCGAGCTGGATTTGATCACGTAACCTTCTGCTTAGAAGACATCGACGCTATCTCTGCGCCATGTAAACACATATCAGCTAACGTTTTGTTTACATGATACCCCAGATCGGCTTTGTGGCAGGGTTATTATATTCAAAGTATACGTAACATTTAATTACACAATTAGTAGAATTACCATTGAAACACATCCCACGACTGTTTCGGTCTTATTTGACGTCTTATGTTTAAGTTTAAAGATAAAAGAAACTACTTTAAAATCATTTTCATAGAGATTTGGCTTGATTTTGTTTACATTTCTACTATATTCTGCGATAGCATAATATATCTAAAACTGTATTTGGGGCTGTTCATAAAACTACAAATATAGTGTATTTTAATAATTGATTGAATCTCGCAGTTAAATAAAAATCACTTGGCAAACTTTTAATTTCATGCCTGTCATTTTCCATAATTTAGATGTGATTTCACGACTGTTCGGGTAGTAATATTTATGAAGATATATATTTAGTTTGGTTACCATTGATGTATGGTTTATACCTCTTGTATGAATCAATCTAAGTGTAGCAGTTAACTACTCTGTCTGTCAAGACATTGGACTTTAACCACTAAGTCTTTTCAATGCATGTCTTTGTAATTTTATTTTTAATTTGGAAAAAACTCTAAATATTGTGTAGCAAATTATTTTAAATTATGCGATGCACTTCGTTGTATTCTCATTCATTTTTAGTCAATTATCTTCCACCGTTGCTTCGATGACATTATTACCTGACCTGCTTTCCTCCACAGTGCATCTCTGGATCTCTAGATATTCACAAACATTGTGTCGTCCGGTTTGATGTTAACTGGTAAGTCGTTTATGTGGTCCAAGCATGGATCCCTGCGGAAAACCTTCATTCAATCTGAACTTATAACCTGCACACTACATGTTGCCTTCCATTTGCCAGGAACGATGTTATCAACTGGTGTAGCACTCCATCGTATTCCATCTTCACCAGCAGCACATCATGAGGTATACTGTCGAAGGCCTTACTTACTTAAATCGCAACACACAACCTCAGCAACATTTCCCCTATGGAAGGCTTCGAATATATACCCAGTCAGCTCCGCCATTGCAGTCATTGTTGAATTACAACCCGTGAATCTGTGCTGATGAGGAGTTATGAAGTTGTTTTTGAATGAAAGATATGATCTATATTTTTGCGCAAAAAAATTACAACTGCATTGCTTCAGCTTGAAAATATACCGAATTATATCCCAACTGAAGACAACCAAATTACAAACTATTTATAAATTTGTACAATCATCTACCCTAAACATGATCTTTCCATACGAAATGTAATAACAGCACTCCAAAAGATATTTCGGTTGAGCAATAATAGGAACTTTTGGTTACGGTGACCAAAAATCCAGGTGTAAGTACTCATCTTTTAAATACAGCTACAGGCATAACTCAGCCTATGATTTGGATAATTCAGAATAAGAAGAAACTCTGTCCATTCATTTTACACCTGTACAAAATCTCTTGCCCCAATATCTTTGTGCTCGTCTACGTTTTACCCTTTTTCTAGAAGAAAGGGAAACCAAGATCCTACTTTATTGGAGAAAATCTTATTTACCGATGAGGTGATGTTGACTAGCCGTGGTGCCTTTACCTGGCGAAATAATCATTTGTGTGAATCTGAAAATCCCCATGGTGAAGAGTAAGGCACTTCCAACACGAATTTAAACTGAATGCTTAGTGGTGTAATTGACAATTTCTTGCTGGACCTTTTGAACTTCCTCCCAATTTAAACAGCCAACAAATTTTCAACAAAATTTGACAAAAATTGCTTGAACGAATTCAACTTTATTTAAGAAGAGACATGTGGTTCATGCAGGACGAAACGCCATAGCGTTTTTCTCGGCCGGTGCGGGCATATTTAGATGCAGTTTTTCCAAACCATTGGATTTGCATTTTTACTTAGCCACTCAGAAGTCCGGACTTCAATCCGCTCGATTTTTTTATTTGGTCTGAAATGAAATAAATAGGTTGCAAAGAGCCTAGTGGTTTACGTAGAGTTGTGGTGAAGAATACACATTGCTGCCAAAGTAGTCAGAGGGAATCCCATATGTTGCTTCATACTCAGAGATCTCTCACAAAACGCTATGTAAAGTGTATCAGAGTCAACGGTGGACACATTGAACAATTACTTTAAATTATTATTGCATAATTCATTTGTTTTATTTTGTGTTCTAGAAAATGAAAATAAGAAAATTGTTTCGCTTTTAATTTCTCGTATTTTCAACACATAATGTTCGTTTGATTGATTTTTCTTGAAAATGAATAGAGATACTGAAATGAAACAAGAATACATAAGCCATTGAAAAATCATTGCTCTTTCAGGTTTTGAGTCAAATTTCATGTTTAACAGGGTGGACAGTTATTAACTGTATATGTCAGTGAAATTAGCCATAAGTGCGCCTTATATGACAACATGATATTTGCAACATGTATCTTATTCATCATCTAAAAATTTCTTGACGCAGCAAGTGCGTTATGGTAGTGAATTTTCATTAAATACTTCAAATTTGAATAAGTCAATTTCCTATCAACTTAGAAAGTTTAGTTTTGGTATGTAGTAAGGTCTTTTCTAGGGCAAAATATGCACTACATTTTATTAAAATAACTTTGTAACTTTCAGAGAAAAAAAATTTTTTCGAAAAAAAAATCAAAATTTGAATAACTCAATTTTCTATAAACTTAGAAGGCTGAATTTTGTTACGTTGTAAGGTCTCTCCTAAAGCAATATATCCGTTAAATTTCATTAACACAGCTTTGTAAGTTTTGGAGAAAAAAATTTTTTCAAAAGAAAAACTAACATTAACATCTACCAAGGTTCTGCCATTGTATTTCAGTAAGTTTAATATCTGCACGTTCCGCCTTTGGAGGGGACATAAAGCCATCGGTCCCGTGGCCATGCGATGTTAGGCACGTTAAAGATCCCTACCCTCTTTACAGAAAGGCAGGGTCTGCTGAAAATTGTGGGCTACTGGATGAGACACTGATAGTTTTTGCAACAGGATTCGCCTCTTGCGGCATCTTGAGGCGTCATACTTATTCTCAGTTAAGCGGGCAAATATATCGCCAAACCATCTAATTTTTATGACATTTTAATACATATTTTTACTCACCTTTCCTTTCTATTTCATTATAGCTATAAAAGAAATTATTCCTGCCCGTCACAATAAACTTAATTTCTGTATTTCATTTGCCAAAATACTTAATGATGGGTAAAGCCCATGTGCCTATCTGCAAACGTACGAGAATTTGTACCGAACCGTTTAATAAAAGTGGGTTATTTTACAGTCCAACCTTTCTCCTGTGGGTGAGATTGTCAAAATTTGTCTAAATTTGATGTGTGATTAAAACAATATATTTAACATTCAAAACATTGCTATGAAAATTCGCTACCATAGCGCACTTGCTGCGTCACGGCTTTTTAACTTTGTACTAAATGTTATGTCTCATGAAAAAAACATATTTCACATTACAAGTAGTTCTAGGAACATTCACTACCATAGCGCACTTTCTGCATCCCGACCTTTGAAGTTTGTACTACATTTTAAGTCTCATGAAAAAAGCATATTTAACATTCAAAATAGTTATATGGAAATTCGCTACCTTAGCGCACTTGCTGCGTCCCGACTTTTTAACTTTGTAGTAAATTTTATCTCTCATGAAAAAACATATTTAACATTAAAAATAGTTCTAGGAACATTCACTACCATAGCGCACTTGCTACGTCCCGACTTTTTGACTTTGAACTGAATATTATGACTCATTAAAAACTCTGGACGCAGCAAGTGCGTTATGGTAGTGAATTTTCATTTAAATGTTTTTAATTGCAAATATGTGTGTTTCCTTTTTAAGAAAGCAGGCATCAATTTTGGTTACCAGTATAATCTATATAGTAAAGACAATGTGCCATGTTTCATAAAAATAACTTTATTGTGTGAAAATGTACAAAAATTTCCAAAAGCAAACTTAAAGTGTTCCCGGAAAAACTCGTTTCTTGGTCAACCTTATAGGTTAATAGCAAATTGAGCTATTCAAATTTGAAGCATTTAATGAAAATTCGCTACCATAACGCACTTGCTGCGTCCCGAATTTCTTTTCTTACAAACATGCATCGCTGAAAAATTCAAAAATGCAATAACATAAGGCGTGTTTGATTAAAAAAGAAGAAGAAAATTTGTATCACCAACGACTTATGGGCCATCCTGTGATTGTAGAAATATTTTTTTAAGACGTAGCTCAAGACACCCTATAATTAATATATACAAATTTTCTTCATATCTTGTATAATAACGGATATATTGAACTTTATTGATTTTTGACGAAAATTCGACAAAAATTATATACCATTAAACGATAAACTCTAAAGCTAAGGCTACTGCCAAGCATCAGAGAAAGGGTCTATTTGAAATGAATTTTCTGGAAACATTTTAGTAAAATGAAGGACAATGACGGTTGAAACTAAGACTTCAGAATCTGTAAAACATCCTTCTTGAGACATTTGATTTCCATATCCCGTATTAGATTCAAGTTCTTTGCCTAAATGTTGCCGATTTTGACGTTTTAAATCGCAACTTTGACGTTTTGAGGAAAACCCCAATTTATTTTTCTTTAAATGCCTATAACTTTTTTGTCTTTTGACCTACATAGCTAAATTTTGGTAGGTAGATTACCTATAAGGATATTAACTAGCGTACCAAATTTGGTTGCCCTTACTTTGTTAATTCCGGAGATATAAATTTTTTTCGAAAGAAAACACAAAATTTTCCGGGAAAACCTGGTCAGATTTTCCTGGCTAACGAACTTATCCAAGCCATTTGCAAAAGGAATTTTTCCACCAAATTTAGTCAAAATCGGCCTATTATTTTTTGAGTTATCGGAGTGATACATATATATATATATATATATATATATATATATATATATATATATATATATATATATATATATATATATATATATATATATATATATATATATATATATATATATATATATATATATATATATATATATATATATATATATATATATATATATATATATATATATATATATATATATATATATATATATATATATATATATATATATATATATATATATATATATATATATATATATATATATATATATATATATATATATATATATATATATATATATATATATATATATATATATATATATATATATATATATATATATATATATATATATATATATATAAACATATAAAAATTGAAACTGACCCCGGATATGTGTTCTAGGGGGCCTAGTTCGCGGTCATTTGAAGAAATTTTTTCAAAATTCAAAAGTCGGGATCTCCTCATTAGTGAATTTTTTTAAAGAAAATTCACTAATAGACATATTCATCATTAAAATCATTTTGATGAACATTCGCTACCATAGCGCACTTGCTGCGTCACGACTTTTTAACTTTGTACAAAATGTTGTCTCATGAAAAAAACATATTTCACATTACAAATAGTTCTAGGAACATTCACTACCATAGCGCACTTTCTGCGTCTCGATCTTAGAAGTTTGACCTACATTTAGTCTCTTAAAAAAACATACTTAACATTAAAAAAGTTGTATAGAAATTTGCTACCACAGCGCACTTGCTGCGTCCCAACTTTTTAAGTTTGTACTAAATATTATTTCCTTACAAAGTCGATAAAGAGAAGGATGTGGCAACAGCGCGTGAACTCCAACGACGGCATTCTATTGCGCGACGACTCTGCCGGTTAACCGGATTCAACTGCAGAATTACCAATAAATTAAAAAAACTTTTAAATAAGGCATGTTAATGACAATAATCATAATTCGACTTGTTGTATCTCCAGCTTTCCCATTGTTAATGAATCATCCTGTATGTAAAACATATCACACTATTCAAATAGCAGGTACCTATGTAAAAATTATGAATAAATATCATGACTTTCAAACATTAGTTAATGTTAGATGGCAAAACAATGTTCAAACCAATAAATATAAATTCTGAAATTAATTAGCTCTAAGTGTGCTCATAAAAAACCAAAGTACTGATAAGTACACTTGGAGAACACCCAAATCACCACAACACATATTTCAGACACCTTACGATCGGAAAAAGAATTTTTCTTCCTCTGAAGACGTTGACTTGGTCAATGAAACGATCGTAAGGTCTCTGAAATATGTGTTGTGGTGATTTGGGTGTTCTCCAAGTGTACTTATTAGTGCTCATCACAGATTCCAGTTTTCACATACCAAAGTAGTGCCAACAATACTTTCAAAACTAATCAAATATTATATGTTAACACAAGTAATGTGTTTATAAATACCTAGACCAAGCTTTGCAAAGTTCAAAAATCTGTACTTTTGATAAAAAAATATAAGGAAATAACGAGACTCAGAGACAATCATCATCCGAGGCTCGCTAATAGTGCTAGGGTACTTAATAATGTGTTATATATGTAAAATACCTATAAGTGGATGTCTGCTGTATAATCAATAGGTGCTGTAATACGTTTAAACTTAGTTTCGGGCAAGAGCTGAGGAATACGCACCTCCTGCTGCCCAATGAACTCCATCTCTGCCTCATGGTAGACTTTCTTACACTTATCTCGCTGTTCCCTGTATGTAGCCCAGTCTTCTTTAGTTTGTGTGGTCTTAGCTTTGTTTAGCAACTCCTCTTTCTTTTCAAACTCTTTCTTCATGGTTTCAGTCACAAATGACTTTGTCAGATCTATTTCTGTGCCAAGTCTACGAGGTTTCTTAATGATCTTACCACTCTGCACGCCTCTGAAGTTATCCTGCATGAATTTTCTCTTCATGTTAGGTCCCATTGGTCTAAAAGGCATGGGACCTCTACCCCTCATCTGTGGTGGCGGCATGGGAGGTCTTCCCATCATGTGTGGTGGTGGTGGCCTCATGGGACCCATATGTGGTGGAAGGTGCATACCTGGAGGGCCCATCATTGGGGGACCTCTGGGACCGGGACCCATCATCATTCTGCCTGGCGGAGGGCGTTGACCTCGTGGTGGCCTCATCATAGGTGGACCCATCGCATGTGGTGGCAGTGGTGGCCTCATACCAGGTGGAGGGACTGGCATTCTTGGTTGGAATTGTCCCCGATTTCCGCCTCTACCTCTAAACCTCATAGCTCCTTGGTTATTTGGATTGGTAAACTGACGCTGTTTGTTGGGACCGTTATTTTGGTTTAAATTCACTCTATTTGCACCTTTGATTGGCACTGGTGCACCCATAGGTATACACTAAATAAAATAAGCCGAATGGTTTCACTCTGTGTCCCGATTATTTGTAAACTTCGCACAAACTAACTTGATTTTCACCGGTCCTATATCTTAAACATTTATTGACAAATGGCGACGTAGAGCTGTACAACAATAATGGCGTCCAATGGTCCAATGTCCGATATCCGATAAATACATAAGTACAGAGGCAGAGGGCAACACATTACCGCAGCATAGAGAAACAATTGGTTTTTTTTATGACGTCATTCGTATGCAGTGTTGCCAATAGCTTACAATAAGGTTCAAAAAAAAAATACAAATCATAATGGTTATCACAAGAAAAATTGGCGGAATAAGTGATAAAATAGGTTTCCACTTTAAGATCAACCAACAAAATTTATATTTTTTATAATATATTTTTAAAACTGTTGATCATACCTGAATTTCGAGTTTATAATGATCAATTCAGAAGGTAAAACCGTCTCAGAAACTGAAAAATGAATTATCGATATCCAGCGGTTTGTAATTACGAGACACTTGTCTTTGACGTAAACCACAGCATATTTACTTAAAGCCTCATGATAAAAATAACTGGAGATATGATAATGAGGCTACCTATTTTTAGAAGTGTCACACGGATGACGTCATGTGTAAGTCTGGAAGTCCAGTGCAAAAATAATATGCTGTCGTACAGTGGAATTTGACGTGTCATCACACAATCCCTTGAAAAGTTACGTCATTTACTAATATTTAAGTGCATGCAATTGGAAATATTTTTTTATGATCGGAATACTACTGTGATTACGTGAAATGATGATCAAATCAAGTTTATGAATGTTAACGCACTCTA
This sequence comes from Tillus elongatus, assembly GCA_964006375.1. Lineage (NCBI taxonomy): Eukaryota > Metazoa > Arthropoda > Insecta > Coleoptera > Cleridae > Tillus > Tillus elongatus. The sequence goes on along the minus strand of OZ023265.1, from coordinate 189,848,086 downwards.
AATGTCTGCGAACGTCTTCTCTGCTTTCTAAGTTTATGTATCCCCAATATTAATTCAGGGCGCCCCTAATTATTTAATTGTCTTGTGCTTATATATGTAATATAAAAATGAAAAAGATGAAATTTAGTGCTGTATTTTATACTATCTGAAAAAGACAATATATAGGCTACGAAATGGAATGTAACTTCAACCGCAATAAATTGACTTTTTTGATCGCGAATTACTTTGTTTATAAGTGTTCAGTTAGTTAGTAACACGTTAGTGAAACGTTCGTCAGATTTTTTAAATATGTTATGTGTTTAAGTGTGCAGTTGGACTTATATGATGTCACTCTCCACCTGACGTCATATGAAGTGGCGAGTCATATGCGCATTATCATATTATCATATCTTGTAAGTCATTATATCATGGTAACGCCTTGCCTTGATTTGTGACAGATAATGAGACATTTGTACTTGTCTTACTTTCCTATCATAGAGTATAACCTTCAATGCCAGACTTTGATTGGGCTCGTCTCCTTTTTTTGTCAGTATGTGTGTCAAGTGCATCTTATAAGAAGTTGTCTTAGTTTTATTTTTACCTCTAACCCACAAAGGAAAAATCATTTAGTTGATTGCGACATTCACTGTGTGATATGAAAAGCGCTATAGAAGAAATCAACATTTGGTTGAGTTTACCGCTGGTGCCAACAGTTGAGTTTAAGCACTGTTCTGCTGACTACCAACACGTTTATGCGACTGGAGACTGATCAACGCATTGCTGAATTGCATTGTTTTGTGAAGTTTGTTTTTTCGTTCCGCTTTGACAAATTGACAACAGTTGAGTTCCAGCAGAAACCCAGAGGGACTGGTGAACACAAAATTTTCGACACAACTATTCAACTGTTAGCGCATGGTGAATTTGGCGATTACCATACTAATTTTACAATAAGAATAAAATAACGTAATTTTTAGTAATTAAAGGTATCCAACACACAGATAAAAATTCTCAAGGCAGCTTCATATTATCGCATTACCATAGATTAGTGAGAAGATATGGAACTCGACCACTATGTCACTACCAGCGCCATCTATTGCTTGAAATGTTTACTACGATCACAAACAAAAATGCATTTGTTACCGATATCGTGTATAGGGAGCTTAGACTGGGGAGAAGTTGTCCCTAGTCTAAGATTAAGATAGGGAGCATAAACATAATATATGTCATTGGTAAAGAATGTTCTGTGATCGTCTGCAGTCTAATTTTGTGTTACTTTCCGTGTCGAAAGCCGAAGTTCAAACTTGTTATATGATCCTACCGCTTATCTATCCGCCTTGAATTATTGTGATTAATAAGATTAATTGTGTAAGAATACGTAGTAATTGTGTTGTTTGTGTGAATTACAAATGAGCCGTGTTTCATATTGCATAAGTAATTCATGTTACATAAATAAACACAACAACAGAGATGTAGCGATTTTCAATTTGCTAAAAGATGGTCCGCTGTAAGTAAAACATTATTAATTTATTACAACTATTACCGAAGTCCCTAGAATTATCAGAATTGGAAGGAAAAATACAATTTTATTTGCAGAGCTAAGCAGTGGATTAAGATAGTTGGTAGAAAGAACCTATTGCTGGATCACCAATACCTGAAATGCCATTATCAAGTATCCAGCAAACATTTTTCCTGCGACACATTTTTAAAAAACTAGTCAATAATAACCAAAAACTGAAAAATATTTGTCATGAATGATTACAAGAAAATAATGTAATAATAATAAATAATTCAACATCATTATTTTGTGTTTACAATGTTATTATTATTAGTCATAATAAAATTGGAAAAATATTTTTACAGCCGCGTACAGTGGAAACAACTTTTACCATAGTTTCAACTCTACTGCCACTGAGGTTTTCAAGTTTACCGCCTCTTATTCTGCAATTTTGAAGCGCGTAGAGCGCTATAGACGTGTCTAACTATAGTCAACCCAAAAGCTGTCCACTCTTATGTACAGATAGCTTATGGGTGTTTCCTATATTTTTATCACTAATCTTTGCGCATTACAAATGAAATAAAAATTCTACTTTTATATGTAGACAAACCTTCACTATGTGGCAAGACCGCATTTCATTTTCATCCTAAAAATACGATACCAAAAAGACTGTACTTTAAACTCAAATATAGCTCCTCCTTGTTTAGCTTTCAAATATTTAATAAGGGATATTTTTAAATTGTTGATTATATACGTGAATGACTTTTTTGTGTATTTCTTTAACGTTGATCTATTTTCGCGAGTATGGACAATCACCGACGCCAGGAAGCAGTTTTATATCACTCTCCTGGGAATTTTACCGAATACCTTACTTTTTGTAAGGAGGGCAGGGATCTTTAATGTATCTAACATCGTGCGGTACACAGAACTGACTGATCCATGCCGCCTCCGAAATACGGAACGTGTAGACATTCAACTTACTCAAACACAATGCCACAACCTCATCGGTTGATGTTTATCCACATGCAGCGTATGTACTGAAAAATAGTTTGAAGTTTCTACCGGAAATATAACCCAGGATGCTTGGGTCAAGTTCTTACCCTTGGACCATATTGAGGCTGAATACACGAATATCAATGTACAAATTACTTCAGAAGATAAAACTACATCAGAAAGATTTAAAATTGAAATTCGGTCTCCAGCAGTTTATGAATACGAGGCATTGCCTTTAAAAGAAAGCCTTGCCTTTCAATTTCAATAGACATACTAAACATTATTCTACTAGCCCATTAGACTAGGCCTAAAAATTAACCCACTAGACTGTGAGATCAATCTACCACATTTTCTACATGTTGGCAACACTGTTTGGATCTAAGAACATTTCTTATGTCAATCGAAAGTCGACTTGTATACACATATTGCCATATTTACCTGTTTGCTTACTCCAAGGTTTTTATGTACATCTTCCATTAAAGTTTTAAAGCATATAGAAAGAAAGTTTTTTTGTCTATATACAAAACCCTCTATCTTATGATCGACCACCCATTTTGTTGCGACTTGAAAAGATCATTTAAAGCAAAAAATTTTTATGTGTAAAATGGAGTTTTATGATATATTTAGATGTAAAGTAAATATTATCCTAAATACTATTATAAAGACAATTAGATATGTAGAAGAGGTTTGATCAGATCCCCATGCAATGATTCTGATCTTGTAATTTATTTAAGGATAATTTATCTGATTAAGTTATTTGAGGATTAGTAAATGGGACCGCTTTTGAAATTGTCTTTTATGAAGTTCCACACAATTAATAATAAGAGACAAACAGCTTGCAGTTAATGAAGCGAGCATCAAATACCATCTACACCAAAGAAACAACCAGGATGCAGCACCAGCGTCCTCTATGAAACGTACAAAAAGTTCAATTGTAGTAACCGTCGATCATTTTATAATTCGAAATACAAATAACTAATTTCACTTTACCAATTTGACAACACTGGATAATGTTGCTGTTGCGAGCCCGCCATTCCGATTCTTGTGAAAAGTGGACGCCGGTAAGAAGACGCCATATTAGCTTGTTCTGAATATATTTCCCGGTGTTTTAGTGCAAATTTTTGTTAAATTTGTGAGTATATATCCTGTGTTGTACGTTACGAAGCTTTTTAAACCTGTTTTCTAAAATAAAATTATCGTTAACGTTTTTGCACACAAAAAATGTACCTATTCTGATGGCGTCATTTTGATGCCGTAACATTTTATTTGAATAGTCTATATTAATTATACCATATTGCATTATTAAGCTGACTAATATTGTTTTTCTTGCAATTTGAATCAGATTAAATATGGGCAAAAAGAAGGTAGAAGATAGTGAGAGCGAGGAGGAATATTCCGTTGAAAAGATCGTTGATCGGAGGGTTGCAAACGGCAAGGTGGAATATTTTTTAAAATGGAAAGGCTACTCAGAAGAAGACAACACGTGGGAGCCTGAGGACAATCTAGACTGCGCTGAATTGATTGCAGAATTCGAGAGGATCCGCAAGAAGAATAAAGCAGCCGCAAAAGCCAAGAGGTCACGTCAGGACTCCACCTCCTCCGTAGATTCTGACACATCAAAAACCGATAAAAAGAAGGTAATGTGATGTGTTTAGTCTATTTTTTACCTAAAAAGTAAAGTAGTATACTTTGCTTGTCAATTTTAGTTAGATATATTTGTTTGTTTTGTGTTTTGGTAGGACTTGATTAGGCTTTGGGTTATGGGATGAATCTTTGGAAGCAGAGTTTTAAGTTGAATTCAGTATTGAGGTTTCCTAGGAGGTTTGTTTGTGATAATGACAGGCTATTTGAATTTTAGAGCTTTCCTTATTTATAGTTACTGCCTGGATGTTAAAAATAATTTTTTAGATGTATTTCTTTAACTTGTCAAGTGTTTTGAGTCCTATAGCTAATATCACGCTTTTAGCAGATCCTCTGATCTGACACCTAGGTATAATCACCAATGACTTAATTGCTCAGGTGAACAATTTGTTAAATTTATTTAATACATGACTTGGGTTGTAATTGTACTCATCTAAGAATGAAACCAAGAATTCAGGTAGATTCAGAACGCAGAAATAAACGTCCAATGATGTGCACCATTGCCAGATGAATATTACCTACTGTCATTTTAAATAAAGAATAAAATTAAGGGGTGAACAAATGTTTTTATAATATAAATAAATGATAATTGACATCTACGATCATCGATATTTGACAATATATTACAGAAAACAGTAGGAAAACGTAAGCAGTAAATTTTGAGCCTCTGTGGTGCAGTGGTAAGAATGTGTACCTCAGGACCCAGGGGTACTGGGTTCGATTTCCAGGTTTCCCCTCTCACCATTTCAGTAAATCAGTAACATCAATAGAGGTTTTGTCTGAGCAAGTTAATGACTGCATGTTTCTCCCTTCTGAGGGGGTGTAATGCAGTCGGTCCCGTGTACCATGTTATGCTGGGCACGTTAAAGATCGCTACCCTCCTTACAGATAGGCAGTGGTTCGGCTAATTTTCCTGGTTGTTAATTTTTGCCTGATATGAAATATATGTCACAATTTCAAACCAATACACATCCAGGCATATACCTGAGATATTAAATTGGTTTCATAAATTCTAAAAGACCTTTCAACCTTCAATGAGCACATAACAAAAGTCAATGAAGCAATTTCTGTTGTGAATTGCTGATGATAATTACAATTGTATATGTTCATAGCAGTTGGTCTCCAATATATTCAGGAAAGTTCGAATGTTTCATGGTAATGAAGCCATCCCAGCAATTGTTCTCAAAAAATGCGCACCAGAACTTGCTCCTGTCCTGACTCGTCTGTTTCAGACATCATACAATAGAGGCATATTCCCTAGTATCAGGAAAACTGCTCGAGTACAACCTGTCCCCAATAAAGGATCGAAAGTGCTTCCTAGCAACTACAGGCCTATTTCTCTCCTTTCAGTCGTCTCTAAAGTGATGGAAAAGTATATAAACACCGAATTACTAAAATTTCTTGAAATCCACGACAGGCAGTATGGACTCCGTCAGCGCAGATCAACTGCCGACCTCCTTTCCTTTGTCACCCATTCTTGGAACAAGTCTATGGAACTACATGGCGAATCCCAGATTGTCGCTCTAGACATATCCAAAGCATTCGACCAGGTCTGGCACGCAGCGCTGCTTAATAAATTACCGGCCTATCACCAAAACTCTGTATGTGGACAGCAAATTTCCTCTTCAACCGGAGCATTTCTGTTGTCGTGGATGGCCATTCCTCTAAACTGTATCCAATTAATGCAGGAGTTCCTCAAGATTCAGCTTTAGCCCCTACTTTGTTTCTTCTCCACATCAATGACCTCCTCTCTAGCACATCCAACCCAGTTCACAGCTACACGGACGACAGCACCCTCCACTCAAATATACAATATTCTAAGCCTGTCTCTTTAGCCCAATTAGATGAGGATCGCAGACTCATCGAGGGTTCTGTCTCCGTGGATCTCCAAAAAATATTGGACTGGGGAAGTAGAAACCTTGTACAATTCAACCCCACCAAATCACAGTCTTGCTTTCTTTCTCATTAGAGATACACCAGCCCTAGACCCATCACAATAAACAACCAAGTTATTCAAAGTAATGAGTCCTTTTCACTTGTTGACATCAATGGCAGAAGCGGCTGCTAAGAAATTAGGTTTCTCTTCCGGGCTCGCAAATACTTTTCACCAGCTAATCTCTATACTTTATATACTTCACAAATAAGACCAAACCTCGAATACTGCTCCCACATCTGGGGTGCTGCTGCCGCTTCTGCACTCGCTATCCTGGACTCCATTCAGAAGAGAGCCAGACGTCTCATCTGTGACCCTACCCTCAGCCAAAGGCTGCCATCCCTTGCCCACTGACGTGGCATTGGTGACCTCTCTCTCTCTTTTATAGATATCTGCACGGGCACGGGTTCTAGGCACGTTTCTGAAAAAGTTTTCAAAAAACGCACCGAGAGGTCATCTGCCAATTTACCTTATTTTGCAGGTTGGGTTGATTTATACCAAGTGATTTAAATCACTATTTAAATCTTGACATAAGTCACCTGAACTATAAAATTAAAATTATGATTTAAATCAAGATCTTTTTTTTGTAATACAAAGCAATATAACAACATAACAAAAATATTCTTAAAAACATTAACTGTATAACACAATGCCTATAAAAATAAAATGTAGGTGGTGTCTTGCCGCCTGATTGGCTGAACATTGCTCTGGTTCTGGTTTTTTTTTTTTTTTTTTGGTCTTCCCGCCATTTCTGTAACTTTCCACATACCATTAACCCTTAACCAAAAAATAACTAACTACTTCCCACTGTTTACTTTCATTCCTCTAATCAACCATACACAGAACGATGCGAAATGCATTGGCAATTATAGATTGCAGGCGTGGGCGAGAGGAAACGACTTACAACAAGAATTTTCTTGCGAGAAGTGTATTCTTGCATATATAGAGTGTAATAAATTGTACTACATTTAGTTTGATGTTGAAAAACCTATAGACTAGGTGATTTAGTTTTGAGAATTATTAATATTAGTTTAAAACAGTGAATCGTTCAATTTCTTCATTAAAATTTAAAACAGAAAATCGCGATTTTTTAACAAAATCTATAATTTTTGATTTTGTCAATAAAAAAAATAAAGTTTTGTTCTACCCTGTTATTTTGTGATAACTTTATTTACTTAATTGTCTAAATTAACCTAAAATTTTTAGTCTTACTGTCAACTTAAAAAAAATATTCCTATTTACGCTCCATATTCTGCTTTACCTTCTTCTCTGCTGCTACTTCTTGTAAAAGTGTCCTATTACAGCTAGCAGCTCCATGTTCAAGTTTAAGGGTCGTCTGTGATAAGAATGTGTGCATCTGAACCGAAGGGTAGTGGGTTTGATTTACAACGTTTCCCTTTCGCTTTTTCAGTACAAACTGTAATAAATTAACATCAACTGAGGTTCTAGCATTGTATTTGAACAAGTTGAATGCCTGCACGTTCCGCCCTTTTGAGGGGGCGTAAAGCCGTCAGTGCCGTGTCCATGTGGTGTTGGGCACGTTAAAGATCCCTACCCTCCTTACAAAAAGACGGGTTCAGCAAAATTTCCAGGATAGTGACATATAACTGCTCCCTGGGGTCGGTGATTGGCCATAGTTGCAGTAATAGGCCGACGTTATGTAAAAAAAAGGATGAAAAAATGTCAAGTTTAAGTTCTTGTTTATTCTCTTTAATGTATTTTTTGGTGACTGTAATTTTTATTGTTATTATTGTTTTACAGAAGGACGAAAAGAAATCTAAAAAGAGGTCACCATCTCCAGACTCCGAATCGGAGAAAAAATCCAAGTCCAAAAAGAAGAAAGATGACTCAGATGATTCTGATGATGAACCAAAGCCTAAGAAAAGGAAAGAGGATACTGATTCTGACGAAAAGACTGACAAAAAGAAGAAAAAAGTGGACTCAGACTCTGATGGTGAAAAATCTAAGAAGAAACGAAAAACTGATTCTAAGAAAGACTCAGATTCAGAAGACGATGATAAACAGAAGAAGAAGAAGAAAGTTGATAAGAAAAAGGTCGTTGATTCAGATTCCGAAGAAGAAAAGGGTGGAAAGAGCCGAAGGAAGTCTGATGCTAAGAAAAGCGTTGATTCTGACTCTGAGGATGAAGACAAATCCAAGAAAAGCAAAAAGAAAGGAGAGACAAAATCGAAAGACAAAAGTAAGATTAAGGGCAAGGATGGTAAAAGTGGTTTCGATAGGGGTTTAGAAGCTGAGAAAATTATCGGGGCATCTGACACAACAGGGCAGTTAATGTTCCTCATGAAATGGAGGGGAACTGATGATACTGACTTGGTCGCCGCCAAGGAAGCCAACGTTAAATGTCCTCAAGTTGTTATACAGTTCTATGAAGAGCGTCTGGCATGGCACACACCAGAGGATTCATAAACTACTCAATGTGATGTTGATGGTTCTTTTTTCTTTTTGTCAAGAACTTTGATCTGTGTTTCCGTAACCATTATTATCGTGTATGGATACGCATATATTTTATTGAAAATCAGAAAAAAGATATGTTACGCTATGTTAGTTTTGTATGAAGCTGCGGAAGGACCATATATATATATATATTTTCCAATTGGACATTTTAATATTTTAACCGTTATTAAAATGACTTGTAATTGTTGCATTTAAGCTGTCAATTGCATATAATTGATAGGTTATGTGCTAAGGAAATGGAGCCTCCTGCGGCTTTGTAGTATTTGAAGTATTTTTGGTTAAAAATAGAAATTTTATTGCAGCCTATGTTGACAGTAAAGCAAATCGTTCAGTTCTCAAATGTATTAAGATTTTTTTACTGTTTACTATAGTTAGTAAAAAATGAAAAGTCCTTCAGCAGTTCTAAACAAAGGCAGATTAAAATTAGAGAAAAATGTTGTAAACAAATATTGACACATACTTTAATTTGCTTTTGTGAGAAATGTGTAATTTCATTTTATGTTTTTATTCTATTAATACAGAACTTTAGTATAAAAAGTTGTTTATATTTTCCTGATTTACTGTTTCGGATTTTCTTTTTAAGCTGCAGAATTGCTGTTTACTTTCTAGTTTCCACTTTCATGTTTAAACCGTTTCTTTTTCTAATAAAAACAACTTTGAAAAATCTCTTGTTTTTTATTTATATATTAATTTGTGACTTTCTTAGAACGTGATTTTTAAAATTAAAAAATTTGTGCACAATGTTTACTGCTTTGGATTTAATTTTTTCTCATTTTCCATATCTTCACGCTTATTCTAAAATAAGGTGTCTCAAATTTTACAGCAGCGAGAAAAAATCATTTCAATATCTGAAAACTAGTCGCTTCAAAGTTAATTTTTCTAGTATGCTTATTATAAGCCAGAGGCTGCGGTGCTATCGGGTCGACGAGGACGAGCCCTAAGGGAAAACAATGGTTATATGTTGCAATTAACAAAAGTTCGGGACGCAGCAAGTGCGTTATGGTAGTGAATTTTCATTAAATGCTTCAAATTTTAATAACTCAATTTGCTATTAACTTAGGAAGTTAAATTTTGGTATGTAGTAAAGTCTCTCCCAAGGCAACATGTCCACCAAATTTCATTAAAATAGCTTCGTAATTTTCGTAAACATTCTTTTCGAAAGAAAACAAAATTTTCCTGACTAAGGAACCCATCCAAGCTATTAATTAATAAAGGTACTTTCAGAGTTTTATCCAAATCAGTTAATTACTCTTTGTTATTGGTTGGATATATATATATATATATATATATATATATATATATATATATATATATATATATATAACATACAGACTTGGAGACTACTTCTCTGGCTTCACTGTTGGTTTTTGTAGGTGAAGGACGTAGCCAACAGTGAAGCCAGAGAAGTAGTCTCCAAGTCTGTATGTAATATGGACAAGTTTCACCAAGTAAGGGCAACAACAATCAATGAATATATATATATATATATATATATATATATATATATATATAAACATAAAGATTGAAACTGACACTAGATATGGTTCTAGGGTCCAAGCTCGCGCTTATTGGAAAAAAATTTGCAAGGTCTCACCATGTAACGATTGTGTTTTTATTCACCATCATTACTGCATTACTGACGTAAAGAAAACCCCAAGAAGCTAAAATAATAGCAGCTAACTGTCTCTGAAAAGCAATTCAAATTTTTTCAAAATTATTGAAAATTCGCTAATAACTATTACTAGCGTAATGCCCGTACTGGGTTCCTTTTATGTACGTTAAAATTCAAATATCGAGAGACTGAATGTTTCCTTAAGTAAGAAAGATCGAGATCATTCTAGAAGCTTCTCACTAAAGTACAGCTGACGTCATCATGATGTAATAGCGTCGTCGTCGGGCAATAACCGTTGAGGGACACGAACCCCCTTCCGACACTTGAAGCTAGAATGAGATCACGAACAACCGTTAGGGAAGACGCGGCAAATTTGGCGGAGAGTTCTGCGTGTAACGCTAGCATCGCGGGCGAGATGGGCTTCAGCAAGCAGACAGTCAACATCGCGAGAACTGTCTGAGCTCTTTATCAGCCAAAAAGGGTTTAAAATCCTATCGTTTACAACTAATATCGCTAATTTAACTGTCTGAGTTTCCGATCTCTGAAGCAAATCAGCCTTCAATGTCAGTAAATTCCGCATATCTTCAGGTATATTCTGGCCGCAGAAGTTTCAGTTAAATTACTTGCCTGCGATATCATTTCAAGAGCAGTAGGTTTTAACGGCAGATTTACCATCCCTTCTCATAACACATGGTATGTAACAATTTGTCTGGTCGACACCTAAGAAAACGTCTTTCACCACTTCCTGACTTCTTTCCTTGAAAGAACTTAAGTGCCTGTGGTGGGCACTGATAGCTGAAGTTCACATGTGCAACATCCGTATCCAATCAACAGGTGAATTGGGACCCTAGAGATCACAGTGAGCCCCCTTCGAGGTCGAGCAACCCAAGTAAGTCGTTTTGAGTTTTCTGTGTGTGATTTTTCAAACATTTATACGTCATCTAGAATTTTTCTCAACTTGCAAATTAAACTTTGATCCAGCGAAATTAAGTTAAATTCTTATCAGTGAGATTGCCGGACTACGATAAACATATTTTGTATCTTCTTTCACCATTTTGTTAATGAAGTAAAACTTTGTATGTTTTAATTAAGTAACATTCTCTGTTCATGAACTCTCTAAATCTTCAAATGTTTTAAATTGTCATTTATAATAACTATATTTTGTATTTCTCTTTTAATATTTGCTCACTTATGTAAAATGAGAAATATCACTGTCTAAATTTAAAATTGATCAACATTTTGTTTATGAATTTTCTAACCTTAAAATGTCTTAAACTTTTCATTAATAATTAGTAAATAGCAATTTGGCTTTGTATTGTCTGAGCTTCTCTCAGAGTCTTTCTTTAAAGAATAAGACCTAACCTGGCCAGGAAAAATATCTATGAATTCTGCCTAAGCCTGTTAAAAATTTGAGAACATCAGTTAAATCTGATAAGAGAAACAATTACTTTAACATTTAATGTTTATTTTCAGGCTTGTTATATGGAACATTTGATTTCTTTCTTGTAACCTTTAATATTTGTTTTCATTCCTGTGAAATGCAATATTTATTTTAATTTACCAGGAGTACTAAATTAAATTGCTCCCATAACAATTCATACCAATAAATTTAAGTATTTACATTTTTTTAAATATATGTTTAAGTGAACAACAATTCCTCCCTAAAATTTCTCAATCCTGTCGACATGAGTGAAAATTCTTCATATCTACTATCTAGATCTCGATAAATTAAGTAAATATCCCAGTAACAGTGTTCTGACTTGAATATCTCACAAATATAGGACTTTGGGCAGAACAACATAAAATCCGAGTAAGTATTTGATTATCTTAACATCTTCAAACCTTATAAAGTGTTCTTTATCTTGTAAATAATAAATAGTACATTTAGGTTAGGGTTTGGTAGGTGATGGTGACTTCACTATCGTGCGGATGTGGATCCACTTGAGGTCAATCGCGAGATATCACTCACGAATAACAATCAAATAAATACTTTCGGTCTTTTATAGGTCCTTTACCTCAAAATCTCTTGAACGGTTACACTAGGTGAGGACTTTCAAATTTCTTAGGACGGTTACAACCATCGGTAGGGGAAGAGGCGGCAGATTCGTACATCCTATTTTATACTTCCCTTGTTTAAATTTACCGTGAAATTCTTGCATAGTTATGTTGATAATGCATTTTTCTTCTCCCTGAGAAGTGTGTTTTTGCAGCTTATTTTTGTTCTAGAAATTCTCATAAATTTTCGCTATAAAAGGTAAGTTTTTCACCTACCATATAATAATAATAATAATAATAAGAGGTCTTTATTAGGGCGAAGTTAATTTTACAATTTTCTTCCACTTAACCCTTAAAAGATAACTTAAAATGTAGCAATTACAAAATAAACAAATTATAAAATAAACAAATCATAAATGCCTTAGTATCCAAAACAACAAAACAATATAACAACAAAACATTGACAATTGTGCGCATTAAATTTAGCTGAAAGAAAGGAATTCCTAAATATGAATATGATTTATTATAAATACACTACGCAAACTGACTATTTTTATAAAAATCTGTAACATATCTCCGAAACCCTGGCAGAGAACATAAAGTATGTTTAAAAGGTATTTTATTATACAGATGTGGTGCAACATAGGAAAAAGACCCCCGATATTGGCTCGTATAATATTTAGGTATGGCAAACAAGTGATCGAGTCTTGTATTGAGCGAATGTATTTGTCTCCGAAAACAGAGCTTCTGATGTAGGTAATCAGGCCCCGCCCCGAGGACAATCTTGTGAGTTAAGCAAAGAAGATGTACTTTCCAGCGATTCTTCATAATCAGCCAATCTAGTTCTTTTAACTTATAGGAAACACGATCTGTTCTTTTTAGATTAAAGATGAACCGTAAACATGACTTCTGAACCTTTTCTATTCTTTGCCGATCCCAACTGTCAAGGGCAGGTCCATACACAACATCAGCATGGTTAAAGCGCGAGAGAACAGTCGAGTTTACCAAGAGAGCTTTTACTTTCACTGGAAGGCAATTTCGGTGGCTATAAAAAGATTTCAATAGGCCAAAGCTAGCTCTACGAAGATTAGTGACATGATCAGAAAATTTTAAATTGTTATCTATTATGAGACCAAGATTCCTTGCAGATTGTTTTGCTTCCAAGCGACTCCCATCTATCAAAATATCAATATTTTGAGAACAAACCCTATTCCTACTGACTTTCCTGCCAAAATAAAGTACGCAGCACTTATTGACATTTATCGCAAGATCATGCTTCTTTGCTGTCCTGACTAACCTATCAAGGTCTGCATTTAAACTTGCTATAGCGTCTAAGGCATTTTCGACCGGAAAGGATTTGTAAAGCTGGGTATCATCGGCATGGAAGTGTATTTTACTCGAGATAATTTGATCTTGAAAATCAAACGTATAAATATTGAATAAAAGGGGGCCCAAGATAGAGCCCTGTGGAACCCCCTTTAATAAACTCAAAGAATCTGATACATCCGACCCGCAGACAACCCTCTGTGCCCTATCTGAAAAGTAACTTTCTATAAACTGAACGGCGTCATGATTGAAACCAATATATTGTAACTTCGAGCACAATAGTTCATGACTGATCGTATCAAAAGCTTTACTGTAGTCTAGCAATACCAAAGCTGTAACTTGATTTTTATCGTTAGCTGTGAGGATGTCATAATTAATATTTGCTAATGCTGTTGTGGTGGACCTGCCCCTAACAAATCCGGACTGTACATTTGGCAAGATGTTGTTGTCCCCAAGGTAAGCAGTTATCTGCTCGGACATCACTTTCTCCAATAACTTTGAAAGAACTGGGAAAATGCTTATAGGTCTTAAATGATTAAACTCAGTTGGATTATTTCCTTTTGGAAACATGAAAACCTTTGCAACTTTCCAAACTTTGGGAAAGCACTTTGTCTCAATACAAAAGTTTACAAGATGAAGCAGCTGAGGGAGAATTTCCGGGAGACATAGGTGAATCATGTCGACACTCACACCATCAAAGCCTTTAGCTTTTGTTTTTATTGAGGCTATATGCCTCATAATATCTGTCTCATTGACAAGTTTAAAATGGAAGTTATTTGCATTTTTGTAAATATTACTATTGTAATATGTTTTTAATTCGCTAATATCAGCCTTACTACTGTTAATAGACGTGAGGTATTGATTTATTTTGTTTGCGTCACTCAAATGTGATGGTAACATATTGTCTTTTTTTGTAATAATGCCAAATCTATTAGCCAAAGACCAGGCCGTCCTATTATTTTTACTTGCAGACAGCATACGCTCTGCAAATGCAAGTTTTTCTTTTTTTATGGCATTTGTAGTTCGGTTTCTAATTAGTTTATAGTTTTGCCAATCAATGGGATCGCGACTATCTTTGAACCTATTATAAGCTTTATCACGCTGTTTTTTGATAATATCCCTGATATTAGCCATGGAGCCGGCTTTTTCGTTATTCGTACCGTAACGATAGGGGCATGCGTATCGAAAAGTTTATTCAAAACATTAGTAAGTGATGCTGCTTTATCTTCAGCGCTGTTTAATCTATAATAATGCATCCAGTCTACAGCAGACAAATCACTTTTGAATTGATTAATATTAAAATTTTTGTAGCTTCTAAAGGTATGATATTGTCTTTTTAATGATTCTGCTTTAGCCAAAGATAATATGCAATATACAAGACAATGATCAGAGACATCATGAGTACCGACTGTATCAGCTTCCAATACACCTAGCGATTTATCAACTATAACTATGTCAAGAAGAGACTGTGAATTTTGCGTGAGTCTAGTCGGCTTTGATATGAGTTGTAACAGATCGTACGAGTGAAGAGTTTCCTAAAATTTCAGAACAGCTGTGTTGTTTTTTAGTAGATCAATATTAAAATCTGATAGTAAAACAATATGATCATATGCAGGAACTATTAAAGAAAGAAGCTCATCAAGGCCATCCAGCGCACTAAGCAGATTCCGATCTGGAGGTCTGTACAAACAACAGATCAAAAAGCTTTCATCATTAATTTTAATTGACAGAGTGAGATATTCAAAGACATCAGAATTCACGCTAGTTGAAACTATAAGAAAGTTTAATTTGTTACTTACGTAGCACAAGACTCTACCACCGCGGCCACCTAACCTATCTTTTCTCACAATATTGTAGCCCTTTATTTGTATAGTGATGTGTCTTTAATATTTGAGGTGCGTGGGTGAGTGATACACTTTGTAATATTGCACTGATGTATTACTATTATGAAATTAATTACAGATACAAGAATTAGAATTATACAATCGGTTTGTTGAGTTGTGCGTCGTTACGGCTTGATGCTACGAATGGCCGGCGACTTTGAAGTGCGAATGAAAATTCTCAACGCGCACATGCGCATTTGCTTATAATAATAATCACAATAATGTTAGGAGGAAAATACAATAATAATAATAGTATCAAGAGGCAAATACATATCATATTTCCCCCTTTTATCTTAAAACTATCTTTAAATGTCTTAAAGTTTAAATGTATCTGACAGGACGCTTTATTGTACGTTGTGGTCTAGATGCTTTCCTGTCTTCATTATTGATGATTTCAAAAAAATCTGCGGGTAAACCAATAATGTCTAGGAGTTCACCTGTTGTATACTCCCGATTCAATTGAGCACTACTTGTTTCGCCACTGTCACTATTGTTATTCACAATTAATGATTTCGCACTGTTTGCATTTTCATTATTCACATTAGAGTTACTATCTACCTTAGGACTATTATGTACATGTATATCATCTGGGTAATAAGGATATGTGATAGAAGCAAAGGGTGGTAAATTGGTTTGTTGACCAGGTTGCTCTGTTCGAGTAGGAAATTTTGCGCTTCTAGAAATCATTTGATTTGTATGCCGCTTCCATGTAGAACCATTTTTAGTTTTACAAAAATATGTACATTTGCCAACTTTTTTGTCAACAATAGCTGGTGTCCATCCTTTCTTATTAGGAATTCTGTAATTTCTTATCATTACCTCATCCCCTATTTCGAAAGTTCGTAACTGAGAATCAGTTACTTGTTCATCAGATATATGAGGTTGCTCAGTTGTGATATTAAATCTGCATCTTAATTTTCTGGAGAATAATTTTTCGGATGGAGATATACCTGTGCTTGTGTGCGGTGTAATTCTGTACATAAATAATATACGATTGAGCAAATCATAAATATCTTGATCTGACTTTCGACAATTTCCGAGTTCTGTCTTTAATTTATGTTTAATTGTTCTTACAGCATTTTCAGCTAAACCGTTACTTTGTGGATTATATGGCGAAATAGTTATGTGTTTTATGCCGTTTAATGTAAAGAATTTTTTAATATGTTCAGAAGTTAAAGATGGTCCGTTGTCTGATATTAGTAATTTTGGTAAACCGAATCTAGAAAAACAGTTTCTCAACATGCTTACTGTATTTTGTGAAGTTATATTCATCATCGGATATACTTCTATCCATTTAGTAAATGCATCGATAACTAGTAAGTAATCTTTATTATTAAGGTAAAAAAAATCGATATGTACTATTTCAAATGGTGCACTAGGTTTGGGCCATGGTGTATTTTTGTGTGGGGGGTCGCTTCTAGTGCTTAGACATTTGTCACATGAAGCTGCCACATTTTCAATGTGTTTATCCATATTTGGAAACCACATGTAGCTTCTAGCCAATGACTTCATACGTACTATGCCTTGATGTGTATTATGAAGTTCAATTAGCATACGTTTTTGCAATGAATTAGGTATAACAATTCGGTCACCCCAAAATAGACAATTATTTATAATGTTTAATTCCGCCTTTCTATGCTGATACGGTTTAAAATCATTATTTATTATCTGAGGCCAACTGGTCCTAGTGAATATAATAACTTGACTCAATATGGGGTCTTTGCTTGTTTCATATGCAACCGTTTTGCTATTAATGGGTGTAGATTCTATTAAATCTATGAAATAAATTTTATCCTCCCTGTCTGTGTGCTCAGGTACAGGTTCGTTGCTTGGCATTCGTGAAAGGCAGTCCGCGATTATATTATCCTTACCTTTAATATGAACGATATCATAATCAAAGTTAGATAAATACAATATATAGCGTTTTAACCTAGCTGCATACATCTGATTTATGTCTTTTGCAGTGTTTAGAATAGACAGCAGAGACTTTTGATCAGTGCGCAATGTGAATTTTATACCATATAAATACTGTTCGAACTTTTTGATACCATAAAAGCAAGCTAAACTCTCTTTATGTACAGTAGGGTAGTTTTGTTCGGCTTTACTATAAGTTCTTGATACACAAGCAATCATTTTCTCTGTTCCATCTGGCGTTTGATGACTTAAAACCGCTGCTATACCATGCTCAGATGCGTCTGTCGTTACTAAGACTGGTAACTGAGGGTCAAAATATGCTAAGGCTTGATCCGAAATTAGCATCTTTTTTATTTGTTTAAATGCTTGTTCGCACTGTGTGGTCCATAGATATTTTGTATCCTTTTTAAGCAAATTATACATCGGCGCAGCAATATGAGCCAATGGTATAAATTTTGAATAAAAATTTACCATACCTAAAAATGATTTCAACTTGGTTATACTGTCTGGTCTGGGAATATCTACGATTGCCTTAACTTTAGATGGGCATTTCGATATGCCATCTCTCGACAGAATATAACCTAAATATGACACTTTGTCCTCAAAAAATTTACATTTTTGTATATTTACAGTCAGTCCTGCGTCTTCAAGTATTTTAAACACTTCGACTAATATTTCTATATGATTCTCGTTTTCCTTATGGCCTATCAAAATATCATCTTGGAAAGTCAGAACATTAGTTGTACCCTGAAACAGTTGATCAATAAATTTTTGAAAATAAAAGCTACTACATTTAATTCCAAATGGCATTCTGTTTACGGTGAACAAACCTTTATGTGTGGATATAGTTACAAGATGTTTCGATTCGTCATCAAGTTCAAATTGCATGTATGCGTCGGATAAGTCAATTTTAGTGAATTTATAGCAACCATGTAGCTTCGCAAACAGGTCGTTTACATTGGGTAATGGATAATAATAGCTTTGGAGCTCTTTATTTAGTTTAACATAACTACCGCATATACGGATTGTACCGTTCGAACGTGTTACTGGAACAATACATGATGACCATTCGCTTGAGATAATTGGGGAAATTATTCCATTATCTACTAAGCGTTTGAGTTCTGTTTCTACCTTTTCTTGTATAGCCAGAGGAACTGGACGAGGTTTGCTGTGATGCGGTACAGCGTTAGGCTTTAACTTTAGCGTTATTTTTGCGAATTTAAAGCAACCTATTTTGTTATTGAAAACATTTGGAAATTTATTCATTAATATTTCCTTTGCTTCTACCACATTTAACATATTCACATCTATATTTTTAGTGTAGAACTCAATGTTGAACTTATTTATAAAATCTCTACCAAGCAAAGCTGTTACTGCATTTTCTATCACATAAAATCTTATTGTTCTAAATATATTTTTGAAATTTACATCTAAATCTAATGAACCTATTGGCTTTATTGCCTGCCCGGTATATCCTTTGAAGGTTAGACTTGTATTAGATAAATTTTGTCTAGCAAAATAGTTTTTGTAAGTATCCAGTTTCATAGTTGAAATAGATGAACCAGAGTCTAACTCAAAACTAAAATTTTTGTTATTTATTAGAACACTTACTAAAATAGGTTCCGTATTTGGAGTTAATGACTTTATGTTATACATTTGGAATTCAGAACATTCATTATTAGATACAAGGTTTACCTCCCTATTTCTGCATACAATTTGTAGATGGCCAGTTTTACCGCATATATCGCACTTATATTTAGCATACTTGCATATTCCGCCGTGTTTCTTTCCGCAGCAATTGCATTTTGACTTCTTGTTCTGGCCGGAGGTTGATGCACTTCTCGTATTTGTAGATCGTTCCCCGCCATAACCACTTGATGATCGTTGGCCGCCATGTTCTTTTGACAACTGCGGTGGCGCACCATTCGCATTTTTCAGCTGGCGTGAAGGAATTGATGCATTGTTGCCAAACGAGTAGTGTTTGCTTCTTTGATCGAATTTTTCGAACTTGTGAATGGTATCAGCTCTCGTCATATTTTGCAATGTGGCCTCTCTCGTTATGGCTATTGTGAGTAGGTCCTCCATTTTCTTCTCGATGTCTTCTTCTACCAATCTATCTAAAATTGGCCCTGGGAGCATGCCAGCAATGAATTTGTCCTTCAATATTGTCGGCAAATCTGCGAATTTGCAATTGGCAGCAAGGCGCTTCATCCTGGCGTACCACTCGTTACATGTTTCCATGGGCTTCTGCTGAGCTTTATAGAATACTATCCGTTCCCTGTATACATTTACGGGTGCTGAAAATTGATTCTTTAAAAGGTCACATAGTTGTTGGTATGTTTTATTGCTAGGTGCTTCTGGAAAGCACAAGTCACGTAGCACTTTGTATGTGTCTGTTCCAATCAGGCTAATTAACATGGCGACTTTGAGATCCTCGTCTACTTTATTTGCTTTACAATATTGCGCAAATTTCTCTTCGTAGACTACGAAGTCATCACCATTCCTAAACTCACAAATTGAACCGATAGCAGCCATTTTCTTGTTTTTTAATAATCACGTGTCGTTATCACTTTTATTATCACTAACAAATCACTACTACTCGTCGCCAAATGATGTGTCTTTAATATTTGAGGTGCGTGGGTGAGTGATACACTTTGTAATATTGCACTGATGTATTACTATTATGAAATTAATTACAGATACAAGAATTAGAATTATACAATCGGTTTGTTGAGTTGTGCGTCGTTACGGCTTGATGCTACGAATGGCCGGCGACTTTGAAGTGCGAATGAAAATTCTCAACGCGCACATGCGCATTTGCTTATAATAATAATCACAATAATGTTAGGAGGAAAATACAATAATAATAATAGTATCAAGAGGCAAATACATATCATATAGCCTCATCCGTAACATTAGAAGTTAGCCAGGTCTCGGACACAGCCACAATATCAAAATTATTTTCTTCAATTAAAATCCTAAAAGCTGCAAAATCAGAGAGTAAAGATCTTACATTTATATGCGCAAAACTATATTCATTAAATTCTTTTTTATTCATATTTTAAAAATTATATAGACAGTAAAGGTAATAAAGATTAGGTAGATATAAATATAATAACTAAAAGCGATAAGAAGGCAAGCAAGAGTTTTATTTTACTTGTAAAAAGGAAACGATAAAGTGTGATAAGTTATCAAAAATAAAAAGAAATTCGAGTGCAGCCCGCGACAGCAACCTGCATAATATATAAAACACAACCAAACTTTTGTTCAACAAAGCAAACTAGATATAACATAGATTGAAAATTGCAACTATCAAACTTCTTAACTTCAAATATTTGGATTAGGTAGATCATCCAGTGATGCAATACGGAGCTTCTGTTTATTACCAGTGTTAACATATATGTTGCCGTTCCAACTCCAGGCCTTGTTTCTGCCATATACTTCCTTAGCCTTGCTTAGAAGATTAAGATTACTGTAAGTCAAGTCCTCTGCCACGAAAATTCCCCTGTCTTTTAATATAGCTGTGTTTCTTATTATTCGATGTTTATATTCAATGTCTGTGAAAGATACCAAAATCGGAGGTTTCTGATTATTCCGGTTTTTTAAACGGTAGCAGGTGCGAATGTTGTTTTCAGATATGTTTACATTCATATCTTTGTTGAAAAATTCTACGACTTTATTTAAAATGTTTTCATTGATTTCAGCTGGTATATTGAAAATTCTTATATTTTTTCTCTTATTGTGTTGTTCCAATACATCAAGTCTTTTTATCAATTTTTTGTTTTCTTCAGATATACATTTCAACTGAGTTTCTTGCTTTTTCAATCTTTCCTCCATCTCAAGTAAAGCTTCCTTCACGGCAGAAGACGTGATTTCTTTCATGAGCGTGTAGTTTTCTTTTAGAGTTTTCGACACACAACTCTCAATCAATTCATTAATTTGTTCTAATTGCCGTTTCGTAAACGCCATTTTTGTATGTAACACCACCAATAGACACTACTTTACTTCTAGAACACTTGTGCACAATACACTTCAATACTAGTCACTTTATTGAGTTTATTTTTGCAAAAATTGCAGGAGCGATCGCAACACGTGCACACTCTAGCCTTTCATTCGTACGATATATAAGAATATAATTTCGAAATTTATGAAGTATATTAAATATTAAAAAAACCTTTACAGCCTATAATACTTCTTCATAAATGATGTTAATACGTAACCTAAACCAAAATGTTGATAGTGTTTTGAAATTTAATTTCGGTTTGATCAAATGTCATGTGGGGTAGATCCAGCTGCAGTGTTTGGGGTATATTCAGCCAGATAGCCAAAAGTACCCCAGCAATAATATAAAACGTTCACGTAGCTGTATTTTTAAATTATTTTAATATAATTTTACAGATGCCACGTACATATGTCTGCAAAACCAACCGACGGGACATAGACGAGATTAACATGAAGGAAGCGATTAGTAATTGTCTAAGAAAAGTGCTGAGTGTTCACGAAGCTGCAAGGCGATATGACATTGCAGTCAAGGATAAAAACTCTGTTAAAGAAAAAAAACAACAGATGAAGTCTTATTTACCATTAATAGAGATTCTGAAAATGAAATTAATGAAGAAGGAAAAAAAACATCGTAGCAAATACACTGTTAAACAAGGTTTCACAATATCCCAAGAAAGGGAACTTGTGGCATACATCAAGAAATCATCCAATCTAAATTATGGGTTGTCCTATCAACAAGTACGGAAATTGGCTTATGAATATTCAAAAATGCTACCAGAGTGTGATGAGACACCAGTCAACTGGAAAACAGGTGAGCTGGCAGGTAAGTCAATTAATTTGTTTCTGTCCACAATACTGATTACCAAATTAACTTGAATTGTAGTAATTGAATGGCTTAAATGATTTCTGTCCAGAAATCAACAGTTATCTCTAAGAAAACCTGAGAGTACCAGTCTGAATAGGGCCATGGCGTTTAATAAAGACCGAGTGGAGGAATTGTTTTCAATTATGTAAAAGTTTTAGATAAATATTCTTTCAAACAAGAACAAATCATATAACTTGGACGAAACTGGCATACAAACAGTGATGAAGCTGGTAAAAGTTGTTTCTAAATGTGGAAAAAAACAGGTTGGACAAGTGCTTTGGCCGAACGAGCAGACTTGGTTACCTTTGTTGCCATAATCAATGCTACTGAGGGAACAACTCCGCCTGTTTTTGTTTATCCTCGCATAAGAAATGTGAATGATTTTTTAGATGGTGCTCCCATTTCCAGCATTGCATTGGGAAATAAATCAGGTTGGATGACGGCAGAGCTATTTATGTCCGTTTTAAAACATATTGTTCAGCACACAAACTGTTCAGCCGAGAAGAAAATATTATTATTAATTGACAATCATGAATCACACACGTCATTTGGAGCTATTCAGTACTGTAGAAGTAACGGTATAGTAGTTTTATATTTTCCTCCACATACCACCCATTGACTTCAACCACTGGACATTGTCGTTTATGGGCCGTTTAAAGCACGCCTAAATGTAGCTTTTAATGGCTAGATGCTCACACACAAGAATGATAACCATCAAGCAAATAGCTCAGCTCGTCGGCAAAGCTTTTGATAGTTCGTTTAGTAATAAAATATCATCTGTGACTTTGAAACTCCAGGTATTTTTTTTCGCCTCATAATAGGCTTGTATTTAGCGATGAAGATTTCATGCCAAGCACCGTTACTGACCATATTGAAAACATCACTCTAGTTGCTGAAGTGGAAGTCGCTGCAATTCCTTCAACTTCTAAAACAAATAATTGCAGCAGAGAAGAAAGAGAACACACCAGTCATCCTCCAATTGGTAAATATCATGATGGTAATATCAGGATGGAAAAAATAGAACCAGAGACAACATCGGCATCTTCATAGGAAAAAGAACCTGCTATTCCAAAGACATTGGAAGAATTGATACCATATCCTAAGGGGGATGGGAAAAAAGGACGAAGAGAAAAATACCATCAGTCTTGTATATACACAGACACTCCGGAAATGTTGATGCAAGAAACCATTCACATGGAGAAAAAGAGAAGAGAAGAGCTAAAAAAAGCCTGGACGCAGCAAGTGCGTTATGGTAGTGAATTTTCATAGAAATGATCTGGCACAAAATATTTTATTATAACTTTTTTTTCTTGTAACATAGAAATCTAAATTTTGGTGTATAGTTTACTTTTTATATCGTAAACCTACCTACCAAATTTGGTTATCATAGATTTCTTATTTTTTAAGATAAAAATTTTTTTCAAATTAAAACTCAAAATTTTCCCAGAAAACCTCGTCCGATTTTTTTGATTAACGAACTTGTCAAAGTCATTTACAAAAGGAAGGTACATGCCAAATTTTATCAAAATCGGCCTATTATTCTTTGAGATAAAAAATTTTTTCGAATAAAAACTCAAAATTTTTCCGGAAAACCTCGTTCCATTTTCTTGACTAACAAACTTGTCAAAGCCATTTACAAAAGAAAGGTACATGCCAAATTTTATTAAAATCGGCTTATTACTTTTTGAGATAAGAATTTTTTTCGAATGAAAACTCAAAATTTTTTGACTAACAAACTTGTCAAAGCCATTTACAAAAGAAAGGTACATGCCAAATTTTATTAAAATCGGCTTATTACTTTTTGAGATAAGAATTTTTTTCGAATGAAAACTCAAAATTTTCCCGGAAAACCTCGTCCGATTTTCCTGGCTAACGAACTTATCCAAGCCATTTACAAAAGAAAGGTACATGCCAACTTTTATCAAAATCGGCCCATTATTTTTTGAGTTATCGGTGTGATACATATATATATATATATATATATATATATATATATATATATATATATATATATATATATATATATATATATATATATATATATAAACATATAAAAATTGAAACTGACCCCGGATATGGGTTCTAGGGGTCCTAGATTGCGCTCATTTCAAGAATTTTTTTCAAAATTCAAAAGTCGAGATCTCCTCATTAGTGAATTCTTTCTAAGAAAATTCACTAAAAATCCAGCAGTCAAGAAAAAAGTGTTTCTGAGTAAATCGGAACTCGAGCTGAATGATTCAGACAAGTCTATAGAACTGGTCGACACCTCTGATGGAGAAAGTTTTTTATTCAGCTCAGATGAATTACCTTCTCATCCTAAATGCAAATATGTTAATGTGGGAGATTTTAGTGAATTTTCTTAGAAAAAATTCTCTAATGAGGAGATCTCGACTTTTGAATTTTGAAAAAATTTCTTCAAATGAGCGCGATCTAGGACCCCTAGAACCCATATCCGGGGTCAGTTTCAATTTTTATATGTTTATATATATATATATATATATATATATATATATATATATATATATATGTATCACACCGATAACTCAAAAAATTATGGGCCGATTTTGATAAAATTTGGCATGTACTTTTCTTTTGTAAATAGCTTGGATAAGTTCGTTAGTCAGGAAAATCGGACGAGGTTTTCCGGGAAAATTTTGAGTTTTCATTCGAAAAAAATTATTATCTCAAAAAGTAATTAGCCGATTTAAATAAAATTTGGCATGTACCTTTCTTTTGTAAATAGCTTTGACAAGTTTGTTAGTCAGGAAAATCAGACGAGGTTTTCCGGGAAAATTTTGAGTTTTCATTCGAAAAAAATTAATATCTCAAAGAATAATACGCCGATTTTGATAAAATTTGGCACGTACCTTCCTTTTGTAAAAGGCTTTGACAAGTTCGTTAATCAAAAAAATCGAATGAGGTTTTCCGAAAAAATTTTGAGTTTTCATTTGAAAAAAAATTTTATCTTAAAAAATAAAAAATCTATGATAACCAAATTTGGTAGGTAGATTCACGATATAAAAAGTAAACTATACACAAAAATTTAGATTTCCATGTTACAAGAAAAAAAAGTTATAATAAAATATTTTGTGCCAGATCATTTCTATGAAAATTCACTACCATAACGCACTTGCTGCGTCCCGAGTTTTTTTATTGGTACAATTTGCCACAAAGGTTAGCACTTGTTAATTTGGGCATATTTTAAAGATCATAAATGATTCGGAATATGAAATTAAGTTTTTAAGGTGCAAAAATCAATCAAACACATTTATACATGCTGATGTAGAAGACATCAGCACTGCCAATAAAAATGATATAATTACATTGGTGTCACAGGTAAATAAAGCTGTTGACAGCCAGGACATCTTCCTTGTTTAATTTTTATTATAATTTTAATGGATACAGTTATGGAGAATACTTCTCTGGCTTCACTGTTGGTTTTTAGTGGTGAAGGACGTAGCCAGCGCGTGAGCTAACTGGAGCAAGTGGCCCTTCGAATTCTGGAAGTTCTAGGATGTTCTTCAATGCTTCTGTAACTATAGTTTCGCTGCTTGACAGCATTTTCAGACAGATTAAAATTGAATTAGTACGAAATCATGACAACTACAAATAAATATCTGTTGCTATGTTATGATATGATGTTTTGATAAAAAAATTTTATCAAATTGAAAATACAATAAAACACAGATGACAGATGAGGTTTTCAAAATGTCTATGTGATGTATGTCAATATTTAACATAAAAACTAGAACTAGCCTATAATAACTATGATAACAGTTACAACAATAAAATAACTAAACAATAACAGTATAAAAGTAGTCTCTATACAACAAAAATATCGACATACATCAACTCATTATTTTATTACAACTTTTTTGAAATAATCGTTAAATTTATTTTCTTTGGCATATTTAATTAGAAAGAAGAATATCCAAGAAAGGGGAATTCATTAAATCAGTTTGCTCGTTTAAAACAAGGTAGTTATTGTCGTGTGTGTGCCTTTTGACTTCTAAAGCTTCAAAAAAAGTCTAGTTTACGTTTGTCATTATAAAAATGTAGTGGTTGTATGCGGTTATTTATTGTAGGTCTATGTTCGGTATCAATAGTATGTTTTGCAAATGTAGATTTGTCAGCGTGGTTATTTCCAAATGCAGAAATATGTTCTTTGTATCGGGTGTTAAAATGTCTAGAAGTTTGTCCTATGTAGATTGCGTTACAATGTGTACAAGCTAATTTATAAACTCCAGCTTTTGTCAGGAAACAAGATTTTTCTTTCGCGTTAAATAACAAATCACACGTCGTGTTGTAAGATTTAAAAGCTACCTTTGTATTTGTACAAGTGTTTAAAATTTTTGAAATGTTTTCTGAAATGGTTCCAAAATAAGTTATCGAAACGTATCTGTTGTCTTCTTTGTCTCTAATATTTGGATAAATTAAATTAATCGCTAATTTGTATTCTTTTCTCTCGATCATGTTATCTATTATTTTAACAGAGTAGCCATTATTAAATGCTGTTTGCTTAATTATTGAAATTTCTTTTTCAAAATTGTTTTGTGACATAGGTATTGAAAATGCACGATGTATCATAGAATGATAGGCTGACAGCTTTTGTGAAAAAGGGTGACAAGAATCGTATGGTATGGTTGTGTCAGTGTAAGTTGGTTTCCTATATATTGAAAAGTCAAATGAATTATTTTCTAATTGTTAAGTCTAAAAAGTTTATACAACTGTTAGCTTCTTCTTCTAAAGTAAACTTAATATTTGTGTGAAAGCTATTAATTAAATTTAAAAATTCATTTAATTCTGTATGACTACCTTGAAAACATGCTGAAATATCATCTACGTATCTGTACCAAAAGACAATATTATGTGAAATTTCTGATGTTAAAATTTGGTTTTCTAAGTTATCCATAAATATGTTGGCTAATAAAGGTGACAACGGACTACCCATAGGCAGACCTTCATTTTGCATATAAATTTTATTATTAAATTTAAAATAGTTTTGTTTTATACATTCATTAAAAAGATTCATTATTTCTTGTCTTTTTATGACATTTACGTTCTTTTCTATTAAAACGTTTTCTAATAGAGGTAAACATTCTTTAGGGGGTATCTTAGAATACATGCTACAAACATCAAACGAGACTAATTTACTATTTGTGGGAATAATTAAGTTATTTAATTTTTGTGTAAGTTCATAAGAATTCTTAACTGAATATTTTGGAAAGTAATTGTATTCTTTAATAAGTGAAACCAGTTTGCTCGCTATCTTATGATTAGGTGTATTAACATAGCTAACTACTGGTCTCACTGGTATATTTGGCTTATCAATTTTCAGGTGGCTTTAGAAGTCAAAAGGCACACACACACACGAAAATAACTGCCTTGTTTTAAACGAGCAAACTGATTTAATGAATTCCCCTTTCTTGGATATTCTTCTTTCTAATTAAATATGTCAAAGAAAATAAATTTAACTATTATTTCAAAAAAGTTGTAATAAAATAATGAGTTGATGTATGTCGATATTTTCGTTGTATAGACTACTTTTATACTGTTATTGTTTAGTTATTTTATTGTTGTAACTGTTATCATAGTTATTATAGGCTAGTTCTAGTTTTTATGTTAAATATTGACATACATCACATAGACATTTTAAAAACCTCATCTGTCACCTGTGTTTCATTCTATTTTCAATTTGATAAAAATTTTTGATCAAAACATCATATCATAACATAGCAACAGATATTTATTTGTAGTTGTCGTGATTTCGTACTAATTCAATTTTAATCTGTCTGAAAATGCTGTCAAGCAGCGAAACTATAGTTACAGAAGCATTGAAGAACATCCTAGAACTTCCAGAATTCGAAGGGCCACTTGCTCCAGTTAGTTCACGCGCTGGCTACGTCCTTCACCACTAAAAACCAACAGTGAAGCCAGAGAAGTATTCTCCAAGTCTGTATGCAGTATGGACAAGTTTCACCAAGTAAGGACAACAACAATCAATGAATTTTAATGGACTCAATGTCCGTTAGATCTTTCTGTTTTTTCTATGGATATGTTTTACACATAATACTTTCAGTTATGCTGTTTGTATTTTTAGGTACAAGTTGACATTGTTTAATAAAATCTTTGATTTGTGCCTGAATACGATTGAATTTTATTTGGATGAATGTACCCCACCCAATGGCCGAAACTACCTCACCGATGGGGTACTTTCACCTGTTTGCCGATGTTCTTTTCTTATCCAATAAAACAAAAATATCTTAGGATATACTACGAGTTGCACCTAGCGAAAAACCTAGACAAATACCCACACTAACTTTTGGATACACCAGTTTTTTAATTAGTTACTCATTTTTCACAATATGTAACTTAATAGGATAAGTGGCCGAATGTACCACCCTTTCCCCTACCTCTCTATTGGTGATTTAAAAAAAATAAAAATCCACTAAAATGTCCATACTGTTACCATCACTATACATAATGCATTAGTTATACAATAATAATGATGACTATGGGGTCCTGTTTTCGTGGCTCAATTAAGAAACATTAAAAACCGAGTGTTAACACTGCTCTTAGAATATGGTTTACTCACATAGTGATTTTCTATTTTACATAAAATTGTATTTTTTAAAGTCATTAACTCACAATTTTCATTTATAACCATCGTCCAATATTCATTTTCAATATCTATAACCATGTTTTAAATGTTAGGTTAGTTAAAAGTCAGTTGTTAAATGTCAACAAGGCCACATAACAAGGCCCATGGCGTAATGTTTGGCTGGCAGTTCTTTCGACTGATAGCTCGTTTAATCGACACTACAATAGAGCGGGGATTTGAGCGAGAATACCGCTTTTTTCAGTATTTGTCTGGCTGAAGCGTTGCTTCTTTGTATAAAACCTAATATTGATCTCTGCTTCATATTTAGTTGCAAAACATCACATATATATGAAGCCGTGGAAGGGCCACGACGAATATTTTTCTATAATTGCTACTTTAATCTGGCAATTAGCACTAATTGCGACTTTTAACTGGCAATTATCTATAATTGTGAGGTTAAACTGACAATTACCCTAATTGTCAGTTTAAACTGGCAATTAGCGCCAGTTGCGACTGATGAGATGTATAGCTCTCTTCTGAATAGAGTCAAGGATAGGGAGTGTAGAAGCGGCAGCGCCACCCTAGATGTGGGAGCAGTATTCGAGGTTTGGCCTTATTTATAAAGTATATAAGGATAGAGATTAGCTGGTAGTGATGGGTCGTTATTTAACTGTCAGCTATTTTTAAACGGTTACCGAGCCGTAACGGTAACCACCAGTTATGGATTTATAAAAATAACAGCTTAAAAAGTAACGCTTTTTACACTAAACTAGAATTCGGAGTCGTGTCTGTTTCAGTTCTACTGCAACTAGGTTCGATGAATAAATATCGGTTTTCATCGGCAACTCTTATTTAATCATTTAACGGGACGAATAGCCTTGAGATTGGGAATGGTAAATATGTATGGGCATACAGTATAGAGCGGACTGTACTTCATAACATTATTATTAGTGAATTTTCGTAGAAAAAATTCACTAATGGGGAGATCCCGACTTTTGAATTTTGAAAAAAATTTTGCAAATGAGTGCGAACTAGGACCCCTAGAACCCATATCCGGGGTTAGTTTCAATTTTTATATGTTTATATATATATATATATATTATATATATATATATATATATATATATATATATATATATATATATATATATATATATATATATATATATATATATATATATATATATATATATATATATATATATTTATATATATATTTATATATATATTTATATATATATTTATATATATATATATATATATATATATATATATATATATATATATATATATATATATATATATATATGTATCACACCGATAACTCAAAAAATAATGGGCCGATTTTGATAAAATTTGGCATGTACGTTTCTTTTGTAAATAGCTTGGATAAGTTCGTTAGTCAGGAAAATCGGACGAGGTTTTCCGGGAAAATTTTGAGTTTTCATTCGAAAAAAATTCTTATCTCAAAAAGTAATAAGACGATTTTAATAAAATTTGGCATGTACCTTCCTTTTATAAATGGCCTTGATAAGTTTGTTAGCCAGGAAAATCGGACGAGGTTTTCCGGGAAAATTTCGAGTTTTCATTCAAAAAAAATTTTTATCTCAAAGAATAATGAGTCTATTTTGATAAAATTTGGCATGTACCTTCCTTTTGTAAATGTCTTTGACAAGTTAGTGAATCAGAAAAATCGGACGAGGTTTTCCGGAAAAATTTTGAGTTTTCATTTGAAAAAAAATTTTTTCTTAAAAAATAAAAACTCTATGATAACCAAATTTGGTAGGTACGTTTACGATATAAAAAGTAAACTATACGCCAAAATTTAGATTTCTGTGTTACAAGAAAAAAAAGTTATAATAAAATATTTTGTGCCAGATCATTTTTATGAAAATTCACTACCATAACGCACTTGCTGCGTCTTCGACTTTTTATACTAGTGTGCTCGCTCTCGCTCACAGCTTTAGGGACGTACGATCTTCGGTACAATAAAACGGTTTAATTTTAACTTTAACCGGTTATTGATGGGGATACGGCATACGGACACTACTACACAGAGTTATTCTGTTAAACTGAGAAGCTGTTATTTTTGAAACAGTTCAGTTTCCCACTAATATGTAAAGCCAAATATTTAATAATAAAAAATGTTGGGTGAAAAGATGAATTTCTGTAAAAACGTGTTATTACTTTCACTATAGACAACGCAAAATAGGGTTATTTCACGTGAAATTAAAGTACTTATTTATTTAAATTTATATACATTACCTAAGAAAACAGTTAACACGTCATTTCCGTTTGTCTGATAAT
Organism: Tillus elongatus; assembly: GCA_964006375.1. Classification (NCBI taxonomy): domain Eukaryota; kingdom Metazoa; phylum Arthropoda; class Insecta; order Coleoptera; family Cleridae; genus Tillus; species Tillus elongatus. The sequence goes on along the minus strand of OZ023265.1, from coordinate 189,817,065 downwards.
AGTTATCAAATTGATAAAAAAATATAATGATACAACATTTTTTAATATCTATATACATTTAAATATAAAAAATTAAATGAATATATATATATATATATATATATATATATATATATATATATATATATATATATATATATATATATATATATTGATCTTATATAAAATTAATAATTTTGGCAAAAATGTGGTATGTGGAGTTAGAGTGATAGTTAAGATGGTGTATTGAAGTGATTTAGATCTATCATAAATAAAGGCAATGGGTGAAGCATTAGATTGAAGAAATAAAAGTGAAGAATATTTTTTACCTGGTTTGTAAAAATTTGAAGTTTGCTGAATTTCATATATAATTGTCACATTACTTTAGATATAACTTTTAAAATTATGCAAATGTACACCACAAGTCTCAGACTTATTGTATAGGCATACTGTATAATTTTTTATGAATGAATAAATAATAAATAATATATATATATATATATATATATATATATATATATATATATATATATATATATATATATATATATATATATATATATATATATATATATATATATATATATATATATATATATATATATATATATATATATATATATATATAAAAGCTCGGGACGCAGCAAGTGCGTTATGGTAGTGAATTTTCATAGAAATGATCTGGCACAAAATATTTTATTATAACTTTTTTTTCTTGTAACATAGAAATCTAAATTTTGGTGTATAGTTTACTTTGTATATCGTAAACCTACCTACCAAATGTGGTTATCATAGATTTTATATTTTTTAAGATAAAAAAATTTTTCAAATGAAAACTCAAAATTTTTCCGGAAAACCCCGTCCAATTTTTCTAAAAAACGAACTTGTCAAAGCCATTTACAAAAGGAAGGTACATGCCAAATTTTATTAAAATCGGCTTATTACTTTTTGAGATATGAATTTTTTTCAAATGAAAACTCAAAAATTTCCCGGAAAACCTCGTCCGATTTTCTTGACTAACAAACATGTCAAAGCCATTTACAAAAGGAAGGTATGTGCCAAATTTTATTAAAATCGGCTTATTACTTTTTGTGATATGAATTTTTTTCGAATGAAAACTCAAAATTTTCCCGGAAAATCTCGTCCGATTTTCCTGACTAACGAACTTATCCAAGCTATTAACAAAAGAAAGGTACATGCCAAATTTTATCAAAATCGGCCCATTATTTTTTGAGTTATCGGTGTGATACATATATATATATATATATATATATATATATATATATATATATATATATATATATATATATATATATATATATATATATATATATATATATATATATATATATATATATATATAAACATATAAAAATTGAAACTGACCCCGGATATGGGTTCTAGGGGTCCTAGTTCGCGCTCATTTTCAAACATTTTTTCAAAATTCAAAAGTCGGGATCTCCCCATTAGTGAATTTTTTCTACGAAAATTCACTATATATATATATATATATATATATATATATATATATATATATATATATATATATATATATATATATATATATATATATATATATATATATATATATATATATACAGGGTGATTCTTTGGCGAAAAATAAGGGGTGTCTTTTTAGTGAATTTTCTTAAAAAAAATTCACTAATGAGGAGATCCCGACTTTTGAATTTTGAAAAAATTTCTTCAAATGACCGCGAACTAGGCCCCCAAGAACACATATCCGGGGTCCGTTTCAATTTTTATATGTTTATATATATATATATATATATATATATATATATATATATATATATTATATATATATATATATATTTATATATATATTTATATATATATATATATATATATATATATATATATATATATATATGTATCACACCGATAACTCAAAAAATAATAGACCGATTTTGACTAAATTTGGTGGAAAAATTCCTTTTGCAAATGGCTTGGATAAGTTCGTTAGCCAGGAAAATCTGCCCAGGTTTTCCCGGAAAATTTTGTGTTTTCTTTCGAAAAAAATTTATATCTCCGGAATTAACAAAGTAAGGGCAACCAAATTTGGTACGCTAGTTAATATCCTTATTGGTAAGCCACCTAACAAAATTTAGCTATGTAGGTCAAAAGACAAAAAAGTTATAGGCGTTTAAAGAAAAATAAATTGGGGTTTTCCTCAAAACGTCAAAGTTGCGATTTAAAACGTCAAAATCGGCAACATTTAGGCAAAGAACTTGAATCTAGTACGGGATATGGAAATCAAATGTCTCAAGAAGGATCTTTTACAAAGTCTGAAGTCTTAGTTTCAACCGATTTTACTAAAATGTTTCCAGAAAATTCATTTCAAATAGACCCTTTCTCTGATGCTTGGCAGTAGCCTTAGCTTTAGAGTTTATCGTTTAATGGTATATAATTTTTGTCGAATTTTCGTAAAAAATCAATAAAGCTCAATATATCCGTTATTATACAAGATATGAAGAAAATTTGTATATATTAATTATAGGGTGTCTTGAGCTACATCTTAAAAAAATATTTCTACAATCACAGGATGGCCCATAAGTCGTTGGTGATACAAATTTTCTTTTTTTTTTTTTTAATCAAACACGCCTTATGTTATTGAATTTTTGAATTTTTCAGCGATGCATGTTTGTAAGAAAAGAAATTCGGGACGCAGCAAGTGCGTTATGGTAGCGAATTTTCATTAAATGCTTTCAATTTGAATAGCTCAATTTGCTATTAACCTATAAGGTTGACCAAGAAACGAGTTTTTCCGGGAACACTTTAAGTTTACTTTTGGAAATTTTTGTACATTTTCACACAATAAAGTTATTTTTATGAAACATGGCACATTGTTTTTACTATATAGGTTATACTGGTAACCAAAATTGATGCCTGCTTTCTTAAAAAGGAAACACACATATTTGCAATTGAAAACATTTTTATGAAAATTCACTACCATAACGCACTTGCTGTGTCCAGAGTTTTTATTAAGTTTTTCTTGAAACCCCTTCTCCTCCAAGTTACAGCCCTTTGAAATTTTTGAAACTAATTTTAAAACAACGAATATTAAAATAAGTAAATAAACAATTAATACTATATATCTTCCAATTTTTTTTTAAAACTCAAACTCAATTTTTTATACTGTTGGCTGTTTGAATTTCTTTACCGAAATTTTATGAGCTGCGTTATGTTATGGAGTTCTTAGAATCACTCCCTGTGTAGCAATAAAAGTTCTAACGTCCCAAGACGTGATAAATAATTGTATTTATTGATTCTTGCTGTGGCACTGACATTTACGTAAAGACCCCTCATAAAATAAATTTGTTAGAAATGACTAGTTTATAATTCCTAAAACATCTAAGTAAATACTAATATAAGACTCCTTTCTGATTTCTAAGTTTCACTTCAGAGTGGCAAAAGATTTACGACACGCTTATTATAATTTCTTAACCCTTTGTTTCCTTTCATATCGACAAAATTTGAGATTTATACACTACGTGAAATAACGGGGTAAAAATACAATGCATTTATACTAGTGTGCTCGCTATCGCTCACAGCTTTGGGAATGTAGGATACTATCGATCGACTATCCAGTTTAAAATAACTGAAGCCGTTATTTTCAACGGTTATTATTAAATAACTTTAACGGCTTCAACTGTTAACAGAAAATAACCGTTTTTCCCATCACTATTAGCTGGTGAAAAGTATTTGCGAGCCCGGAAGAGAAACCTAATTTCTTAGCAGCCGCTTCTGCAATTGATGTGACATGTTGGTGCCAATTGAGATTTTGATTCACAGAAATGCCAACAAGTGATAAGGACTCACTACTTTGAATAACTTGGTTGTTCGTTGTGATGGGTCTAGGGCTGGTGTATCTCTTATGAGATAGAAAGCAAGACAGATTTGAAATGCTCCGGTTGGAGAGGAAATTTGCTGTCCACATAGAGTTTTGGTGGTAGGCCATAGGCCGATAGTTTATTAAGCAGCGCTGAACATTTGGAGGTGGTTTGAGAGTAGAATTGCCGGTGAACAACGAGGCAAAAAGTTCAGCCTTGCCCAGGGCAGTAGAAACAATTTCATCCCCTGAAATAAGAGGTGGAAACGTGCTCTTGCAGAAATTATTCCCAATAGATTTAGAAAGAGTCTAGAAGGGTTTGCTGCTGGTAGAGCTTGAGAGGACTGTTTTTGATGTGGTTATTAAATGAGTTTTTTGTCTCAGAAAGAATGCGGACATAGCGGTTTCTTGTGTCGTTAAATGCTTGACAGTTTTCTTGACTGGGATTGTGTAGAAGCGTTTAGTGAGCTTTGACCTTTTCAAGTCTGGCCTTGTCACAGGATTTAGAGAACCAGGGCCTATGAGTGGCTGAAGAGGTTTTCTATGTACGTGGGATAAATAATTCCATGCCAGCTTGGATAATTTCGATGTTTTGTGAGATATCAAAGGGGTCAGGATGAGAGAAGCAGACAGACGCCCATGAAAATGGGGAAAAGTAATCCCGCATTTCATCCCAGTTCGCGAAGTTGTAGTGCCAAACGATACGTGGGTGCGATGACTGTGTGACCTCGGGTTGCAATACGCAGGAAGCAGTGACCATGCCGTGGTCTGAGCGACCAAGGGGGGCGGTGACTGACGTCTTATAGCATTAAGGTTTTGTAGTAAGAAGGAGACCCAAGAGATTTAAGCTGTGTTGGGATGCGAGGAAAGTCAGTAGTTTGCTGAACCATATTGGCTAAAGAATTGCTGACTGCAAAGGCCTCCGCTGCTCTCCCTTGTGGATCGGTTTTTGAAGATCTTAGCCATTCCTTATTATGGACATTGAAGTCACCAAGAATAGTGACCTCGGAGGAAGGCTATTCAGAAATCAGATGGTCGGTTTTTTCAGAAAGGTACTCGAAGAGCTGGACAAAGTTGTTGTCAGAAGGTGACCGGTAAATGCAACAGATGAATTTAGTTGCAGCCCTGAGAGAGAGAGAGTTTTATCCATAGTATGCCTTTTCTTCCAGCTTCTAAATTGGGGAGTCTGGTGCAGGGTAGATTGCTACGGACGTATACGCACACGCCTCCATGCAATCTAAAGAAAGGAGCTCATACCCCGGGAAATTAAGGTGATTAGTGGCTGTTTTGAGTTTCGGTCAAGAAGAGGAGTTGGGGCCTATTAGCCTGGAGGAAATAGTGGACGGAGTTCAGGTTAGAATTTAGGCCACATATATTCAAGGATATGTTAAATCTTGATGCCGGCGCACCCTGCACACCTCTCTCCCCGAGATCCGAATGGAGGGGTATTTTATCTCCGGAACCTTTTGTACAAGGAGCCATCATCATTTCTGTTTATAAGGGAAACCGACTCGTACACCAGAACCGGAAACGTTTGTTAGGACTTCACTGGCCGCTTGATGTAAGGGGTGGTACCTCCTCGGGCGGGAGAAAATCCTTTACTATCATGTAAAGGAAAAGTCCACTACCACTCGCCAAATAGTTTTGAAAAATATTTTTGGGGAAAAAATGTCTGTTAAAGCTGATTTGCGAGTTCGTTTGCGGTCTTTATACAATGAAGATATGTGCCAAGTTTCATTCAAATCAGTGGAGTATTTTTTGAGTTATCACTCGGATACATATACAAATATATAGGAGCCCTAATTCACGCTCATTCGAAAATTTTTCTGAAAGTCTCACGATCGATGCCTCGCTATTAGTGAATTTTCTTAATGAAAATTCACTAAAAATCTTGGGAAACTTGCTATGTTGTTTTAAGACTTACCAAACAAAAAGAAACCTCTAATTCTTATAATAATTTAGCCTTTACTCAAATACTCTCTTTATACAAGTGAAAATATAATCTGCAAAAGGAATAAAACAAATATTATACACATACTTTAAAAAATTGTAATAGAAAACAAATGTACATAAAAATATCAGTTATTAGTTACTTTTAACTAAAAAATACTTTGGGTGCTAACAAAATATAAACCTTAAGTAGCTAGGTATATGCTAAACTATATATGAAAAACTTTACAAATATCCTGAAAGAAGAAATAGTTTTTGTTTTATTTACAATAAATCTTAAGACAATAAACATATGCAGTACCTAATGCTAATCAGTATCCATGGCTGTTTCACCATCAACGACTAAACTATTTTCTATATTGTTTTGAGGAACGTCCACATCAATATCCATTTTCTCTGCCCCTTCATGACACAATGAACTTTTCGCTGTATTTGCACATTCAGCAGCTAATGTGTCCAATACACTTTGTGGGACAACAGAGTCCGAACTTTCAACAGCACTTTCAAAACAATTCTGATACACTTCCGACGGTCTTTTTTCTCTACTTTCATCTTCTTCTTCACTATGAATTGACCCATCTTCATCACTAAGGATTGACCCATCTTCTTTGTTATTAACAAGTGGTTCTTCATTACCAACTTCTTCATTGTCTTCGTTGATACTTGTTTCAATTTCGTTGCAATCATTATCTTTCGACAGTTCATGTGAAGATTCACTTATCTCATTTTCTTCGATTCCTGTTTCAGAGAGGTTATCTTTTTCAGCTTCTACATTTTCTGTTTCGGTAGCGTCTTCTTTTTCAACTTCTGTGTTTTCTATTTCAGTTGTTTCATCTTTTTCATTTTCTATACTTTCAGTTTCATCTAATTCACTTTTTTCCTCTTCAGCATTATCTATTTCAGTCGGTTCGTCTCTTTCATCTTCTAAGTTTTCTGCTTCAAGTGATTCGTCTGCTTCATCCTTAATTTTTTCTATTTCTGCCAATTCTCCAGTTCTCTTCTTTATATTTTCTTCCTCAGTTGATTCGTCTGCTTCATTTTCTAGGTTAACTTCAGACGATTCATCTGCTTCATTTTCTAAGTTAACTTCAGACAATTCATCTGCTTCATTTTCTAAGTTAACTTCAGATGATTCATCTGCTTCATTTTCTACGTTAGCTTCAGACGATTCACCTGCTTCATTTTCCACGTTAGCTTCATACGATTCATCTGCCTCATTTTCCGCATTAGCTTCAGACGATTCATTTTCAACTTCAGATGGTTCATTTACTTCATTTTTTACATTACCTTTAGAAGTGTTAATTTCTTCATTTTCAATGTTCTCTTTTTCTTGTGGTTCCTGCCTTTCACTTTCTATATTTTCTGTTTTAGCATTTTCAGCATCTGTTGAAATATTCGCTTTCTCTTTTGCACTACCTGATACCTCATTAATCTCAATATCGTCATCACTTATATTGCTATTAGCATTCTTCCTTTCCTTATCTGTTTCTAATGGTTTTTTTGTGATCCCCTTTTCTACGTCTTCATTCTCTTCTGGATTTTCAGATTCTTCTTCTGTGCTGTTTGGAACTTCATTCATATCAACACAATCATCATTTACCTCCTGTGCCTTTTCGGTATCTTCACTTGCACTGACCTTGTTATCTTGAGTTTCATTAATATCCTTATTTGTACAAGTATCCTCCTCGGGCTTAGATTTACTTTTGTGCTCTTCTAGTAATGAGTCTTGTTCTTTGGATTTTGCCATGTCTGCACCTTCAGTCTTCTCAGCCAGTTCATCAGAATCTGGACAACTATTAACAGTATTAATTTCAACAGACTTGTTTTTACTTCGTGTTGCAACTACAGTTTCATTGGTTTCACTTTTTTCTTTACTTGTATCATGCTTTTTCCTTTTATTGGATTTTTCTTTCGCTTTGAGCTGAACTTTACTTTCTTGTTCCTCACTATCTTTCTTTTCAGTTGCATCCTCTTCTACAGAGTTTACTGCATCATTTGATACTCCAGCTGCTTCCTTATTTTTGGCTTCTGTTCCTTTTTCTTCATCAGTTAATTCAATGACAGCTTCTTTGTTTTTTCTTTTTTTACTAGCTCTACTACTTACGTTGGTAGTGTCACTATTTTCGTCGACTTCCATCAAAAGATCTGCCTCTGGAGTTGGTACCTCTTTTGGAGCGGATTCTTCCTTCGCTGAGGTTTTGTCAGTTTTTTCTTCACTTGTTTGCGATTCTTCAGGTTTACGGACCAAACCTAAAACATCTAACATACTTTGCTTAACCATTGCTTTATTTGCACTCGCCCTTGACGGATATGCAGATTTCTTCTCACAAATTGCAAGATGTCTCGCTAGAACATTCCCTGCAACAAAAAAGCAATTGGTTGACAGAATAAGGCAAATATTTTTTGAAATTTTTTAACACGTAAGTTGTAGCACCTCTTTACTGCATGGTTTTCAAAAGAAATGTTTCTATGTCAGTTGGTTAAAATAAATCGTATATGGTTAATATAAAAAATGATATCGGTCCAAAGATTAAGTCTTGTGGCATACCTGAAGTAACTTTCAACAAATTTAGGAAATACACTGGCATAGAAACCATGTCCAAGTAAACCGATGCATGATCAAGGTCGATCGCAAGAGATCACATAAAAGTAGTGTTGCATAAGATGAAATTGAAAACCTTTTGGCATCAAATAACCTAACAAAGTTGTAATTTAGTCATAATTAACCACAATGTTGGCTTGATTGCCATACTTACTATAAATTTGAGAATGCAGTTCTCACCATTGATAATATATTTTGTTTTAGTAAAATAAAACTTACCATCATTACTACTAAAACCACAAATGCAGAACATAATATATGGCAGTGGTTCATTGGGTAACAGTCCATTCAGTACTTTACAATTGGAAATGTGTTTTTTCATGGCATTTGCGCAGCACGTTGAATATTGACAATTTGTGTTAGCACAGTTCTCAAATGATCTGAAAAATACAAGACACCCAAGTTAAACATTGTTATGTGTTAGGAAAAGAAAAAATATAACAAATATAACCGCACGATTTTCTAGAAACATCAGGCTATTGCATATACAAAAAGAATTTATTTGGAAATTATTAGTTGAAAATGCCAAATATTGTCGAAAATGTAGCATATCTTTTAAATAGACGTTCCCAAAGGTTTTCCACTGTAGATCTAAATATTTGTTCTTTGTTCATGATCACATGTTCACGAGGAAAATTAAAACAAAAGCGCCCCTTTCCGTCTTGTTCGAATACAAATTGTCCAGAAAGAAACACTTGGGAGAATTCTGGGAATCCCCTTCCAATTGAATGGTGTTCATTTAGAGACTCTTTTGTAAATTGTTCAGACATTTTAACGACTATGATAAATGTTATTGCAGATGATATTATGAAAATCAAACCAGATCTAACAAAACTTGTTTTTGATGAAAATTTAAAAAAGCAAGTAGAGACCGGTGTTAAATTATTCGATCCCGTATGCAAGCTTTTAAATAAATTACAGAGCACACAGGCTTCAATTGCTGATGCAGCTGAGGAATGGTTACCACTGGGTTTACCAGATGGCATTGAACAATATAATCATTTTGCGAAAAAACTACATAAACAAGCATTAAATATTTATTCTCTCAGCAAATTTTTTACCTACACTTTATCGAGGAAAGATGTTATCCGAAGAAGAAATAAGAGATGTGGAAAATTTTCTCATAGATAATTTAAGTGCTGATACATTAAATGATTTCCATTTGTATAAAAATAACAAAAATTTCCTCCATAAACATTTCTTCAACCAAATCGCGAATGTGCAGGCTTTCTGGGGATTGGCTGGAAGACATCATTCAGAACTGGCCAAGTTAGCCATCAAGTTAAACTTAATACCAGTTTCTTCCACACAGCTCCAGAGACTTTTCTCAAATTGGTCCTTCATTCACTCTAGGCTGAGAAATAGACTTAGTTCGGAAAATTTGAAAAACTTACATCTATTACCACTTGAAAATAAGAAATGAAAACAGAAGTGATGAATATTAGTTTGTTTTCATAAGATATTTTAAATGGCAGTTTCTGGAATCCTTTCTGAATGTACTTTAAGTTTAGAGTCCTGTTCTTAAGTTGTCATAATTCTGTTATCCATCTGTTTTGTATTTTCATATTTTTAAACAATTATATTAATATGCCCACCCTGATTTATAGTTATAGTATTTATTTCCAAATTAAAATATCCAATTATATTTTGGACTGTCGAATATGTCAAAAATTAATGGTGCCAAAAAATAATTCTCGCAGCGGCAAATATGTCAAATTTTCGACGTACCAAACTCTGGTTTCAAACAAGTGCTACATGAAGAAAGACAAAGAAAATTCATATACTCACGATAGATGTTTGGGAGAGTCCAAACACATGTCACATTCTTTACAGATCAAGTTTTTGGTGACGCTAAAATGTAGAGATGAGTAATTAATGAGCTCATCATCTGGCACTTCATCGATCTTCGATTTTGGCACCATGACACAGTTCCTAGGGGCCGTCCATGGTACAAGTCCTCCTTTGCCTCGTTGAGACACGTGCATTTTAGCTTGATGCTCTTTTAGTAAATCTTTTTGTATAAACCACAGATTACACTTGCCACAGCTAAAACAACAAAGTTAAAAAATTAGAAGAATAAACATTAAATACTGAGAAACGATTTTTAAAAAACAATAACAAATAACTATCAAATTACAATGTTAAACATTCTGCTCATCTACCACATCTAAATTCTATTGAATTTTTATGAAGCCATTTAATTATTAACTTACCGCTTGGCAACTTGTTTCTTCTGGTGTTTCTGAAGATGCTGAATGAAATAGTTCATGTTCTGCACAATCTGCCTGTTGCCAGAGACCAGCAGGGTTGATTTTAGACAGAATGGACACTGTATAGCAGGACCATTGCTGTGAATCTTGTAGAAGTGATCAACGGCTTGTTTGTGGTTGGAACACCTGTAGGTACAGGTGCCACACTGGTATGGCAGCTCGTAGGGGCAGTGCACCCGTGACATGTGCTTGCCCAAGATAAACGGGTTCATAAACTGGGTCTCGCAGATCAGACATGCAAAACCATTGTCGAACTTTGTCTCCGAGGGATGTGAGGTTGCTATGTGGTTCATTAGATCGGTATTGTTCGGTACACCAGTTAAACAATAGCGGCACAGCTTTGTGTCTCCTAAATCAATAAAAATAGAGAGTTTGAAAACACATTTTAACAAACAATGTAAAAATATACAATACAGAAATGACACCAAGAAATTTAAATGCAGATATAAATAAAAAACAGATTTATTTATTAACCAGTAGAATAACAGTTACAAAGATTATATAATCCACGCAACTCCCACAGAGATAAACATAGTTATCTGTTGGTGGGACCGGTTAAAACTAAAATAACCAAACATAAAATCAGTAAATGCGAACAACAGTCCATAAGTTCAATCTGTCTTCAAAATACATTCTCTTTAACTTTAATGGCATGACCACTTTCAATTTCCAATGATTTTTCTTTTCATTGCCTATATACATTTATAAAAAAAGTCTGGACGCAGCAAGTGCATTATGGTAGCGAATTTTCATAAAGCATAAAGGATATATTGCGCATCTGGGTATTGTATTGCATTGTCAACAAAAGCATTAAAAAGAAGAGGACCTATTGCTGACCCCTGAGGTACGCCAACTCAAGTAATAAAATCCATCAGAGTGAAAACCATTAAATGGTACAGATTGCCCGCCTCCTGCTAGTTAACTGCAAGAGTTGTTAACATGAGCCATTGTGGTGTACAAAAGATGTAACAGCGCTATCATGAGACAGGTCGGGCAACTGGGAGACCAGGATTAGTGAGAAACAGAATCATCACCCAAGGAGATTCTGTAGTTGGAGCCCCCAAGTTTGTAGAATAGAACAGCTTCATGAGTGGACACTATTGATAGGCTTCATGCTGTTTGATTATCTTCTAGAAGGATGGTTACAGGTCTACCATCACAACGCTGACCTCTGACATTGAATTGGATTCTTTAAATGCTTACCACTTTTTTTGCTTTTACCTATAATCTGAACTTTAAAATATACCCTACATTATATAGGAACGACTTTCTCATAACATTTGGTTACAAAAGCTCTATCAATTTTGCCAAAGCTACAAGAATTTTATGAAAAGGAACCCACAATTTTTCGGAAGACTTGGTTTGATTTTCCTGGCTAACGAAGTTATCCAAGTCATATTTGCTAAAGGAACATGCAAGCCAAGTTCTATAAAAACCAGTCGATTATTTATAGAGTTATCGTGGTGATATAACATATAAGGTCTGTAAATTTATAGAAACATCACAATTTCAATGACCTCAATTTTCTGCTGCAATTTCATAGGAGTTACACGATATGACATATGATAGGCATCTTCAGATATAGATACTCACTTGCTTGTAATTTTACTTATTTTACAAAATAAATTCTTAATAAGGAATGTGATATTTGACCAAAATGTATTATTATTCTTATTACTAAAATAATGAAACAAATAAAACACTCACCTGAGACATTATGAGCATGCTTAAACAAATGATGCATCAGTCCAATGTTGTTGTTCAGTACCATCTTGCAGAATGGACACTTCATATTCAATGTGAATGTGCCGGAAGGCTGCTCATCAGACTCATCAATGGTACCATAGTAATAATTCTCTAGCGGCACCATCTGTTCAGGTACATCAGGTGACACAGACTTTGCAGGCCTTGGTGGCGGAGGAGATTCTGCACGCACTGTAGGACTCGGCGCAGGTTTACGGACTCGCGTGTAACGTTTACTTGAGTTATCTGGTGTAGCATTCACGGTGACATTACTGTTAACTGCTGTAGTTGTCTTGGTCAAAGTTACTAAACCAGTTGTGTTTGACAATGCCCAGCCTTTGAATGGATTAGCTGCTACTTTATTGAGACGAAGGATGAGTGAGGACCCTACATCGGCTCTGGTTTGTTCAGCAAGATGTATAATGATGTTGTCGAATGCTTGAGATGCCGTAGTTCCAAACCACTCCCTCCACACTAATTCATCCAAGAACTGTTGAATAATCTGTCTCGATAAGAGCGATAAGGTGTTCTGAAACATTCTTGGAACGACCTGCCTTAAATACTCCATGATCATCCTGTTGCTATTTCCGTATTCTGTGGAGGTGCTCTGGACAATGTTATTGAAGCCCATAGAAACAAGAGTGTTTTTGTCGACAGTCAAATCAGTTATTATGATACTTGCTGGGTGGACCCAATGCATGACCGGTTCCAGAATCTTTGTGAATCTTCGCTTGTAGTTTTTATCCACATCAGGTTCAACTGCTCGTAACCGTATGAATTTTGTAGTAGTTTCCAGTATCCCCAAGACTTCCACCTTGACCTGCCTCTGGTTGCCGTCTTGAGATGTAGTCCCCAGTGAAATAACACCCACCTCTACTTTAATACCAGGACCTCCAAGCTGTTTGATGTGCGTGTGAATGCCAACAGTACAAATTGCCCTTAGCCAGGTGTAGAGGCCTTTCACATAAAGGTTATCCACTTTAACCTATCAAAAGATTTGTGTTTTATACTTTAAATCTTTAAATTCACTAATAACTACACTCAAGAAATAAGAAAACATTCACATTTTCGTGTTATCTAGCATACTTTCGACAAAAATAATCTCAAAGATGAACATAAAAGCCCAAATTAAAAGAAAAGAAACAGTTTAATGGGTAATTTTTTTAATTTACAAAGAAAAAGACAAGTTTGTTTTAATATAATAGATACATACCCACTGTGTGACATTTTGGATGTTAGTTTGACAAGACCAGTGATACAGCAACTTCAATATGACAACAGGTGGATGAGGAGAACCTTCAAACAGGGAGCCACTGAATACAGACACGAACCGTTGTGGGCAACATTCCGAAATCCACACATAACCCCCAGAATATGGAAACTTAGAAACATCACTATACATTCCGAGTTTTAATTGGGAAGTTGGATGTATCGAACATCTCTGCTCTGATCGAACCAGTCCTTGTTGAATAAGCCTGTAAAAAAAGTACCCAGCTATATAAAGAATCCGTGAGGTGCTTTTGTTAAAATCATATTTAAAACTTGCTTTAGTTTAATGTTAAACATATAGAATCTACGGCGACAGTAATATTAATTCGGTGATAAAAAAACAGAACATTTTGGACCCTCCTGGTAGCCTTGAGTCAAGTTACACCACTTGATCTAATGGTAACAACCAAATAGTGTACTTACCATTCAGTGAATTTAGTTGGAGGGTGCATTAAGACAGACTTGACCTTGGTGTCCAGCTTTCCCCTGTCCAAGTTGAGGTCCTTGACTCTGATGTGTGGTCTTGCCACCACCACCAGGGAAGGATAAGTTTTACCCTGGAGCTTGTTGAAGGCTATTTCTCTGGTGTCAGCTTGAGTACGATCATCTGTTAAGTCAACCATGGCACCACGTTTTGAAGAACCAGCTGCCAAACCACCTTCCACATTGGACTCTGTGGGTCGGGATGTTGCTGTCGCAAGTGTGGGTGCTGCCGCAGGTGCAGGAGTTGGTGCTGCCTGCATTACAAACATCAATAATTTACTGTTTTTTAAGAAGCAATGAACCTGTGATAAGTCTTACTTTTTTTATAAAAAATAACAAAGTGCAGAAGCTTTTTAAATAAGATTACTAGGAATTAATTACGCTGTACTTAGATGCATCTAGAGATATATCTTCTAAGATGTTTTTCTACAACTCTTACACAACATCTTGATTCTGATTATTGTGTTACTTTTGACATATATTTGATTAAGTATAGCTATTTTATCTGCAGTTATATAGGTTTTAAAACAACTTATATTTAAATCACACAAGTAAATATATACACTAGCAAATATTATTACTAATATTTATTCTCATCAATGCAAATATTAAATAAAACAGGACCAAGAATGGATCCTTGTGGCACTCCAGAAAGCATTTCGTAACGATCTGATTTAAAGTCCCTGATCTCCACATACTGTTTTCATCTATTAACGTAAGGTTTAAATAATTAAATAAAATAGCGGGTTCAAAATAATAGTATGATTAAGATGGTCAAAATCTTTTGACATATCAGTGTATATAACATTGACTTGGCTATAATTATCAAGAGCTGTAGTAATAAACTGTGCCACTGAGACTAGATTTGTGACAGTAGAACAACCAGCAACTAATAGGGACTTAGCAATGGCTCGTGCCGCTGTCAACATGTTTTAATACATTTAGACCTAATAGTCAGGTTTTAAATTCTTTTAAATTTGGCTTCTCCAAAAGGTTATTCTAATAAATGCTTTTCTCAACACACACTGACCAGATTCTAGTTGCTATACAGACGCTATATAGACAGATTATGACAAGTTATTACTGACAGAGACAGAAATGACTCTACATACCCTTTGTCTGGTTACAGGTGCTGTGGGCGTCTTGGTTAGCTGAATTGTTGGCTTGGGCAGCACTGTCTTGGTAATTGCAGGTTGCTGAACCTTCGTCACAGATGGCTGAGGTCTTGTTACAGGCGGCTGAGGTCTAACCACAGGTGTCTGAGTCCTGGCCACAGGGGGCTGAGTCCGCAGCGGGGTCGAAGGTGAGTTGCTGGTTCTGCTTCTCATCCTTGTCTGTCTGCCCCCAATGGTTGGAGGACTGGGTATGTCTTCTTGTGCTGTGGCATTGGCCACTGCCTTGACCGCCTGTGAGATTTGTACTTTGCCTTTGAATGCGCTTTGCTGCTTACTGGGGGTGGTGAGTGGTGGAGGCTGTGTGCTGGATGCTGTAGGCAATGCGCCAGCTACTATCAGGCCCAAACGCGGGTCCATAACAAGCTGGTAGCTCTGGCCAGCGATAGCTCCTTGATTCTGCAGGATTATGCTCGATGGAGGTGCTGGAGGTGGAGGAGCAGCTGTAAATTATTGTATTTGTATTAATTCCATTATAATTTTTTTTTCAATGGGTATTTAAAGTACCCTAAGGTTATAACACAATATAAAGTACAAAAGAAGACAACCAAAATATAGTATCCTGAGAATCAATCAATAAAATGAATCAGATACACACTTGCAAGTTAAATGTTAAGAAAATGCACATTGTTTTCTTTAAGTATTTGTATGAAGAATGTTTTAGTGCAAAAACTAAGTACATATCTTATTTTGCTGCTGAAAAAATAAAAAAGTTTCTAATATATCCAGTGTTAAATCCTTCTTGCACCACTAACAAGTCGAATTAAAAAAGAAAAAAAAAACATACAGAAATTGGTTCTTAGGTATTTGTATGAAGAATGTTTTAGTGTAAAACAAAAGTGGATATCTTATTTTGCGGCCAAGAAAATCGAAAAAATATAAATTTCTAATATACCCAGTGTTAATATTTTTTTGCACCACTTATAAGTCTAATTTGAAAATAAATGCAGAAATAGTTTTTCAGGTACCTCTATGAAGAATGTTTTAGTGTAAAAACAAAGTAAAGATCTTATTTTGCAGCAAAGAAAATCGAAAAAATGTAAATTTCTAATATACCCAGTGTTAAATCTTTTTTGCACCACCTACAAGTCTAATTTGAAAAAATATATTTCATAAGGTATTCTCGTATTATTAATGTAAGGTATATTGTCGTATTTCCTTGGCTGACACGGACTCCAAAAATAACAATAATTCTACATTATATGATCCTAATAATTTGATTGTCTTTTAAGCAGGCTACACATATATTTAAAACTTTCTGCTTAGGTGAACTCTAAATAAATATTTTGATAATTGTCTGTTAGTCATAGGTATGTGTGGAGTTAGAGGTCAAGTTTAAGTGGGTACCTACATTCTTGCGTGGTAAATGCATTGATCGTACATTGAGTGGAAAAAATAAGTTGATTGTAAGCTGTAGGCAGAAGAATATGCAATTATTTTTTACTTTTTAGTGCATTTTTTGTTTTAGAATATTTTTTTGTGAAGTCGGTTTTCCATTTTGTTAAAATTTTTGTTTATTTTGCACCCCCTTGCAAGCTGAGAAAAAAAGCAGAACTGTTTTTCAGTATTTGTATGAAGAAAATTTTAGTTAAAAAAAGAAGTCTATATCTTATCTCACTGCCGATAAGATCATCAAAATGTAAATTTCTAATATACTTCGTGGTAAATCTTTTTTGCAAAAATTGTTTTTGGAGTATCTGTATCAAAAATGTTTTCTTGCAAAAAAATCTGATTTTGTGGGCTAAAAGGTCAAAAAAATTTTAATTTGAATAATACCCTGTGTTAACCCCTTTAAAAATAAAATTAGGAAATTGTTTTTTTACGTGATGGTGTAAAGAATATTTTAGTGCAAATACGAAATCAATATCTTATCGTGCGACCAAGAAAATCAATTTGTTCTTTAATATATACTGTACCCTGTCTCAAGCATTTTTGCACCCCATTTTAGACCTTTAAAATCCAAATTTCGGAAAACTGTTTCTTAACATAACTTATAGGCTATATCATCAAAATTTCATGTCTCTAAACTTTAATAGTCTCGGGTGGGCGTGTATAAGTACATGAATCAGTAAGTCAGCCAGGATATATATATATATATATATATATATATATATATATATATATATATATATATATATATATATATATATATATATATCCTGCCTACATATCTATGTATATGTACATATCTTAATAAAGTGAAACAATGTGCTAGATTGCGTTTTTAATAACCTTTCAATGATAAAAGCAATTAAAATGTTTTGATTTGCAACAGAAACATATATTTTTGCACCTGAGGTCATCGCTGTTGTTTAATTGAAATATTTGATGCAGATAGGCTATGTTGTCAGGTCCAGAATATCAGGTCAGCAGGATCGTATGTAAAAAACATTTTAGATCTTTTATTTCGTTAAAGCGACAAAACACTCTTGGAATTAAATATTAAATGTGGCAACGCTGCTGAAAATTGACAGTTCAAAACGTGCAAATCGAGTGTTTTTGAGAACTTAATTTCTCAATTAGTCTGTTATTTATGGATTTTCCGTAATGTTTTTTTCCAGATTATTACTCTACGTTACATACACTTTCTTGTAACATTAATAAAATAGTGCCATATTCTTACCATTTATGACATTATCAAAGAGGAGTGGGGATTGGTTTATTGAAAAAGGTGAAAAGAGATTAAAAAATAACAGTTTTCAACAACCACTTCAAAATAAAATAATAAAACTTACGTTGTGGTTCTTCGATATCGTATGCAGATGACAGCTCGGTCTTGTGAACTGTTGTGCAATTTGCATTTTTAATAATGGCTTCGATTTTCTCCTCCAACGCCTTACATTCATCATCATACTTCTTTCTAAGCTCCTTTTGGGTGTCTGACAATTCTTCTACCCAACAGTCCAGCTCTAAGGTGTTTTCTGCATTTACATTGTTTGATATACTCTTCAGGACAAGCACATCTCTGTCTAAAATTTTTAGAAGTGAAAAGTGTTGTATGTAAAAATGAACTAGACTGTTGTTTTAAAAACCTTACCATTTCCATCTGAAGACTTCCTGTGACTTAGTTTGTATTTCTTTTTTGGCGGCGGCTGATGGACCTCCACAGCAACAACCTACAGAAAAAAATCCTATACTTTTTTGACATATACTTTTAATTTATTGCAAGGACATTTTTCAAGTTAATATGTCATCTGTAATTAAAATAGCTTGTGAACATGAATAAGATATACATCTGACATCTTGTACCTTTAAAATGCTTATTATATTTTATTCTTGCTATACAGTGTGGAAGTTATTTATATAATATAATTCATAGTTTGTCAAAAAATAATTTTAGACGGAAATTCTCATTAATTTATTTAATGACTGTGGCATCTTAGACTAGTAGCGCAATTCTCCGATTGTTATTAAAGATAAGGTCAACATCTCTTTGCTGGCCCCGACATCGAACCCAGGGCTCTCGTTTTGCACAATGACCCCCGAATAGAAGGGTACTGAACGTTTCACACTGCCCATCGAGGGCTGAAAGAATCCGGATTATTTTAAAGTAGACTTATTGAGTAGGACATCAGCGAACAACTCGAACTCCTGGAGATTGTTGTACGCTTCTATTCAGGGATGCTTCACCATACAAACATCTTGCTTCAAGTGCATTGCTTACAGCCAAACGATAATAATATTACTTTTTATTGAACATATATACATGTCACGTCAGAGATAATGTGCAAAATAAATGAAATTTCACTCAACAAAATGTATATATAAAAAATTCCCCCCAGAGAGTAGAAGCATTCCTCCTGCAAAATCCTCTTCATCGCCTGTATCAAGTTTCAAGTCTTTTGATCAACGAAAAATAAAGTTATTCAAAATTAATAATAAAATAATCCTCGACATCACTTCAAATTCTGTAATGCAATATCTACAATGTTGGGCAAGGACAGATGAAGTTACATGTAATGCTATGCTATTTGAATAAGTCGTAGATAAACATCCAAACAATGGAAGTTACAATCATTGCAAGATGTCAAAATGTAGCTGTTTCTTACCGGGGTTGCCAGATCTTCAGATATTTCATGTAGTTAAACCTTTCATGTAGAAACATCTAAAATTTTCAGAACTTATAATAATAAAGAAAACATTTTATAAAATTTGATTTTATCAGTTAGTTTAAAATACCGTAATCCATAGCTGTTAATACCTGCAAATTTCAAATTACCCATTTCTCATGATTTACAATTTATCCCTTCAATCCTAATTTCCTATACCTGACAACGTTGTTAGAAAGCGTGCGTGCTGGAACTCCATTGTAACGTGACGACCACGTCAACACAAAAGCCATCTATTGCTTCAAATGTTTACTACTGTCGCAATGACAGATGCCTGTGTTACTAGTCGTACAGCTACCTAATTTTGTGTGACTTTTCATGTGAAAATTCGAAGTTCAAACTTGTTATATTATGATCTTAACGCTTACCTATTTTATGATTAATTGTGTAAGAATAAGTAGTGATTGTGTTATTTGTGTGAATTAAATTTGAGCTGTGGTTGCATAAGTAATTAATGTTACATAAATAAACACAACAGAGGTGCAGCGTTCTTCAATTTACCGAAAGATCGCCTGCTCTAAGTAAGCATTATTAATTTATTACAACTATCACCGAACTTCCTAGAATTATCAGAATTCCAGTGAAAAATACAATTTAATTGCAGAGCCAAGCTGTGGATTAAGGTACTTGATAAAAAGGACCTATTGCTAGATGACCAATAGATCAAATCCCATTAAGTATGCAGCAAACATTTTTCTTGGACCAATTAAAAAAAAGTCTGGATGCAGCAAGTACGTTATGGAAGTGAATTTTCATTAAAATGATTTTAATAGCAAATATGTCTCTATAATGCAAGCAGAAGCCATCAATATGGTTACCGGTATCAGCTATATAACAGAAACAATGTACGATGTTATTTTATCAAAATGGTTTGAAAATGCACAAAAATTTTCCGAAAATAAACTTAAAATCTTTCCGAGTAAACTGGTTTCCCAGACAACAAACCTTAGGTTAATAGCAAATTAAGTTATTGAAATTTGAAGCATTTAATGAAAATTCGATACCAAAACGCACTTACTGCGTCTTGATTTTTTTTCTTACAAACATGCATCATATTTCGATTAAAAAAAAAACCGCAAAAATGCAATAATATTAGGGTGTTCGTAAAAAAACAATTGTAGGTATCACCACCAATGGGTTATTGGCCAGCTTGTGATTGTTAAAATAATTTTCTAAGATGCAGCTCAAGACACCCTATAAGTAACGTATACAAATTTTTCTCGTATCTTGTATAATAACAATTATATTGAGCTTTACCGTAGAAATGCGTCACCCTGTATATATGTAAAAAGATAAAACTGAAATTAACCCGGATATGGATTCTAGGGGACCTAGTTTGTGCTCATTTAAAGAAATCTTTTTGAAATTCAAAAGTCTCGGTCTCCTCATTAACAAATTTTTTATACGAAAATTAGCTAAAGATTGAAGACTGTTAAACCATAAACTTAACTAAAACTACCGCCAAAGCATCAGGAACGGGTCTATTTGAAATGAAATTTATGGAAAAATTTAAGTAAAATGAAGGACAATGACGGTTGAAGCTGAAACTTAAGGGCTTGCAGAACACTCTTCTTGTGACATTTTCTTTACATAATCCGTATCTGTTTCAGGTTCTTTCCCTAAATGTTGCCAATTTTGACGTTTCAAATCGCGACATTGATGTTTTGAGGAAAACCCCAATTTGTCTTTCTTTAAATGCCCATAACTTTTTTGTCTCTAAACCTATATACCTAAATTTCGGGTCATCGTGCACTCTTTATAATACAAACATGCGTACCAAATTTGGTTGCCCTTACTTTGTTATGTCCGGAGATATAATTTTTTCCCGAAAGAAAACACAAAATTTTCCGGGAAAACCTGAGCCGATTTTCCTGGCTAACGAACTTATCCAAGCTACTTGCAAAAGGAAGATACTCAGAAAATTTGATCAAAATCGGCGATTTATTATTTGAGTGTTTGATGTTTGTGTTTGTGAGTTTTATCGATGCAAATGTTTTGTTATTTCTATTGTTTTGGTTGTTTCTTTTTCTATTAAATTATTCTTATTACAACTTTTCCCCTGATTTCTCATTTTAATGTTATCTTCATTTCAATGTTTATTTAAAATGATTCAATACTAATAATATTTTGCTCTATCAAACAGTAAACGTTTTGTTTAGAATTCATGGCTACCTAATTTGAATTCATAAATTTGACGATATCTCCTTTATTTTCGACATTAAGCTCTTTGGGCATTGAAAGTAATTTGTTCAGAATTAGATTATCTATCGAATGCTGATAAGATATATGGAGTGTTTCATTAGAAAAAAACATGTTTCTGTCAATATCCCAGAAACGCAATGCTCTATTGTTTTTTTGTTTAGCTCATCGTAATCAGCGCAAAAAATACACAAGTCTGCTACTTTAACCGATCACGTAGCTCCAATAATAACTAAGTAGCAATAGTGCCAACCTCGGATTTCCAGATTGCAGTGAATAATAATTATGACCCAAAAATTGTATACAATATTTTAAAGAAAAAACAGTTTAAGAAGGCAATTAACGAAGTGTTTCCAACAAATACCTCTAAGAATATTAAGTATAACAAGTTAACATATATCGGTAAACCCACTAAAAAAGTCTCATTATTTGTGAAGTATATAAGGTATAGAGATTAGCTGGTGAAAAGTATTTGCGAGCCCAGAAGAGGAAACCTAATTTCTTAGCAGCCGCTTCTGCAATTGATGTGACATGTTGGTGCCAATTGAGATTTCGATCCACAGAAATGCCAACAAGTGAAAAGGACTCATTACTTTGAATAACTTGGTTCTTCATTGTGATGGGTCTAGGGCTGGTGTATCTCTTATGAGATAGAAAACAAGACTGAGATTTGGTGGAGTTGAATTGTACAAGATTTTTACTTCCCCAGTCTAATATTTTTGGGGGATCCACAGAGACAGAACCCTCCATGAGTCTGCGATCCTCATCTAATTGGGCTAAAGAGACAGGCTTAGAATATTGTATATTTGAGTGGAGGGTGCTGTCGTCCATGTAACTGTGAACTGGGTTGGATGTGCTAGAGAGGAGGTCATTTATGTGGAGAAGAAACAAAGTAGGGGCTAAAGCTGAACCTTGAGGGACTCCTGCATTAATTGGATACAGTTTAGAGGAATGGCCATCCATGACAACATAAATGCTCCAGTTGGAGAGGGAATTTGCTGTCCAGGTACAGAGTTTTGGTGGTAGGCCATATGCCGGAAGTTTATTAAGCAGCGCTGCGTGCCAGACCTGGTCGAATGCTTTGGATATGTCTAGAGCGACAATCTGGGATTCATCATGTAGTTCCATAGACTTGTTCCAAGAATGGGTGACAAAGGAAAGGAGGTCGGCAGTTGATCTACGGTGACGGAATCCATACTACCTGTCGTGGATTAGACTGTGTTTTTTATTAAGCAGCGCTGTCTGTCAGGCATTGGACATTAACCACTAAGTCATTTTAACACATGTCTTTGGGATTTTACTTTTAATTTGGAAAAAACTATAAATATTGTGCACCAAATTACTTAAAATTCACAACGTAGGTTTATTTGCACTATTTCTAGCCACATGTAAAGTTTCATTCCAGTTACTCTAATACTTACAAGAATATAGCGTTTTCAAACAGTTTTCCACCGGAAAAACTTGAGCATAAAGGCTGATTAACAAACTCGACCTCGGGTTTCACACAAACAAAATTTAGTCAAATTTGATTGAAATCAGTTTAGTATTTTTTGAGTTATTGCTCGGATACTTTGCGCTCACCTGAAGAAATTTTTTCTACGATCTGAACCTGTTTTCCTTTTGGTCAAAGATATGTGCGTATCTATATATATATATATATATATATATATATATATATATATATATATATATATATATATATATATATATATATATATATATTTGTGTGCAGATATATATCTGCACACACCCATATGTGTCGCATTTGTAAGTTTTTGCATTATAGGATTTTTGCCAATAAAGATGTATATTATTATTAATTTCAAAACACCTCTACAATATTTACCTATTTATTGTAGCTGCACTTTTCTGTCGCTAAAGTAAAATATTAATAAGTTTCGTAAAACCAATTGAGTTATTTAAGGGTAAGATATAAAGGTCTCAATATAGTCACTTAGTTTTAAGAACATTTACAAAGTTGTGACAATTAACTTTTCATTTCTAGTTTTACTACCTGTATTACACCTACTGTTTTATTTTTTCGACTCAGTGTTTATTTTGTACCTAATACTGTGTTAAAGCCATTTAAAATAAGTCCAGGTTTCTTTTATAATAATATATCTTCGAAAAACAATACGAAAAGAAGAAATCGAAAACAAAATTTAATATATAGTCACATTTCTAGTAAATAAAAATCTTTACAAAAACTACAGACAAAAACTACAGAGTAAAAATAAGTCTGGACACAGCAAGTATGTTACGGTAGCGAGTTTTCATGCAAATGATGTGCTTTTTTTTTATGAAAATTATATATGCACCAAGAAAAGTAATATTTGTCTGTAATATTTAATAGATTTTGTTTTACACTAAAATATTTTCGTCATGTGGCCTTCTAGGACATCCCGTGGCACCAACATTTTTTTTCATTGAATGCTTACAACCTTTTTTTCTTTTAACTTAGCAATGTAAATTTCGGCAGACAGTTTACTTTTTATAATGTAAATCACTGTGTCAAATTTGGTTGGCACACATTTCTTATTTTCAAAGATAACAAAATCTTCCTACATCAAACCGAAACGTTTTCAGGAAAAACTGTTTCGATTTTTCTGGCTAACAGACTTGTCCAAGACTTCGGCCCATTATTTTTTGTTATTGGTGTGATACATATTATAGGGATATGTCAAAATATGAAAATTGAAACTGACTCAGAATATGGGTTACAGGGGTCCCAGTTCGTACACACTTGATTTTCAAAATTCACCATCTCATTACTGAATATTTTCTGCAATAATTCACTAATACGAAAGCAAATCACACCACAGCCTAGCTATTATGCCAAAAATAAATTAAATTATACCTCCACAAATATTTTTTGAGTGTCAACACCAAAAACTTTGGTTGACTACTTACTACCTACATTACATTGAAATAAAATAATTATTTCATCGCATAATATATGTGCTATTGTCATTTAAATAAAACCAAGGAAAACATAAAGCATCATCCATGGGAAAAATAACAAATTTACTCCACAATTTCGTAGAACCAGTACCAATCACATTAAACAACAACTATGTTGCTGTATATTATCAGGAAATTCAGGTTCTGTTAGATTCTTCAATATTAAGCAATTTCAATTACCAAACTGTCTAATTTGTGTTATGAAATTAGTGAAGATTGGAACATGTAATGAGCACTGATAAGTACAATTTGGAGAACCCAATTCATCACAATACAGTTTTCTGACCAGATGATCGTCTCGCTAACAAAGTTAGTATCATCAAGGGGATGAGTAAACTAAGTAAATAGAGACTAGAACTACTATTTATATATTAGTTGCCAAGCAGT
This sequence comes from Tillus elongatus, assembly GCA_964006375.1. Lineage (NCBI taxonomy): Eukaryota > Metazoa > Arthropoda > Insecta > Coleoptera > Cleridae > Tillus > Tillus elongatus. Next base: position 189,792,091 of record OZ023265.1, on the reverse strand, counting down.
TGCGAACAGCGTCCTCTAGGAAGGTATACAGACAGACCCCCATTGTTGAGTCTTAAATCCCTGCAATTAAAACTGCATACCTGCCTTTGTTATACTGTGCGTCATTATCAAATATTCCATCTAAGAAGGACCCGCTGGTTATCAAGATAACAGTTCGAACAATGGACTACATAGAACTGGACTTACTCTATTCATCGAAACATTTTTGTTCAAATTCCTAATGTTATATATATATATATATATATATATATATATATATATATATATATATATATATATATATATATATATATATATATATATATATACACTCTTGTAAGCAACAAGCTGAGCCGACTGCCTGACATTTTTTATTAACTTGAGGTTTTCTTTATCTACACCTTTCCCCAAATATGCTGAGCAATACATGATTTGTCAATAGTGTCATATTAGCACAACTGAGATATGACACTATTGACAAATCATGTATTGCTCAGCATATTTGGGATAATAATCATCATGTAGGTAAAGAAAATCGCAAGTTAATAAAAAAAATGCCAGGCAGTCGCGTCAGCTTGATGCTTACGAGAGTATATATATCGTTAGAAATTTGAACAAAAATGTTTCGATGAATAGAGTAGGTCCGGTTCTATGTAGTCCATTGTTCGAACTGTTATCTTGATAACCAGCAGGTCCTTTTTAGAAGGAATATTTGATAATGATGCACAGTATAACAAAGGCAGGTATGCAGTTTTAATCACAGGGATTTAAGACTCAACAGTGGGGGTCTGTCTGTATACCTTCCTAGAGGACGCTGTTCGCAACTGCTTAGCAACTAACATACAAATAGTAGTTCTAGTCTCTATTTATTTAGTTTACTCATCCCCTTGATGATGCTAACTGTGTTAGCGAAACGATCGTCGTGTCAGAAAACTGTATAGTGATGAATTGGGTTCTCCAAATTGTACTTATTGTGTTATGAAAATTAAATTCATAATCCTGAAATCTTTTAATTAAACAATATTTCACCTAGTAAAAAAAAAATCACCTGTTAACTTACATCATCATCATCATCAGAAGGTAATTCTAATGTTTCACTTTCCTCAGCTTCGTCGTCCAGTAATATTTGCATCTGTTTCAAAGCCTCCTTACTAGCGGCCCTTCTGGAGCGGGTGGGAAAAGTCGGTGTTTCCACCTCTGCTTTTCTTTTCGGCATTGTTGCTTTTTAAAATAGCCGCGCGCTATAAACTGTAAACAACAAATTAATATTTAATCAATAAGTTAGTCATTATCACTTTTTAAAGCGGGCAAAACCAGCAAAAACAACATGGCGCCGAAAAAGCTAACCTATATTGTATCATTAAACACGCAAAACAAACATCAAAACAACTCGGATTTGTCCAAAATCAAATTGTAATCAAACAATCTTGTGTCTAAAATGAAATCTAGTCTGATTTTGTTATATAAGCTTTAAAAAAGAAAGCCTCTTTTAAATCATGTGTCCCGTCGATGCTCAATGTGAACCAGCCTTTAAAATAGTTGCATAGGATAACAGATAAAAGGCCGGTTCACTAATTAATAGATGAAGTTATCCTTTCGAGAAAAACAGCGATAATAAGGGGATATATAAGCTTATAGCCCATCCAAACATAAACGCAGGTAACCAGAATTAAAAATTTGATGAAGAAAAGATACAGAGTGTAATAAAAAAGCTTGCACTCGAAGATGTAACAGGAGGCTTGTTTTTGACAGTTATTGAAAATGCAAATTTGCCGGTAGAAAAGTCACCAAGCAACAAAACAAATGAATTACTTACAGATAATAATGTCAGAACTTAAAACAACATGGGAATATTCACTTTGTTGAAACTTTCAGCACGGAAACTTTTCACAAACCACAAAACAACCCCACTAATTAACAAACGTGGCGGCCATGTTGACGTCCTTCGGTCACGGATTCGGTCACTCGGGTACGACTCGTTGACAATCGAGTTGTTCGTATTGCCGCCGCGTTTGAAATGACAAATTAAATTTCATATTTCAGCTAAATCTGTTTTTTAGTTGTCAAACAATTAATTAGTACTCAATATTTCATCACAATTAACGTATACAGAGTCATATTGACAACCAAACAACGAAATGTAGGTAGAAAACAAATCACTAAACTAATTTAGATTAATAGCAACAAAACACTGATTTCTACATTATCTACAATGTAACTTAATAATAGGTACGTAAAAATAATGTTATCAATACTTAAAATATTTACCTGTTACTATTTTCCTCTAAAATAAAAGGATATATTACGTATCGTATTTTCTAGTAATCAAGATTATTTCTATTTATACTAAATATAATTCTGACACCAAACTTACTGTTTTGCTAAGAAAATTTAGTAAATGTCAGTCAGAGCTCACTAAATCATTATTTATTTCATTTGCAGTTTTGACGGTAGCTACCTTATATTTTTTGAGTCTCAAAAACTTTTACCTGGATGTGCTAACTTTAAGAATGATTTATTTATCAAAAGAAAGTGTATTTTTAAATTTTTCTACGTTTCTAATTTAGCTTATATTTATATACCTAAATATATTAGACATTTTCATTTATAAAATACGTAGGTAATACTTTCGTACCTCATACATAGTCTGTAATCCAATTATTTGTCTAGAGTTGGCGAATTATTTGAAATTTTATTGAAACTATAGAAACCGTAGTGATATTTCTGCGCAGGTTTGATTTTTAAAGACAGCTTATTTGTAATATTTAACATTGAAAAATGTTTGCAGATGTGGCCACTCAACCCGTTATGTCACGACCTTTCCTGATCCGTTTATTACCACTAAAATGTATGTATAATGTTCCAGATCAGATCAAGTACTCGTTGCCCGTCCAGGGATCGAACTCGTGATTTCTCGCCTTGTCGTGTAGGCTAAGCCTATCAACTTCGCCACGATGGCGCTTATTAGTCATAAATAAATGTGATATATATTTACTCATAAATACTAACAAAAAATAACCCAATCAATTTTTAAACAGCTGGCTAATGTGCAATGGAAAGGAAATCAGCGTGTACCTATCTAAGTTGTCTATTTTTTGTTGTTTACTTTCTGATACCTATTTAATAAAGCTTGCACAAAATGAATGTACCTAGGTAGAAGCCAAGGGTAATAATACACTGTCTTGGGTATAAGCAAAGGGAAATGCACCGTTTTTGACCAAAGATCGTGGATGTTTTACGAGGGGATTAACCATACCTACATAATAGGCTATTGATTCCCTTCAAGATATGAGACAAAACAATATGATATAAATATTTCCATCTTAATCTAACTTAATTCAACTATTTTTTATATTATAGGTAAGATTATTTAAAGAATATTATAGTTGGGAAAAGTGGTGGGTAAAATTAAACAAATAATATTTAAAATTTAAAAGGTATACAATTGAATTGATAAATTTGTTGATCTTCATTATGCGCATGACAGATATCTGATACAAGTTTAGACTGTTACACTGTTGCCAAGTTGTTTAAAATGTATCTGTAATTACCAAATGCGTTATAAAATGTGAGATTGTTTTTATTGTAGTAACAATAGATTTAATAAAAAAAAATTCAGTCGCTTTCTTAGCATGTAGTCTTTTCCACAGACGTAGGATAAATCTAGTTTTGACAATGAGTGTAAATTGGAACCTGTGATGAGCACTGATAAATACAATTTGGAGAACTCAATTCATCACAATCAAGTTTTTACCCCTGACGATCGTTTCGCTAACAAAGTTAGCGTCATCAGAGGGATGAATAAACTAAGCGAATAAAGACTAGAATTGCTATTTCTATGTTAGTTGCTAAGCAGTTGCAACAGCGTCCTCTAGGAAGGTATACAGACAGACCCCCACTGTTGAGTCTTAAATCCCTGCAATTAAAACTGCATACCCGGCTTTGTTATACTGTGCGTCATTATCAAATATTCCATCTAAGAAGGACATACTGATCATTAAGATAACAGTTTGAACAATGGACTACATAGAACCGAACCTACTCTATTCATCGAAACATTTTTGTTCAAATTCCTAATGTTATATATATATATATATATATATATATATATATATATATATATATATATATATATATATATATATATATATATATATATATATATATATAGTGTGAAACACACTTATGGAAGAATAAAATTCATTATTCAGCAAAAAATGGTTTTTGTGTAAAAGGCACGTGAAGAATAATTTGTCGAACATTATCTTATAATCATAGTTAAAAAAATTAAACTTCCACCATTTTACCCCCTACCACTTTATCCATTTAAAAAAAAATAGCAACCCTACATTTTTTCATCACAATTCGATGGATCACATTTTAGTGAATTTTCATTAAGAAAATTCAGTAATAAAGAGGTATCGATGGTGAAACTTTCGAAAATTTTCTTCAAATGAGCACGAATTAGGGCCTCTGGAATCCATTTCCATTAAAATGTTTATATATATATATATATATATATATATATATATATATATATATATATATATATATATATATATATATATATATATATATATATAAACTTTTTTTGCTAAGTCTCACCATCGGTACCTCTCTATTAGTGAATTTTTTAAATAAAAATTTACTAAAAACACAGTAAATACTAAGAAACCGAAAACTAAGAACAAAAATTGACAAAGAAAGCTACAAACTATTTTTAAAAGTGCTGCCATTCACTTCTAAGCATTTATTTACCTTTTTTATGCTTCCATATTTGTAGCTTTTTCGATTACTTCAGGCTTCAAGGAATTAAAGGCCAGCAGCGCTATAGCTTGCATATCTTCCTTAGTGGTTGCTGGAAGTGCAAATATTTTATCTTTAATGTACCTCTATATGCTAAAATCAAACGGGGTCAAATCAGGCGAGCGAGGAGGCCATAGATGAGGACCATTGTTAGCAAACCACCTATCATCAAATGTTTGATACAAAATCCTTGCAGCCTGATTAAAATAGTATGGTGGTGCGCCATTTTGTTGGTACCAATAATCTTCTTCGTTTATTGTCTCTAATGCGGGCAAAATTACTTATCGTAGAATATCACAATAGCCATCCCCAGTTAAATTTTCGTCGTAAAATTTTAACCCAATAATTATATTGTTTTTAATAGCACAAAACACATTGAACGCCCATCCATCTTGAAAGTGAACCTCCCTTGTAACTCGCGGATTCTTGTCAGACCAGTAATGGCTGTTGTGACGGTTAAATGTATTTTTTGAAAACTTTGATTCATTACACCAGGTTATTTTCTTTGAGAAGTTATTGTTATCTGGCGTCTTCAAAAGAAACCATTCACAAAATTGTACTCTGCTGATGAGATCGGTTGATTTTAAGTGTTGGATTAAATGATACGAAAAGGGTTTCCACTTATGTTTTTTTAAAACTCGGTGAACACTCCTGGTGGAAAAATTTAACTCTTTTCCACAGTCTCCTAACGAAGCATTCGGATGGGCCGCAAAGAAAGCTAAAACGTTTATCTGGATTTCTTCATCATCAGTGACAGGCTTCAGTTTTTGAATTGTCGATCTAAATAACCCAAATTGAGCACAGTTCTTCAATACTCTTTTTAGGATATCACGATTTGGTCTTGGTCTATCTGGATATCTTTCCGCAAACACACGACACGTTCTGTCAACTACTCGTTGACACTCCCCAAAATCAACACTAAATTTAAAAAATCGTTATTTGTGTAGCCCAAATAAGACATGATTTTGCAAATACTTTTCTAAACTTGTCAATAATATGAATAAGTTTAAACTAGTTAAGAAAATAATACAACATTTTTGACAAATAAGTCATTTTCTTGTGAGTTTTGTTTAGGCTTGCTTTCGTCATGACCTGCTTTTTAAGAAGGCGACCACAATTAATGAAATTGAAACAAATGGCGAATATCTTGAAAACTATCAACTTTAGGTATAGAGAATGCTAATACAAGTGGAAACACAATAAAAAGATGCATTAAATAGTGCTATAAAGTACAGGGTGTTCTATTTAAGTTATTGAAGTTGTTTATAATTGAAATTTTCTAGATTGCTCGCTGAGTTAATAACACTCAGTATATATTTTTTAAACTTTTTTCGCTCAAAACAAACTATCAGCCATAAGACATTACCAGAAATAAGTTTTAGCCCTCTAGCTTGAACATTAGCGAAGATATGGCTGTTACAGTGCATACATGATTTTCCAAAAAAATTCAGAAAAATCAAGATATCTCTGAAACGGTCGCTTTTAAGGGTATCGCATATTTGTAACAGATCACTCGAAATTTGATGTAAAATCCAAAAATGATAAAAAAATTACATGTTCTATTTAAAATAAGCAAATTAATGTCGACTTCCGGTATAACCGGAAGTGTCATGGCGTCGCCAATATTTTAGACCCTTTTCCCACCATCTAAAACCTTAATGTGTAAATTTTTAGATTTTAAATACGGCTATTTCTCCATTTAGGGCTGCCCTAAGCTCTTAGCGCTCCACCTTATATATATTTGTGTGTATCACACCGATAACTCAAAAAATAATTGGCGGATTTTGATCAAATTTGGTTACTGCCTTCCCTTTGCAAGTGGCTTGGATAAGTTCGTTAGCCAGAAAAATCTGATCAGTTAAAATAGATTAAGGAATGCTTTGTTTTAATTAGTCAGTCGGATTCCCCTGGTCCTTGCCAGTTCTGAGCAGAGCTTCAACCACCGCACAGATCCACTAGTTTATATCTGCTAACCGATCAGAGTACGTGACTATGTAATTAGCGATTTTTAGTGAATTTTATTTAAAATAATTCACAAATTCAAAATTGGCAACATTTAGGCAAAGTACCTGAAACAAATACCAATTATCTAAAGAAAATGTCGCAAGAAGAGTGTTCTGCAAATCCTTGAGTTTCAGCTTCAACCTACATTGTCCTTCATTTTACTAAAACATTAACAGAAAATTCATTTTAAATAGACCCTTTCTCTAATGCTTTGGCGGTAGTTTTAGTTAAGTTTATGGTTTAACGGTCTATAATTTGTAGCTAATTTCGTAGAAAAAATTCGTTAATGAGGAGACCACGACTTTTGAATTTTAAAAAGATTTCTTCTAATCAGCGCAGACTAGGCTCCCTAGAATCCATATTCGAGCTTACTTTCAGTTTTTATCTGTTTACGTATATATAGGGTGACGCATTTCTACGGTAAAGCTCAATAAAAATGTTATTATACAAGATACGAGAAAAAATTGTAGACGTTAATTATAGGGTGTCTTAAGCTAATCTTATAAAAATATTTTGACAATCACATTATGGTCCATAAGTCGTTTGTGATCCCTAGAATTACTTTTTTCGAACAACCTTATATTATTGCATTTGTATTTTTTATTGAATATGAAGCATGTTTGTAAGAAAAGAATCGAGACGTAGTAAGTGCGTTTTGATAGCGAATTTTCAATTTTCAATAACTCAATTGGCTATTAACCTAAGGATTGTTGCCTAGGTAACCAGTTTTCTCGGAAACATTTAAAGTTTATTTTCGAAAAATGTTTCTACATTTTCGAACAATAAGTTATATTGATAAAATATGGTACATTTTTTCTACTATATAGGCTATACCGCTAACCAGATTGATGACTGCTAGCATTAGAAAGACATAATATATGCTATTAAATACATTTTAATGAAAATTCACTTCGATAACGCACTTGCTGCGTCCAGACTTTTTTATTTCAATAGATTAAAATTACGTTATTAATATTTTGTGCTCTAATGTTGTATTTTGTATGTTTATCATATTTATCGTGTCTTATGGCATAATGTATGGCCGGTATGTTCAGAATAAAGAACTTTATACATTAATTGGATGATTATAACCAAATTCAAAATTCTGACATTCACACTTACCTAGAAATACCTGATATTAAGATCGATAACGTCATTTTCAGGAAAACTTGACCTCTTTCAGGATCCACTCGATAATTTAACTGAAACTGAAATATTCACCGTAGGTCACATTAATTACTAGAAGAACAAACAAAGCGTCAGGACTGTTTATTAATCGAATATCAATTAAGTCGTTTATTCAGTAGTGTTTCGTTCCCCTAAATAACAACTAGTGTTATCCGTTATCTCGCCAGCTTCCAAAATGTACAACGACGACAGGCAAAACTCTCATATCAGCGTACTGGGTGATCAAGTGAGAAAACCAAAGAAGGAGGTTTATTTGGAAGGTGCCCAGAGTCGCTATGCGACCCCAAGCATCACTAAAGTTGCTCCAGCCCCTTACAGACAAGATCTTGTCAGAGCTTTCGAGAAGGAAAATCCTAATGGAGTGATCTACGAACTTGTAAAACCCATGTTGATGCTCCAACGTGTTGTTGGGATATTTCCCATAGCTGCAACGGATGGGGGGCCGTTTAAAGTTGTACCACACTGGCTTATTTATTCGTTGTTCTGTCTTCTTGTTATCATTGGGTTTATTGGATATGGTAAATACGATAAGATAGATATGGAGAAGTCAGCCGAAGGAAAATTCGAAGAAGCTGTGATCGAGTATTTGTTTACCGTTTATTTAGTGCCGATTTTAATCATTCCACTTTTATGTTATGAGTCGAAAAAGTTGGCTTATGTATTCAACGAATGGGTGACGTTTGAACAAATCTTCGAGAAAGTAGCTCAAAGGAAGTTTGCAGTTTATCTGGGGAATAAACCGCTGGTGCTTACCATCGCGTTGCCAGTCTTTTCCTGTACGACTATGGTTATTACCCATGTTACAATGGGGTATTTTAAATTTTTACATGTAAGTATCGAGAAGTTAAAGATCTGCAGCACCGACCTTTATTATCTAAACCACCATATTATGTGTAAATGTCTTGTTTATGTAACTTTTGCATATTCTTGCGAATACTCATCACAATACAGTTTTTAGACCTGACGGTCGTTTCGCGAACTAGGTTAGCATCACCAGAGAGATGAATAAACTTGTTTCATTCGTCCCTCTGATGTCGCTAACTTTGTTAGCGAAACGATCCTCAGGTTTAAAAACTGTATTGTGATGAATTGGGTTCTACAAATTGTGCTCAGCACATGTTCCAATATTCACTCATTGTATCATATTCTTGAGACTATGACCAATCATCGACGACGGGGAGCACTTTCGCCTCACCAACCTGAAAGTTTTGTCGAATTCATCTCTTTTGTAAGAACAGTATGGATCTTTAATGTGTTTAACATCACATGATGCACAATACCGACCGTTTAACACACCCTTCGAACGGGGAACGTACACACATTTACCATCTTTAACACAGCATTTTCCGAAATTAATTTATATATCCTTAGCGAATTTTCATTCCCCAAATTTTTCAAATGAGCCCGAACTAGGACCTTTAGAACCCATATTTGGGGTCAGTGAAAATGTTCATATGTTTGCATATACAGGTGTTACACGATAACTCAAAAAATTGTGTTGCAAATTGAATCACAACTTCCACATAGCTGTGATAATCTACTATCCTCAGAAACACATTGTCATTACATGAATTTAAGGTCCATGAGTTGACCACAAACAAAATATTTGTGTTCCTGTACCCATAAACTTCTGCAACGTTATATTACTCAAGTTTTAAAAAAAAATGTTAATATTCGACAAATCATCCCTCATTTATCCCCTACCTTCTAAAGCGATCTCACCCAAGAACAATTCGAGACGTTTTTTTGTCAGGTGCTAACTGGGTACTAAATTTGAAGATGCTATATCAATTCGTTCGAATATAAGTTTCTTTTAAAGAGACTTACACTATCTACAGATATAGCAAAATTTAGTTCTTTAGCTTCATAGAAAGTTTAGTTTTGGGCATTTTTCTCAAAAGGAGTTAGAACGCATAAAGATATATCGATGGTAACACTTTCGAAAGAATTCTTCAAATGTGCGCGTACTAGGACCTCTAAAATCGATCTTCAATAGCAGTGTAAGTTTAAAGTATTAACTTTACTAATATTCCGTATACTAATAGTGTACAATTCTGATGAAAATTCGTTACTATAACGCATTTGCTGCATTCCGAGAGTTTTTAATAACTAGTACATCTAGAAATGGATGTTTACTGCTAACTACTAATTCGTGGGTGAATTTTATTGAATCAAATTGATAGTTCAGTCTTTAAATAAAATCATCTACCTTGCATATATTTGTGTTAAACACTGCCACTGTTTTGCATTCCTCTGTTTGTGCCCTGTCTTTGAAGCAGATAAACATTTCGAAACCTGTCAGGTAAAGCGATAAAGAAAGTTCAAACACCTCGTTCGGCAATAAAAATACAATACACTGAAAGTTTGCCTGCGATTTAGTCTGTCTCTGTATGATCTCTACCTAAAACTCAGTATACAAGTTGATATTTAATAGTAAGCAGTTTAGAATTTTTCATCGTCTGATGACGCTAACCTTGTTAGTGGAACGATCGTTAGGTCTTTGAAAAGATGTGTTGTGGTGATTTGGGTTCCCCAAATGTACTTATCAGTGCTCATCACAGGTTCCAATCTTCACTTAGTAAACCCTGATTTAATTTCAGCGCAGAATATCAGATCTTTGATGAAATTGAATGTTGTTTAATAAACAAACCTGAAAATGTTATATTAATTGAGTTTTAACGAAAAAATGTAAATTTTCACCAAATCATCCCCAATTCATCCTCTACCCCTGTAACGAGGTTACTCAAAAACAATTCGAACCGTTCGCTTGCCGGGTGCTAACTGGAAGACGATATCTCAATTTGTTCTAAAGTTATTGTGGCTACAAACAGACAGACATACATACCGACACACACAAAAAACATTTTCGTTTCCAAATCATGTTTTATATATGTTTTGATACTTTTCACGACGTTTAACGAAAAAGGATTTTAAAACTTTTGTGGCCGATGCCATACTTCCACACGTGTTGACGATGTGGAAGTAATAATGGGTTGATCTTTTGTATCTTCGAGAATAACAAAGCTATAGCAACAAAATTTGGTACACAGATTTCTGTTTTATAATATATACTATACACTAAAATGGAGATCTCTAAGTTAAAACTTATAAGCATTTAAGTAAAAATACTTTAGGTGCCACTGGAGGTCAGAGGAGACCAAAATATTGTGTGTGGCAAACAAAACCTATTAAATATTACACACAACGATAAATTTTCCTTGGCGCAAAAAGGTATTATTTCCGTGGAAACAACATTTTTTGGCGAATTTACGTCAAATAATTCGTTTATGACGAAGTATAGCTTTGATCCTTTCGAAAATGTTCTTATGATGACCGTGACCTACAACCGCTCGAACCCACATCTTACGTCACTTTGAATTTTTATATTATTATATACAGGGTGTTTCCTAATCAGATGTCAATATTAAACGGACTGAAGCTATGGACGATTTTAATTTTCTCTGAGATACAGAATGATAAGAAAAATCTTTTTTTTAATTTTCTTTTGTTTTACTCAGAAGAGCCCTCGAATATTTTTATGAAATTTCGTGTAGGTGAATTATGTGTAGAGGCACATCTTTGAAGGGGAACACGAATTTTTAAATTTAACTAGTGGCGCGCCCCCATTGACGTGACCCTAAATATTTGGGTAAAAAGTATGAGACGGCGCTGCTTTATCCAAGAATGGAAGTCATACTTATTTTTATAAAAAAAAGATCCCTTGAAATTTTTTCGTAACTTTAAGCGTTTTCATGAAAAAACTCAAATAAGAAAAAAATGTAATTTCCTAAATTAAAAGCAGGATTTTAAAATCATGTGTGACTTCAAACAGGGTTAAACAATATCTCCTCTGTGCTTGAAACGTCATGGGAAAGCACCATAAGCTGCGTGATTATATCAAGAGCGCTTCCCAAACAGTCGCGGCAGATAGGCGAACATTTTCAAGTTTTCGTAGAAGATTAATATAACCTGGTATTTTTAATCCTAACAGTAATTTAAAACGTGCTAGTCTGACTAAAAGAACTTGAGAAATTGAAGGAGAAGTTATACATTTAATTGATAGTCCCAATTTGAGTACTAGATATATTGGAAATCAATTGAATATATCGCACGTCCAGGTTTGGAGGATTCTCCACGACTTTTTGTTGCACCCGTATCATATTCAACGTGTCCAAGTCTTGTTTCCGCAGCACTTTCCTTTGCGAATCAATTTCTGGCAATGGTTTTTAGAGAATATTGCGCTAAGTCCCCTGTTTGATAGCATGAAGCTAACTTTTCCAGAAATGCTATCAGAAATTTCCACAATAAACACCATTGGGCTGAAGAAAACCCGCATGCAATGGAAAAATCTCACCATCAAGAGCAGTTTTCTGTAAATGTCTGGGCTGGAATTGTTGCAAATTACTTGATTGGACCATTTTTTCTACCAGAAAGATTAAATGGCCATACCTATCGCCTGTTTCTTGATGAGAACTTGCCTTTATTGATTGAAGAAGTGCCGCTTTTGATTAGAGACAGAATGTGGTTCATGCACGACGGTGCCTCACCTCATTTCAGTCTTGAAGCAAGAGACCATTTAAATCGTACATTCAATAACCGATGGGTAGGTCGTGGTGGACCGCAACTATGGCCTCCACGGTCACGCGACTTGAATACTTTGGACTTTTAGTGAATTTTCGTAGAAAAAATTCACTAATGGAGAGATCCAGACTTTGGAATTTTGAAAAAATTTTTGCAAATGAGCGCGAACTAGGACCCCTAGAACCCATATCCGGGGTCAGTTTCAATTTTTATATGTTTATATATATATATATATATTTATATATATATATATATTTATATATATATATATATATATGTATCACACCGATAACTCAAAAAATAATCGGCCGATTTTGATAAAATTTGGCATGTGCCTTTCTTTTGTTAATAGCTTGGATAAGTTCGTTAGTCAGGAAAATCGGACGAGGTTTTCCGGGAAAATTTTGAGTTTTCATTCGAAAAAAATTCATATCTCAAAAAGTAATAAGCCGATTTTAATAAAATTTGGCACATACCTTCCTTTTGTAAGTGGCTTTGACATGTTTGTTAGTCGGGAAAATCGGACGAGGTTTTCCGGAAAAATTTTAAGTTTTCATTAGAAAAAATTCATATCTCAAAAAGTAATAAGCCGATTTCAATAAAATTTGGTACATACCTTACTTTTGCAAATGGCTTTGACATGTTTGTTAGTCAAGAAAATCGGGCGAGGTTTTCCGGGAAAATTTTGAATTTTCATTTGAAAAAAAATCATATCTCAAAAAGTAATAAGCCGATTTTAATAAAATTTGGCATGTACCTTCCTTTTGTAAATGGCTTTGACAAGTTCGTTTTTTAGACAAATTGGACAAGGTTTTCCGGAAAAATTTTGAGTTTTCATTTGAAAAAAATTTTTATCTTAAAAAATATAAAATCTATGATAACCAAATTTGGTAGGTAGGTTTACGATATAAAAAGTAAACTATACACCAAAATTTAGATTTCTATGTTACAAGAAAAAAAAGTTATAATAAATTAAAATATTTTGTGCCAGATCATTTCTATGAAAATTCACTACCATAATGCACTTGCTGCGTCCCGAGCTTTTTCTTATGGGGTCATCTTAAAACTCTCGTTTACAGCACTCCTGTTAACACTGTGGAAGATTTGAGAAGTCGCATTATAGCTTCTTGCAACACAACAAGGAATACGCCAGGGATAATTTTCCAAAGAGTGCGCGATAATATGAGAAAAAAGCCGAAGCATGTATCCTTGCAGGTGGAGGGCATTTACAACATCTTATTTAATTGTTTCTTTTTCGTTTGGTTTTTGTCAACAAGCTGCTGCCATTAATTCGTCAACAGCCAATGAATATGTACCATACCAAATTCAGTCTTGTTGGTTATTAAATAAATTTTGGACAATGTTTTCTTATTTCAATAAATAATAAAAAACTCGGGACGCAGCAAGTGCGTTATGGTAGTGAATTTTCTTAAATATATTTTTATCGCAAATATGTCTGTTTTCTTTTTATTTAAGAAAGCAGGCATCAATTTTGGTTACCAGTATAACCTATACAGTAAAAACAATGTGCCATGTTTCATAAAAATAACTTTATTGTGTGAAAATGTACAAAAATGTCCAAAAGTAAACTTAAAGTGTTCCCACAAAAACTCGTTTCTTGGTCAACCTTATAGGTTAATAGCAAATTGGGCTATTCAAATATGAAGCATTTGATCAAAATTCGCTACCATAACGCACTTGCTGCATCCAGAATTTCTTTTCTTACAAACATGCATTATATTTCGATGGAAAATGCAAAAATGCAATAACATAAGGCGTGTTTGATTAAAAAAATAAGAAAATTTGTATCACCAACGACTTATGAGCCACCCTATGATGGTAGAAATATTTTTTTAAGATGTAGACACCCTATAATTAATATATATTTTTTTCATATCTTGTATAATAACGAATATATTGAGCTTTATTGATTTTTTACGAAAATTCGACAAAAATGTTATACCATTAAACGATAAACTCTATAGCTTAGGCTACTGGCAAACATCAGAGAAAGGGTCTATTTTAAATTAATTTTCTGGAAATATTTTAGTAAAATGAAGGACAATGACGGTTGAAGCTAAGACTTCTGGGTTTGTAAAACATTCTTCTTGAGACATTTCCTTTCCATAGACCGTACTAGATTCAAGTTCTTTGTCTAAATGTTGCCAATTTTTGACGTTTTAAATCGCAATTTTGACATTTTGAGGAAAATCCCAATAAATTTTTATTTAAATGCCTATAACTTTTTTGTCTTTTGATCTACAGAGCTAAATTTTGGTAGCTTACGTATAATGATATAAACCCGCGTACCAAATTTGGTTGCCCTTACTTTGTTAATTTTTGAGATATAATTTTTTTACAATTTTTTTCGAAAGAAAAGTCAAAATTTTCTGGGAAAACCTGGGCCGATTTTCCTGGCTAACGAACTTATCCAAGCCATTTGTAAAAGGAAGGTACTCACCAAATTTAATCAAAATCGGCCTATAATTTTTTGAGTTATCGGTGTGATACATATATATATATATATATATATATATATATATATATATATATATATATATATATATATATATATATATATATATATATATATATATATATATATATATATATATATATATATATATATATATATATATATATATATATATATATATATATATATATATATATATATATATATATATATATATATATATATATATATATATATATAAACATATAAAAATTGAAACTGACCCCGGATATGTGTTCTGGGGGGCCTAATTAGCGGTGATTTGAAGAAATTTTTTCAAAATTCAAAAGTCGGGATCTCCTCATTAGTGAATTTTTTTTAAGAAAATTCACTAAAAAGGTCTAAACGCAGCAAGTGCGTCATGGAAGTGAACTTTACAAACCCCATTTTTTTTAAACGCCTATAACTTTTGTGTCTTTTAATTAATATACCTAAATTTTGGTACGTGGGTCACTATTTATAATACAAACACGCGTACCAAGTTCGTTTGCCCTTACTTTGTTATCTCCGGAGATATAATTTTTTTCCGAAAGAAAACACAAATTTTCCGGGAAAACCTGGGCCGATTTTCCTGGCTAACGAACTTATACAAGCCAATATCAAAAAGAAGGTACTCACCAAATTTGATCAAAAGCGGCCTATTATTTTTTGAGTTATCAGTGTGATACGTACGTACGTACATACATACATACATACATATATATATATATATATATATATATATATATATATATATATATATATATATATATATATATATATATATATATATATATATATATATATTTGTGTGTGTGTGTGTGTGTGTATACGTATGTACTGTTCACTTGTGTGCTCTACTTGGGCGATCTAAATGAATAAACTGTCTATATAACTATTTTTCCAGGTGATTCCGTTTTGTTACATAAACACAGTTACATTCCTTGTCGGCGGTTTATGGTTCTTGTACTGCGATGTGATAGGCAAGACTGGCCTTCTAGTGTCAGAAGAATTTGAAGAAGCTTTGAAAAACATTGGACCATCGTCGAAGGTGGCGGATTTCAGAGCATTGTGGATGCTTCTGAGTAGGCTGACCAGAGACACTGCTAATGCCATTTCTTACACACTGATTTTCTTGTGTTTATATCTCTTCCTTGTTATAACTCTTACGATATATGGACTGTTATCACAAATCCAAGAAGGCTTTGGGATCAAAGACATTGGTTTAACCATTACAGCACTGTGTGCAGTCGCCTTACTGTTCTTCATTTGTGATGAAGCGCATTATGCTTCAAACTGTGTAAGTTCACCGATAATGGGACTGTTATGCCCTGAAAATCTATATTATGGTTATATTTTTAGGTAAAAGTGCAATTTCAAAAGAAAATTTTGGTAGTGGAGCTTTCTTGGATGAATGATGAAGCGCAGCAAGAGGTACGTGTAGTATTTAGTGTGTTTTTAGTGAATTTTTATTTAAAAAATAGTTCACCGATTTCGATGAAACTCA
This sequence comes from Tillus elongatus, assembly GCA_964006375.1. NCBI lineage: Eukaryota > Metazoa > Arthropoda > Insecta > Coleoptera > Cleridae > Tillus > Tillus elongatus. The sequence continues at coordinate 189,775,532 of OZ023265.1, read as the reverse complement.
GCAAGTGCCTTTATTTTATTAATCGCTTGGATGAGTTCGATGTTAGACAGGAAAAATCCATACAGAGTGGCGCAGCAAAAATGAAACAGCGTCGATTTTTCATATTTCCTGTTATTTAAAAAAATCGGTCGCATATGTCGATTTTTGTTTTGAGGGGAAAGCGTTTTGCCGATATTTTCAACCCTGTCAGTTCATCCTTCTAGCGAAGGTAAGTTTCACCCATGAAATGTTAAACTGAAAGGAGTAAGTGATACTTCAGTTTGAAGCTCTTTTTAACGACGGTCTTTTCCCGCGACAATGGCCAATCACCGACGCCAGGGAGCGGTTTCAGATCACTATCCTAGAAATTTTACCGAACCTCTGCTTTTCTGTAAGGAGGGAAGGGATCTTTAACGTGTCCAACAACGCATGTAGACGGGACCGATGGCTTTATGCCCCCTCCGAAGGGCGGAACGTGCAGACATTCAACTCGCTCAAATACAAAGTCACAACCTCGGTTGATGTTAATTATACAGTATGTACTTAAAAATTGTAAGGGTAAACCTGGGAATCGAACCCGGTACCCTCGGTTCAAAGGTGCGCGTCCTTACCAATGAACCATATTTTGAAACTAATCAAATTCTCTTTTTGAAAAGTATCGGTTTTTGAAAATTGGTTAAGTAGTTTTTGAGAATACGCGTTTCACAGTGTTGTCTGCCAAACAAAACGAACAAGTTTCTTACATGATATTTTCTTACCTTAACAGGATACTCATGTATTAAATCTTCGAAATGTTGCCCTCCAGGTCCATGCAGTAATACAGGTTCTGTTCAAAGCGGTTTCGAACGTTGCGATGCATTTCTGGTTATATTTGTTGACATTAAGCGAAGATGCGTTGGCGTAAGTGATCTATACATTTTGACAGTTTAGTGTAAATATAATTTTCTAGGTGGCCCCACAAAAAGTCTAAAGGGTTTGAATCTGGCGATCTTGCAGGCCATTCTTCTGCTTCTCTTCGCCGATTCCATCTCACAAGAAATGCTTGGGGTCAGATACCAACGAACAGCAACAGTTTAGTGTGGGGCTGCTCCGTCTGTAATATTAATTCATTTTCATTGTAACGGTCGCTTTGTTCATAAATTTATGTGTGTGCTGGATCAGGCATCTTTCAAATTAAGTACATTTCTGTTTGTTACAGATCAATATGTTTTTAAGAGCAACAGAAATGAATCCAACAGAAATGAGCGTGGCTGGATTTTTCGATGTCAACAGAAATCTTTTCAAATCGGTGAGTGACCAAAACATTTCAACAATCAAAATAAATTGTCCTGAATGAATGTAAATGTATCATAAGGCCAACACAAAAACGAATTAAGCGATCAAATTTCAGTTAAAGATAAATTTACCTTTATTTATAGGAGCAATAAGCCCCTCTCAAATAACTGAACACCCTCCAAAATTTAATAGTTAAACACTTACTCCAACGCTTCTCTAATAACAGGATATCTTGGTTACGCACTTACTCCAGCACACTTCTCGACTAACGCGTAACCCTTAAAAAATTTAAAAAAAATTAACAATTACACACTTAGTCCAAGGCTTCTCGATAACGCGATACCCTTAAAAAATTAACATTTACACACTTACACTAACGCTTCTTCATTGACGCGGGTCACTTCAGAAATTTAACAATTACACAATTTCTACAACGCTTCTCCAATAATGCGATATCCTTCAAAAATTTGACAGTTACACACTTACTCCAACTCTTTTCCACTAACGCGATACTTTCCAAAGCACACTTACTCGAACGTCTCTCTAATAACGCGATACTTTTCAAAATTTTCAGTTACACGCTTACTCCAACGCATCTCCAATAACGCGAGGCTTTCCAAAAATTCAACAGTTACACACTTACTCCAACGCTTCTCCAATAACACGATACTTTCTAAAAAGTTAACAGTTACACAATTACTACAACGCTTCTCCAATAAAGCGATACTTTCAAAAAATTTAACAGTTATACACTTACTCCAGCACGTCTGCAATAACGCGATACTTTCCAAAAATTTAACAGTAACACACTCCAATGCTTACCCTAAAAAAATTAACAGTTACAGACTTACTCCAACGCTTCTCCAAAATGGTTATTCATAACAGCGATATATTTCGGAATTTTAATGAAGCACAGAATTACTTTTGCGAAATACATACAATTATTTGACATTTTGCTAGGTCTCGAAAGGGTTCGGAAAATTATCTAAAAAATAAACGCTCTTTTCATGATCAGATACCAATAACTAGCACATTAGTTCAAAAATAGGTTAACCTTGCCTGAATTTTGTGCTCAGACAGTTATTTTAATATCCATATGACCCTGGTTGGCTATGCTAAGTTGTGATGTTTAACGTATTTTTAGACCCCTGGCCTTATTGCCTAATTTATAACATATTTTATATTAACTCAATAACTTGACAGGTTCAGTGCTATGTGAAGATTGTAACCTGTTATGAGCACTGATACAGGGTCGCCAAACCTAAAACACTTTTCTAATATTCCTAAATAACAATATTGTAACACTCAATGGTGAATTATTTACCCTAATAAATTTGGCATTGTATGATACTGGTACCAGAGCAATGCCGCCGTAAGCTTTGATGGAAACATACTATTAGCTTCGGTGAAAATGTACCACAGCATAAGAAACTGTTTCTTGTGCTGTAAATGTACTGTAATCTGTACTGTACTATGCAGGGTTGCCAGATGTTTACCTGGTTCTAGAGAAATTAGTACTTCTACTAAGTCCATCATTTCCTACTGCCTTATAGCGTGTTCCTAACTAACAAGTGATTCTTTGAAACTTGCGAGCAATGCAAAGAAACACCATCCCAGATTATTCACCTTTCCTAAAAACATAGCTGACACAACACTATTTCTCATAAAATTACTTCATTGCTTTTTCATTACCACTGTTTCTAAAACTTATTTTCATATCTGAGAATGTTGTATTGACAAATATACAGAAACATGTTGAAAATCTATTGTAAATCGTTAAACTGTAAAATATACTATATAGACAAATAATAGAAAACGTACAGTAAATCACTCTATTTTCAAATAAATCTACTATCGTACATTCCAAGTAAAATTTTACTATAAATAGTACAATTGTACTAAAACGGCAGCAACGCACTGGAGCTATGCAAGACATCTTCTTTTATACATTTTCTGCCAGTGCGGGGAGTTCTTATTTGTAGTGGTGGTATTTATCTCTGCGCTGAGAATGGAAGCGTAAAGCGTTCATTTTAACTGCACGACGACGTGGATCTCTGGTGTCCTTGTAGATTTCTGAATAAATCCCGTTTAAAATAACAACATATATAAATAATGTTACAGATATTACAATATGTTTAACCCAATTTATAATTTACGCTATATTTAAACAATTTTAACTTATTTTTGTGTATTTAGCTTATAGCAACAATGGTGACATACTTGGTGGTGTTACTGCAATTCCAAATCAGCATCCCAGAAGATAGCGGAGCAGCGGGCAATGCGACTATAACTACAGTTCCAACACCGGCACCACAAAAATAGTATTACCAGCGTTCAGACCAAACAACAACGGGCATTAGTTTCCATCCATTTTAAATACATACTGCAATAAAATTTCATCTATTTTTTAATAAACATTTTTCAAAAAATCGTTTCATTTCAACGGTTTTATTTCAGAGCAACATCAGTCTCTGACTAATGATGTATAATTGGCCATTTTAAACGAAACCAACCAATGAGTGAAGATTGGAACCTGTGATGAGCACTGATAAGTACAATTTGGAGACCCCAATTCATCATTATTCAGTTTTTAGAGCTGATGAGTGAAACTGAAACTAGTTTATTCATCTCTCTGATGACGCTAACTTTGTTAGCGAAACGATAGTCAGGTCTAAAGACTGTATTGTGATGAATTGGGTTCTCCAAATTGTACTTATGAAAACCAACCAACCGTTTCAGATAATAGGAGGTTTTTCATAGTCGCTTTGTGAATTAACTTAATGTTTTCCATAATCCACGTTAATAAGGCAGAAATCTCATGGAACATCACGCATAAAAAAGTATGTAAGAAGTGCTACTAAAACTGCTGAACCACAGAAGACAAGCTATCACCTTCGGCAAGACTTAGAAAAGGCTAGAGTGAAAATTTACCACTCTACAATTCGCAGACGCCTTTTGGAGGGAGGAAGCTGCGAGATCTAAAAAAAAACAGCTTTTGACGGAGGCTTTGATGAAAACAGTCTGGACGCAGCAAGTGCGTTATGGAAGTGAATTTTCATAAAAATGTTTTTAATAGTAAATATGTCTCTAATGCAAGCAAACATCAATCTAGTTACCTGTATAACCTATATAGTAGAAAAAATGTACCATATTTGATCGAAATAACTTATTGTTTAAATATGTACAAAAATTTTCCGAAAATAAACTTAACATTTTTCCGAGAGAACTGGTTTCGTAGCTAACAAACTTTAGGCTAATAGCAAATTGAGTTATTGAAATTTAAAGCATTTAATGAAAATTCGCTAACAAAACGTACTTACTGCATCTCGATTTATTTTCTTACAAACATGCATCATATTTCGATAAAAATGTAAAAATTGAGACTGACCCTGGATATGTGTTCTGGGGGGCCTAGTACGCGCTCGTTTGAAGAATTTTTTTCAAAATTCAAAAGTCGGGCTCTCCTCATTAGTGATTTTTTAAAAAGAAAATTCATTAAAAGACTGACTTGGGCACAAAAATATGCTCGTTGGACAGAAGAATATTGGAGAAATGTCTTGTTCTCAGATGAGACAGTTTTTGGTGCAGGAGTACCGATCAAAATCTGTGCAAAAAGGTGTGAACGAAAAGTTAACTGCAGCTCACTTGGTACAGACAGTAAAACATCCAGTCAAAATCATGGTTTGGGGCCGTTTTTCATACAAGAAGACAGTAAAACTTTTACCCATTGAAGACATGATGAACAGTGACAAATATTAAACGTGTTATGTCCAGATAACTGGAAAACCTTCAAGCCGTTAGCAAACAAATCTTCCACCAAGATTCAGCACCGTGTCATGTGCCCACGAAGATGGTGAAATATTCAAGGACAAAAATATTACCCTTCTAGACTGGCATGGTAACTCACCAAAGATTAACCCCATTGAGAACTTGTGGTATATATGCAAGGCCAAAAAGCTAAAAATTTATTGTAGAACAAAAAGTAAGATAACCAAGGCCGTTATTCGGGTGCGAATTCGAGATGACAAAATCAAGGAGACTTTTAAAAAAGTAGTTGATTTTATGCCAAAACGAGTTGAAGTTCTGATAGAAGCCAAAGGGGGGCATATTATACCCTATTGAATAATACTAAAATATTTACAAACTAGTACTGTTTGTATTTGTAGTGAAGTTTCGTAGAAAAAATTCACTAATAGGTGAAAAATTTATCAGACACAACCGCAGACAAAAGAAAATATGAAGACAAGAATCCGTGGGGTATTTGATAATATTGATTCAAGTGTATTATGAGACGCTTACTATTCTTTTGAAATTTTGACTTATAATGTTATTATAAGTGTCCAAATAAAAATGTTGACAGTAATTTCACGATATTTTACTTTTAGATAAAATTTGCTTGAGGGAAAGCGAATTCAATATTCCAACTAGAATATTCTTAGTGATAAGGCACGTCTTTCACTTCCGCAAAGTGCTAAGAAATTCCACGTCCACAATTTCAGACCAGAAAATATAATTCAAAAGTTCTATCGTGCCAGGCTTACGATATCCAGTGTCACGCCTTTCCTTTCAGACTGTTTTATAACGTTTTATCTACCAATTTATAGCAGGGAACTTCCATCTTATAAGTTATATTGCATATAGAAGGACAATGTATCGAACTCTAGGGGTGTTATCTTAATATGCCTTCGACAAACAGACATTTTCAATTAGATCATAAGTTCAGTGCAGTGGTTAAATCAATATGGGGTAGTGGGACTGGGAATTGACTCCCTAGACTAATATTTAGGGCGAGGGTAGCAACATTTACGAATGCCATACTCTGGATGAATATTTATTTGGCACGAGAGCATGGAAAACGTGAAGAATTTTATTGCGTATGTTTCCATGCTGGAAATCTACTTCATATACAGATTGGACCAACATTAATGGTACCTACACAAAGAAGCAGTAGGTTTTTGGACATCATAATATTACAATTTAGCTAAACTTACCTTAATCAAAAACTGAAAGAGATACGGTGTAGAATATAGAATGTATACATTTTTATAAAAGTCTGGACGCAGCAAGTGCGTTATGAAAGTGAATTTTCATAAAAATGTGTTTAATAGCAAATATTATGTATTTCTAATGCAAGCAGACATCAATCTGGTGACCGGTATAACCTATATAGTAGAAGCAATCTACCATATTTCATCAAAATAATTTATTGTTTGAAAACGTACAAAAATTTTCCGAAAATAAACTTTAAATGTTTCTGAGAAAACTGGTCTCCTAGCCAACAAACCTTAGGTTAATAGCAAATTGAGTTATTGAAAATTAAAACTTCACTACCAAAATGCACTTACTGCGTCTTGATTTTTTTCTTACGAACATGCATCATATTTCGATAAAAAATGCAAAAATGCAATTATATAAGAGTGTTCGAAAAAACAATTGTAGGGACCACCAACGACTTATGGACCAGCATGTGATTGTCAAAATATTTTTATAAGATGCAGCTTGAGACACCCTATAATTAACGTATACAATTTTTTCTCGTATCTTGTATAATAACAATTATATTGCGCTTTACCGTAGAAATGCGTCACCCTGTATATATGAAAACAGATAAAAACTGAAAGTAAACTCGGATATGGATTCTAGTGGGCCTAGTTTGCGCTCATTTGAAGAAGTCTTTTTAAAATTCAAAAGTCGGGGTCTCTTCATAAACGGATTTTTTCTACGAAATTATTTTAGTAATCACAGGCTGGCCCATAAGTCCTTGGCGATCCAAATTTTTTTAAATCGAACACCCCCCTATTTTATTGCATTTTTGCGTTTTTTATCGTTTTCAAGTTGTTTTAATTGTTTTGCAACTTTTCACATTTTTGGTACATTACACAAATTATCATACGGCGTTTTTACCCATTTACTATATATATATATATATATATATATATATATATATATATATATATATATATATATATATATATATAGCGTATGCCATGGAAATGTCGCCTTCAGAGATGCTTTCGTTTATATTGTTTGTTAATATTGGCATTTTTTCAAACAATAACTTATTTGAATAAATATAAAATGAGGGCAACGTTTGAAATTAAATATAGAATGAAAAATTGGTAAAGTAAATTTGATAATCTTGATGTATCAAAATTCAAGCTGTCAGTGTCAGAATTTTTTGTGGCTAATATATATAACAACCAGGAAGCCATCCTCCCCCTACACCGCCACCAAGTGTCAGAATGTGTGTTTCGGAGACAATAATGTTTGGAACCTACCATAGACCAAATTGCATTAGAGGCAATCACAAGTTTAGAACCTATTTACCATATTGTACAATTAATTCCAATAAATAATATTATTACTGTTATTATAAAAGACTTAATATTATTTAGTTAATAAAAACATTTTCATGAAAATTCACTACCATAACGCACTTGCTGCGTCCATAATTTTGTTTTAATGTCCCGACCAAAATTAAAGATTCTTTGGTTAATAGTAAAAGGAGTTATTAAAATTTGAAAGAGTTTATGAACATTCGCTACTATAACGCATTTACTAAATCGTGACTTTAGTTTGTCTTAGAAAACAACAGCAGTTTAGATATGTATCTATTCTAGTACGGAACTCTAAAAGTTAAATATAACAGTAACTCATTTTCCCTAAGAAAAGGGAGGAAGAAACAAAATGTATTTTTTGGTTTCATATAAAAAATAATGCGTCTACACACTTTGCTGTGTAGTTCTTCAAGAACTTTATTACACTGCGATAAACAAAAAGTTATTTATGTCCTGATCATCTGATCTCATTTATTGCTATCTTCTCCCTCTTGTGTATAAAACGGGGACATAAATAATTCAATGTTTTCAATCTCTTCTGGTATAACAGTCGACAAAATGGAGCTGCATTTCCGAATAAACAAGAAAAATGTACCAGAGTCCCAAAACGATAACGTCTTCTCTACATAACACCATCATACAAATTCTGTTTATGTGATATTTGCAGGTGAGTTATCCATAATGAACAGAAAGGTTAGATTCTTTTATTTTACAAACAGTTATGCCTCGACTACTAAGGTCATTGACACATAGGAAAACATTTGAAATACAATATAGGTGCGATAATAATATATGTGTTGTTGAGCCAATAAACTATACAACACAGCGTTTCCCTTATATCTGTTCAAGTTCACCAGACTAAGAAACTGCTGTTTTCTGGGGCAGCTGTAGCTTGCTGAAAGGTTCACAAACTGGTGGATTTTGTGGTCCCAGTAGGTACTTATGTGTGAGAGTGGTGGTTGAAATGCCTCAATAGTTGGTGCTAATTCATGAAGTTTGGTGGTTTGATTATTCTAGTATATTTGACATTTGTCGTAAATTACTGAAATAAAGTTGTTTTGAAAATTTTAGTTTTTTTTTCAATGTAATTAAAGGATGTCCCAATTTTACCCGACCCGTGGGACAAAACCAGGTAATTGCAGATTTTGTCAAAAATGTCTCTAGACCCTAAATAAGATGTGTGGTAACCGTTTTACATATGTTTTTCCTAAGATAACATCATGTGGTGTTCAGATTATGTATATTTGAGAATTTATTCTTTTAGTAAAAATAAATAATCTGTGATCAAATATTAGCGTCCCGGTTTTGTCCGACTTTCCCCACAATAAGGTTTTAGCTAGTGCAATTCCTTAATAAGACCTATCATGCAGAAATCTACAAATGTATTTCTTTGTTATTTAGAAACTTATTTATTATTTAGAAACCGTCGTATTCTAGTTTGATTACATGGTCGTTTAGCAATGTATCAGTCACTAGGAAATACAAATTAACAATATGATGAACAGCAAAAATTCGATAGATTACTAAAGCGAACAAACAGTTCAACTAGTTTGCATAGTTGCAATTTTATGTAAAGAGAAAGATTATAAAACATTTTGTTGTTCAAATTATTTTGGTCTAAATGCTCTACAACTATCCTTGCAATTGAATATAATAAATTGTTTCAAAATAAGATGTTAAACTGTGGATAAAAATTACTGAAAGAAAAGAAAAGTGCTCAAAAATTGCGTGGAAGCATTAATGTTTGATATTATCCGAATTTTCAAAACAATTAATAGAGCGCTTTAAAACTTTTAACAAGGAAATGAACTGGTTGATTGGAAAATGATGAAACAGCGATTTATGCTTAATGAAGTTCTTAAAAGTTGATCAGATCAAATAACTTTGTACGTATTTCATTTCACAAGTTTCGAGGCGAACGGGAAATTAATGAGGTTGTTTATTCGGATATATTGCAATGGACCGTTTAAATTGACTTTTAAACCAATTTATATTACATTTCAATAAGACCCAGTAAAATGCAACTTTGTTTTGGTTAAACCTAGAAATAATATAAATACTAAACCTTTTATTTATTCAAAGCACATGAAAACTCTGCTTGTTGAGTTAGTACCACGACAATAAATTCTAAATTGTATTGTCGAAGGATATTCATATTGCAAATCTCCAAAGAAATAATTCAAAGTGAACTTAAAGGACCGAAACGCTAATGAGACGAAAATGCAACTCGAAAGACGGTAATGTGAAAAAATGTTGTATTCACACATGCCGAACACGTCTGAGTAACAAAAAGTTCGGGACGCAGCAAGTGCGAGGAATACACAATTTCTTTTAACCTTCTCCAAAGAAAGAAGTCACATTTGTTGACGTCTGGCGATCTTGGAGGCCAAACTTGGGGGCAGTTATTTCCTCTTTCAATCCATTTATTTAGATACTGGTGGTTTAAATAGTCTCTAACAGCAATACTGAAATGAGGTGGTGCTCCATCGTGCATAAACCAACGTTCCAGTCTAAGTTGTAGAGGCACCTCGTCGAGTAGATCCGGGAGATTGTTTTGGAGAAATTCTAAATATGTTTCGCCATTTAATCGATTCGGTAAAATAACTGGACCAACTAAATACCGATCCAAACATTTATTTTAAACTCGCGTTTAACCAAATCTTCCGGTAAGAATTCTTGCACTTTTTGGATACGTTATGGGTGCAGTAGATTACGTCTTATTACTCGGTGAACAGAATTTTGCGTTATAACAGTTTGTCGAGATAGATGCCTAGTACTAATATGTGGGTCATCTTCAATTCTATTCAAAATAAGTTCTTCGTCTTGTGCTTTGGTTGAAGTAGTTTCCCTTTAACATCCAACGGCAAAACTATAGTAATTCAGATATCCATATATCACCCTGTATTCAAGGAGACGCCGAGCTCGAAATTTTAGAGGGGCTCACCAGTACCCTAGGTATATAATTAAATTGACTCGCAGACTGAAGCTTCTACATAATTAGAAAGAAATTTCCCTATAAATTATGCAAGTTGATATTTAAATAAAGTTTTCTCACCATTCCTATTGTGATGAGGCTCAGGTAAGAAACAGACGACGGAGATAATTAGCAATCACTGGAGTCTGATTGTCCGCTAGATTGATGTGTTCACTCACCAGTCGGAAAGTCGTTCTCAACTTCTCTCACTTCAAAGGATCTCATGTGTTACCTCGGCCGCAGCAAACGTGCCGGCGTGTCATTGGTCGATTTTAAAATCCATCTTCCCCATATGATTCAAATTGAACGTTATAGCTGTGTTTGGCGGTTTTAAACACTGAATATACAAATATAGATTTTCCTTGTTTTTTTTTCTTCTTTAAGACCCAACTGCTTCGCACGTCTGCATCAATGCTTCTTTGTTCGACATAACATCAGAGCTTTTTAACTGCATTGTCATCATTTTTATAGACGTTTCTGATCCCATATCTAAACAGTCCTTTTTTAGTTAATATTTCCGCCTCTAATTATCTGATATTCTAGAACGATATTAGTACGTCTTTTAATTTATTTTCTAGGAAATACATATATTTGTAACGATATTCTCTTGTCTGAGATATTTCAATTTGTAAAACATTTTACATTCAATGCAATACTGGAAGAAGGTCAGCAGTGAGCAATGATCCAATCATTATCAAAAACTTTTCTTGATCTCTTGCCGCATCAGTCAGAAGGTTACGGTAGTAAAAGCCAATCGTTACAAACCTCGGTCGTTTGTGAATTAAATTGTATCGAAAAGTGTATCAAAGCAGATAATGGAACACAATGGAAACTAGTATTATTAAAAAAATAGGTAAAGAAATTAGAGTTTGAAGGACTCGTACCAGGAAGGTGCTCACCCTCAGTGGTTTAATCAACTTGGAAGGCTTTTTCGTCTTCACTTTCTGATTCTGGGGCTGCATTTAAATTGATAAGCCACCCAGTTTTCTGCTGTTCTTGTAACTTCGTTCAGAAATCGGTTTAATTGTTGCGACAACTTGGTACTTTCTTTTCTAGTGTTCTTTACATTTCTCATACGCAACAGAGCTAATTTTTGATAGGAAAGATCTCCCCCCCCCCTATTCTTTTTGACACGTAAACCACCACCTGCATTTTTGCATACACATAGAATCAGCTGTATCGATTGAAATATTCCAGGTTGATGCGATAAAAATTCTTCTATCTACACCACTGGCTTGTTATTCGGACAATGCAAGAATCCCCTTGTTCCTTATAGTAGGAGTAGGGTGGAAGTCTGTATAGAAATAGGAAGGAACTACCACTGCCCCAATGAGCCAAATATCACGCTCGCTGGCAACGCTTTTGAATGTTTGTATTCGATTTGAGTTCACCCCGACTCTAATATCATGCAAGCCGGAAGACAAAAGCCGTCAGAAATTTCCAACTTCCTGATACTTCAAAAGAGGTATCGAACTCCAATCATCTCCTTCTTACTGCTTTCTTTTACATTGTGACTGCTAACTGGTCCGTGATCCGTGAGGATAGGGAATTTGTTCTATAAAATTAATCGATTCTTGCTTTCACAACACAGTGGAATTAGGTTAATGTTTTATCAATATAAATACATTCGGGTAGATGTGTATGACATCGTATCTCTTTTATACATCGATCGTTTCGAGTTTGTTTTGCTGAATTTTTAAATTAGGTGATGATATATATTTATTTATTTTAGAATACCAATAGTATATCATGGTATACAAAAAAAAAATCTGTACGCAGCAAGCGAGTTATGGTTGCGAATTGTCATAGAAATGATCTACGAATATTTTACGAAAATTATGTATATTATATACGGGGTGTAGAACCTAAAATCTTATCTGCCCCTAAATTTAAATCCGGTGCGGTGCAATTTAGTTTATTTAAAAAAAAAACCAAAAATGGTCGCACTGTGAGCATAAAAGCGTTCAACAGAGAAACCACTAAAATTAGGGGTGTATAACGTGTTACATAAAAAAATACTCTTCAAGCCCTTTCCAAATCAGCAATAAAATAAAGATGTTCTATTTAAAAAATCGAACATTTAAAAAAATTTCGGGACGCAACAAGTGCGTTATAGTAGCGAATTTTCATAAGAATTGTCAATTCTTATTATAGGGCATATTAGTAAAGTTAAACTTACACAGACCTTGAAGATCGATTTTAGAGGTCCTGGTACGCGCGCATTTGAAGAATTCTGTCGAAAGTGTTACCATCGATATCTCTCTTTTATCAAAAAAATCTTGTGTTCTAACTCCTCTTGAAAAACATGCTCAAAATTCAATGAAGCTATTCTATGAAGCTAAAGAATTAAATTTTGCTATATCTGTAGATAGTGTGAGTCTCTTTAAAAGAAACTTGTATTACAAATTTCATTAAAGTTACACAAAAGATTTCCAGAAGGAAACTTAATTCATATTTAGAAAAGTAAAATATCTGCCAAATTATAAACGTAGCAGTTATTTTTCCTTATTAATCACCTGAATGATTTCGTTTTAGTCAACCTAATCAAACCGATTTTTTCAATATCAGTAATGACAAAATGTCTGCTGAAAATTATAATTTCAGACTCAAAGGTGACAACGTTATTCAGGTGTTTTAAACAAAAATGAAATCTTGTGCAAAACGTATGAAATCTGTGCACTATTGTTTCTTCAAGTGTCAAAATAAAAAAAGGAATATGAAGAATGAAGAGCAAATCTTCGACGGCTTGTCACAAGATGAAATTTCTGGACGCAGAAATTGCTTTATGGTAACGAATTTTCATTAAATGCTTCAAATTTGTATAACTCAACTTTCTATAAACCTAGAAAGTTGAGTTTTCGTGGAGTAAGGTATTTACGAAGGCAACATACCAACCGAATTTGATCAAAATAACTTGGTTATTATTTTTTTGAGATAATAAGACTGAGCTAATACCTTAGAATCTTGGAATCACGTACTTATTGTTAACTTTTAGTTTTTAGTGAATTTTCATTATTATTTACTCTTCATCTCGTATATGGAAAATTTGAGGTAAATGAAACTACGTAATATCATGCAGTAGTTTAAATTATACCATTAAACAGATGTTGTGTAAATTATTCAAATTTAGAAGATAAAAAGTAAATGTTAGCGAAAAGTGCGAAAAAAACCAGCTTAGTTGGACCTCTATAAGCTGCCTTTATCCCATTTTGCAGTTATACCTCCTTAAAGTTCTGTTTATCCTGCCCAGAACCCCTATATTTACCGCAGGTCCCGTAACTTTCTTGCGGGTTGTTCCCAAGAAACTTTTCTTGTTTGCATTGTTCTTGTTTATGCATTCAGAGGGGTTGTATGCATGCAGAAGGGGAAGGGGAACCTCTGCGACAAAGCAGCGAACCAAGATTTTCAATTTTTGTTTAAATTGTTACCTGGAATTGTGTACCGGAAGCATATCCCCTACACTGCGGACAATATGCATACAGAGCAGGATTCTCAACAGAAACAGCACTGCAACAACTAGTGCTGAAACTGGAGAATACGCTGGAGAACAGGGAGGTGGCGCTGGGGGCCTTCCTAGACATAGAGGGGGCCTTTAGCAACACCTCGTTCAGATCGGTTCTGGCAGCTGTCCGGGAGCGTGGAATAGAAGAGACCTGGTGCAGGTTGATCGGTTCCATGCTCAGGGACAGGGCGGTGTTCACCTCACTCGCGGGAGGGACTCTGCTGGCGAGGGTCGCGGCGGGGTGTCCGCAGGGGAGCGTTCTGTCTCCCTTGCTCTGGTGCCCAGTCGTGGACGGCTTGCTCGGGAGGCTCTCGGGGGGGAAGTATGAGATACAGAGCTATGCGGACGACATTGTCATCATAGTCTGAGGAAAGGTCACAGTCACACAGGCTAAAACAAAACTATCCAAGCAATTAAAAGGAAAAATACCTGCCATACTTATTGGCAGGTAGATTCCCTTTGTAATTAATTATTTTTTTTTAAAAACGTTTGTAACTATAATGAAATTTGTAACACAATTCTTTAAAGAAACTTGCAGTACTTGTATATACCTCTACCAAACTATAATTTTCTAGCTCCATAGAAAATAGAAACTTATTTAAATAATAATTAGAATAATAAACTGGGACCTCTAAAACCGGTGCCTCAGGTCCATTTAAATTGTTGACTAAAACAAACCCATCCAAGCAATTAATAAGGAAAAATACCTGCCATGTTTATAATTTGACAGGTACATTCCCTTTGTAAATAATTATTTTTTTCTGAAAAACTTTTGTAACTTTAATGAAGTTTGTAACACAATTTTTTTAATGGCACTTGCAGTACTTACATATTATATCTAAGACCAAATTTTAATTTTCTAGCTCCATATAAAATATAAATTTTTTCAAATAATCGCTAACTGGGACTTTAAAACCGATCTCCAAGGTCCATTTAAATTTAAAGAATTAGTTTTAATAATATATCTTACTAATAGTGTACAATTATTATGAAACTTCACTACTATAACGCACTTGCTGCGTCCCGAACATTTTGTTTTGTTTAATACAAAGGTTTGTTAAAGTTAAATATTCTTTGTAGACTTTCTCATTTATATTATCCATTTTTAGTGAATTTTCGTTGAGAAAAATCACTAATGAGGAGATCCCGACTTTTGAATTTTGAAAAAATTTCTTCAAATAAGCGATAATTAGGCCCCCTAGAACACATATCCGGAGTCAGTTTCAATGTTTATATGTTTATATGTATCACACCGATAATTCAAAAAATAACCCTGAAGTCTTAGCTTCAACCGTCATTGTCCTTCATTTTACTAAAATATTTCCAGAAAGATCATTTCAAATAGACCCTTTCTCTGATACTTTGGCAGTAGTCTTAGCTATAGAGTTTATCGTTTAATGGTATATAAATTTTGTCGAATTTTCTTACAAAATCAATAAATCTCAATATATCAGTTATTATATAAGATACAAAAAACTTGTATACATTAATTATAGGGTGTCTTGAGCTGCATTTAAAAAAATATTTCTACAATCTCAGGTGGCCCATAAGTCGTTGGTGATACAAATTTTCTTTTTTTAATCGAACAACCCTTATGTTATTGCATTTTTGCATTTTCCATCGAAATATAATGCATGTTTGTAAGAAAAGAAATTAGTGACGCCGCAAGTGCTTTATGGTAGCGAATTTTCATTAAATGCTTCAAATCTGAATAGCTCAATTTGCTATTAACCTATAAGGTTGACCAAGAAACCAGTTTTCTCGGGAACACCTTCTGTTTACTCTCGGAAATAAAGTTATTTTGATGAAACATGGCATATTGTTTATACTATATTATATAGGTTATACCGGTAAGCAAATTTGATGCCTGCTTTCTTAAAAAAAACACATATTTGATATTAAAAACATTTTTATGAAAATTCACTACCATAACGCACTAGGTGCGTCCAGACTTTTAGCAACTTTTCTAAGGGCGTTAACGTTTGCTTCGTGGGAACGCTAGGAAACAATGAGGCTACATCAAATGAAACCAAAACCTCGCCTTCAATCAATTTAACCTCTTTAATTTTATTAATAAATTCAAGTGAATTTGTTACTCAACAACTATTATGTTTGACGGGCAAGCTTTTAAACTTACTTGTCAACCACTTTGCTAAATTGTGTGTTGGGGAATGTATCGCCGGAACAATAGGTCTCATTGATTTTCATGATTTATGAATTTTTGGGAGACCGTACTTTTTGGGGACTAGGCTTTGTAACTTGTAACTTTCTTCCTAAGTCTTTTGATATAAGATGAAAGGTTGTGACAATTCTTTAGACTATTTTTAACATACGAAGACATTTTTGGTAGCTGGTTTTTAGTGAATTTTCTTAAAAAAAATTCACTAATGAGGAGATCCCGACTTTTGAATTTTGAAAAAATTTCTTCAAATGAGCGCTAATTAGGCCCCCCAGAACACATATCCGGGGTCGGTTTAAATTTTTATATGTTTATATATATATATATATATATATATATATATATATATATATATATATATATATATATATATATATATATATATATATATATATATATATATATATATATATATATATATATATATATATATATATATATATATATATATATGAGACATGCTTGGTTCTCGGGTTAAACCGCGTCCAGAATTTATGGAAACTCGACGTTTCGGCTCCTGTTTTGGAGCCATTTTCAAGAGGTAAAGGAAATATGTAAGGACACTCTAAGGCCTCAATCTGCCTACTCCTTAGAGTGATGGACAAAGGTGGGTAAAGGAAATATGTAAGGACACTCTAAGGCCTCAATCTGCCTACTCCTTAGAGTGGTGGACACATGTGGGTAAAGGAAATATGTAAGGACACTCTAAGGCCTCAATCTGCCTACTCCTTAGAGTGATGGACAAAGGTGGGTAGAGGAAATATGTAAGGACACTCTAAGGCCTCAATCTGCCTACTCCTTAGAGTGGTGGACAAAGGTAGGTAAAGGAAATATGTAAGGACACTCTAAGGCCTCAATCTGCCTACTCCTTAGAGTGGTGGATAAAGGTAGGTTGGGTTGTTGTAGCTCGATTACGGGGCCTCAATCTGCCTACTCCCCAAATCTCGCTGGAGATCGTCTGTGAGGTCTTAGTGTGTTCAACCCTAGGCCTCAGAGAGATCTCTCTGTATATATATATATGTATCACACCGATAACTCAAAAAATAATGGGCCGATTTTGATTAAATTTGGTGAATAAATTCCTTTTGCAAATGGCTTGGATAAGTTCGTTAGCCAGGAAAATTGGTCCAGGTTTTCCCGGAAAATTTTGTGTTTTCTTTCGAAAAAAAATTATATCTCCGGAATTAACAAAGTAAGGGCAACCAAATTTGGTACGCTGGTTTATATCCTTATAAGTAAGCTACCTACCAAAATTTAGCTATGTAAGTCAAAAGACAAAAAAGTTACAGGCATTCAAAGAAAAATAAATTTGGATTTTCCTCAAAACGTCAAAATTGCGATTTTAAACGTCAAAATTGGTGAGTACATTCCTTTCGCAAGTGGCTTGGATAATTTTGTTAGCCAAGAAAATCCGCCGAGGTTTTCCCGGAAAAATTTGTGTTTTCTTTCGCAAAATATTTATATCTCCAAAATTAACAAAGTAAGGGCAACCAAATTTGGTAAGCTGGTTTATATCATTATAGGTGTGCCACCTACCAAAATTTAGCTCTGCAGGTCAAAAGACAAAAAAGTTATCGGCATTTAAAGAAAAATAAATTGGGGGTTTCCTCAAAACGTCAAAGTGACAATTGAAAACTTCAAAATTCGCAACATTTAGGCAAATAACTTGAATCTAATACGGGCTATGGAAAGAAAATGTCTCAAGAAGAATGTTTTACATACACCGAACTCTTAGTTTCAACCGTCATTGTCCTTCATTTTACTAAAATATTTCCAGAAAATTAATTTCTAATAGACCCTTTCTCTGATGCTTGGCAGTAGCCTTAGCTATAGAGTTTATTGTTTAATGGTATATAATTTTTGTCGAATTTTCGTAAAAAATCAATAAAGCTCAATATATTCGTTATTATACAAGATATGAAAAAATATGGTATACATTAATTATACGGTGTTTTGAGCTACATCTTAAAAAATTATTGCGACAATCACAGGGTGGCCCATAAGTCGTTGGTGATACAAATAAATTTTTTTTGTCGAAAACGCCTTATTTTTTTGCATTTTCCATCGAAATATAATGCATGTTTGTAAGTTAAGAAATTTTGGAGGCAGCAAGTGCGTTGTGGTTGCGAATTTTGATTAAATGCTTCATATTTGAAAAGCTCAATTTGCTATTAACCTATAAGGTTGACCAAGAAACGGATTTTTTCAGTAACACTTTTGGTTTACTTTTGGAAATTTCTGTACGTTTTCAAACAATCAAGTTATTTTGATGAAACATGGCACATTGTTTTTACTATATATGTTATACTGGTAATCAAATTTGATGCCTGCTTTTTCTATATAGGTTATACTGGTAACCAAAATTGATGTCTGCTTTCTTAAAAAGAAAACACATATTTGCAATAAAAACATTTTTATGAAAATTCACTACCATAACGCACTTGCTGCGTCCCGAGATTTTATTTAGTTTTTTTATCCGGTCATGTCTCTATGGCGTTATAAATTCTATTTTTATACTCGTTTTTGTCCAAAATCACAACCTTATTACCTTTATCTGCTTTAACATAAAAACAAACTTTCTCTCATAATCGCTTCACTATTTTCATTTGATTAAAATTTTGGTTTTTAGTGGACTTATTTTCTTTCAAGTTTTTTTGAAATTTTACTTTTACATGCTTCTCTAATAAAATTGTTTGAGGATTCGGTTAATTTTTTAATTCATGTTTCAATACTAGAGATGATTTGGATGAGGAAAATCTAAAATTATTAAAAAATGTTAGACGAGGACAGCTAAACGCCTTCGAAAGTATATATATTGCTAAATACAGTAATGATAAAAATGTATGAATCTCTCTCCGCCGCCTATGAGTAGTCTCCTGTAAAATAAATACCGGCAGAAGCACGTCGATAATAAAAGCATACATATATTTCCGCCAAACGAAATATGTTAATTTTGGTGTCTTTGAACTTCCCTAAATAGTTAGTGATCGACCAGCTGCAAAAGAATATAAATAGAGTTGTGGATATAAGATACTTAGAATTATCCATCCTCTGATGACGCTAACTTTGTTAGTGAAACGATCGCCAGGTCTTTTGAAATGTGTTGTGGTGATTTGGGTTCTCCAAGTGTGCTTTTCAGTGCTCATCACAGGTTTAAATCTACGCTTAGTGAATAGGTCCTAAATTTATTTCATTCGGCTGTTCCATAATGTATAGGTACGTAGAGTATGTTAAAACTAAATATGTATATTTTTCTCTGTGATATTTACCCTGTTAGTGCCAGTTAACATTTCCGACCCTGGAATGTAAGTGGGGGTGTAGCAGAAAGGCTGATCCTGATGCTCGTCGCGACGAGCCCTCTGAACAGAGATACAGTGGTGCGACAGAGGCCAGAGGCGCCAAGTGTACATGCATTCGCTGAGGTCTGATCTAGTGTCCTTTGCTCCGTGACCGACAGCGTGGTTATTTATTGTGAATACGTCAAAAGAACTCTGGAAACTTGTCACTGCAACACTTAAACAAGTGGCATTATGTAAAAGAGTTTAGACTAATACAACTTTCAGTCAAAGGGTAAGTTACATGATTGTTATTTGGTGTTATTTTATTTGTCGGTATATATTTTTTTAATTATTCGATAACATTTAACTGTGCTGTTTTTTTTTTGTAACGACAGAAAGAATGTGTAGATACTGACATTTATTTAGTTTCAATCAATATAAAGTACAACGCATGAGTACACTTTTATGATTAAATTAATGTTTAAATTTATAAATGAAGTAGTTTTGATTCTTTATAAAAAGCATTGTTTTGTATGAAACTAGAGCCAAAGTGAGCCTTATAAATATTCTTTAAACAGTGTTTCTGTGGATTAGCTCTCAAGAATTGAATTTTCTCTTAGACAATCCAAAGTGATTTTGATTTTAAAAAGTCAATTTTCATAAAACAATTTTTAATGGCAAATATGTCTTTTTTTTAAAATAAAAGGCATGAAATTTGGTGTAACCTACACATAGTAGAAACAATGTACCTTATGTCATCAAAATAACTTTAATGTTTGAAAAAGTACAATAATTTTCCGAAAATAAACTGCCATAATTTGTTTCATCGACTTTGACATGTATATTATCGTATTATTATTTAATTATTTAATGTTTGTCGTTAAACTAATTTGACGTTTGCTAGTGTTGCTGTCTTTAATTTTAATAGTCGACTTTGCAAAACATTCGTTTTTTCGTAGATTTCAGATAAAACGCAGTATTTATTTTAAAGACTTGTAAAACTATCACGCTGTATAATAACTGTAACAAGTATGGCATGTGTAGAAAGGTGAAAGATTGGGCTTTTAAACTGTGAATAAATATACATGGTGTTCTATTTAAGATTATAAAGTTGCCCTATCCTTGAAAATACGTTTTGTCATTGCCGGTTAAAGCGGAAGTGCGTATAAAAAGACAGATACTCAGAAACAAACTTATAAAAATTAGAAGAAGACTGGCGAAAACAGCATTTTTTTATATCAATTATTTCAAAACTCATATAAGTTTATAAAGGGTTAAAATATAATGGGGCAACCGGTATTTAAAAGTCTGGACGCAGCAAGTGCGTTATGGTAGCGAATTTTCGTATAAATGTGTTTTTCAATGTTTTTAATGACAAATATGTCTTGTTTTTAAAAGGAGAACATTTGGTTACCAGCATAACCTATTGAGTAGTAAGTATGTACCATATTACATTAAAATAGCTTTGTTATTTCAAGAATTAAAAACATTTTCCGAAAATAGAGTTAAAAAGTTCCAGAAAAAACTGGTCCGATTTTCATGGCCAACTAACCTCTTCAAGCTGTTTACACACCTGCCAAGATACAATTATTTACAAACGGCTTTATGACCAAAATTGAAAAAAAATTTAGGACAATTTGTAAGCAATTTCTTTTACAGAAATTCACAATTTATTGCAGAAATTGCCTTGAGTAATGTTACACTAAATTATATTTTTCAGAAAAATTCCACAACTTTTTTGTTACGATTACTTACTAAACATTTATTATTAATTACCAACATTTCACAAAAATCTTACAAAAAGTTATTTCTACGGAAACACTAAAAAAAATTCTGCGAGAGCTTTTCAAATTCAGCCACTATTTGAGAGCGCCTGTATACGGTAGCTCCTTATTTCGACCAGTAATACAAACAATAAGCTCGCTGAATGCGTCATTTCGATGGGGCTCCGCGATCTGTTGGTAACAACGCCGTATCACAATTTGTGATATTTGTTTGTGATCTGTGCCAAAACGTGAAAAGTTGAAAAACAATTGAAAGAACTCAAAAACGATAAACGATATATTTTTTTCCTCAAAAACATGCATTAGAATTCGATGAAAAATGCAATAACATAAGGGGTGTTCTATTAAAAAAGAAAGTGTGTATCACCAAAGACTTATGGGTCGGCCCGTGATTGTCAAAAATAGCTTTTTAAGATGCAGCTCGAGACACCGTATAATTAATGTATATAATTTTTTCTCATATCTTGTATAATAATGGATATATTGAGCTTTACCGTAAAAATGCGCCACCCTGTATATGTGTAGACAGACAAAAACTGAACCTTACCCCGTATATGGATTTTAGGGTTTCTAGTTTGCGCTCATTTGAATAATTTTTTTCAAAATTCATAAGTCATTATGGTAACGAATTTTCGTAAACATATTTCAGATGGTGATAAGTTAATTTCCCATTAAACTAGAATCTTCAGTTTTGATATATACTAAAACCTATATAAACGCAGCGTGGGTACTAAATTTTAAAAATAAGAGAATGAGCTCACAGATAACTCCAAATTGGTTTTTAAAACCTTTTTTGTTATTTTGTTTGCAGAAACTCGTTCGATTGAGTAGACTAAAACGGATCATCCAAGCGATTAATAAGGAAAAATACCCGCCCTGCTTATAATTTGGCAGCTACATTTCTTTTGTAAATAAAAATCAAATTTTCGGTAAAATTGCAGATTAGCACACGGGTCTGGATTTGTTTTAGAAACATACTTAGAACCCTTTTTGGATACACATATCACAAAAAATTTCTTGCTAACAGCCACCAAGAAAGTTACGGGACCAAGAGTGAATAGTCGGGTTCTGGGCGGGGAAGAAGATAAAAAGGAAATGTGAACGGCAAGTGCGAAAACAGACCAGCTTAGTTGAACCTCTATAAGTTACCTTTATCCCGTTTCGCAGCTATACCTCCTTAAAGTCCTGTTTACTCCGCCCAGAGCCCCTATTTACCGTAGGTTCCGTAACTTTCTTGGGGGTTGTTCCCAAGAATTTTTTTCTTCTTTATGCATTGAGGCTGGTTGTTGGCATGTAGAAGGGGGAGGAGAACCCCCGCGACAAAGCAACCAACCAAGATTTTCAATTTATGTTTAAATTGTTACCTCATCTCATTTGTTTAAAACATTTTTCCAAAAATAAATTTGAGGTTGCCATATTTGTCAATCTCACACAGAGAGCTACAATATTTTATCATTGAAAAAGAGTATGGATACAGCAACAGTAAGTAAGTGTTGAAAAGGGCCTGGGTGCAGCAAGTGTACGTTGTGGTATAGAATTTTCGTAAAAATATTTCAAATCTGATAACTCAACTTCCTATTAAGCTAGAATATCTCGAATCATAGTAAAACCTGTGTAAACGCAACGTGGGTACTAAATTAAAAAAAAACAAATGAGCTTCACAAGTAACTACAAATTTCTTTTAAAAACCTCTTTGTTGTTTTGTTAGTAAAAACTGGTTCGATTGGGTTGACTAAAACAAAACCACCAAAGCAATTAGTAAGGAAAATACCTGCCATATTTATAATTTGGCAGGTAGATTCCTTTTGTAAATAATTTTTTTCTAGAAAACTTTTGTAACTACAATGAAATTTGTAACACAATCTTTTAAAGAGACTTGCACTACTTACATATAGGTATCTATCAAATTTTCATTTTCTAGCTCCATATGAAATATAATTTTTTTCAAATAATCGCTAACTGGGACTCTAAAACCGATCTCCAAGGTCCATTTCAATTTAAAGAATTAGTTTTATTAATATTCCTTTCTAAGTGTACAATTATTATGAAAATTCACTACTATAATGCACTTGCAGCGTCCCGAACTTTTTAGCGAATTTTTTTAAAAAAAATTCGCTTATGGGGAGATCTGTGTTTATATATATATATATATATATATATATATATATATATATATATATATATATATATATATATATATATATATATATATATATATATATATATATATATATATATCCGACCGATAACTCAAAAAATAATGGACCGATCTTGATAAAATTTGCAGAGTACCTTCCTTTTGCAAGTGGCTTGGATAAGTTCGTTAGCCAAGAAAATCGGACCAGGTTTTCCCGGAAAATTTTGTGTTTTCTTTATAAAAAAATTCATATCTCCAGAAATAACAAAGTAAGGGCAACCAAATTTGGTAAGCGCGTTTGTATTATAAAGAGTGCACTCTGTACCAAAATTTAGGTCCCTGGCTTTAAAGACAAAGAAGTTATGGGCAGTTAAAGCAATAAATGTTGGAGTTTTCCTCAAAACGTCAAACTCGCAATATTAAACGTCAAAATTGGCAATGTTTAGTCAAAGAATGTAAAACAAATACCATTTGTGACAAGAAAATGTTGCAAGAAGACTGTTATACAAACCCTTAAGTTTCAGATTCAACCGTCATTGCCCTTCACTTTACTAAAATGTTCACACAAAATCCATTTCAAATAGACCCTTTCTCTGTAGCTTTGGCTGTCAGTTTAGTTAAGTTTGGTAGCTGTTTGGATATTTATTTGTGTTTAGTGAAGTTTTATGGTTTAACGGCCTATAATTTTTTTTAGCTAATTATCGTGGAACAAATTTGTTAATGCATTTTTGCATTTTTTTTTAGCGAAATATGATGCGTTTATCTTAAAAAAAATCTGGGCGCAGTAAGTGCGTTTTGGTAGCGAATTTTCGGTAAATTTGCAGTTTAGCTCCCGAACGCTTTTCAAAACACTGTTTTCAGAAACCTGCCTAAGCCCCCCCCCCCCCCCCCGGATCCACAAACCCCAAGAAAAATGTCTTGTTCACACTCCCCAAGGAAGTTACGGGACCAGAAGTGAGTAGGGGTGCATAATTTTTTTAGCTAATTTTTTTTAGAACAAATTCGTTAATGCAATTTTGCATTTTTTATCGAAATATGATGCGTTTATAAGAAAAAAATCTGGACGCAGTAAGTGCGTTTTGGTAGCGAATTTTCGGTAAATTTGCGGTTTAGCTCCCGAACGCTTTTCAAAACACTGTTTTCAGAAACCTGCCTAGGGCCCCTCCTGGATCCACAAACCCCAAGAAAAGATTCTTGTTCACACTCCCCAAGGAAGTTACGGGACCAGGAGTGAGTAGAGGTGCATAATTTGTTTAGCTAATTTTTGTAGAACAAATTCGTGAATGCATTTTTCCATTTTTTGTCGAAATATGATGCGTTGTAAGAAAAAAATCTGGACGCAGCAAGTGCGTTTTGGTAGCGAATTTTCTAAAAATTTGCAGTTTAGCTCCCTAACGCTTTTCAAAAAACTGTTTTCAGAACCCTGCCTAGGCCCCCACCCCTCTGGATCCACAAATCCCAAGAAAAATTTCTTGTTCACACTCCCCAAGGAAGTTACGGGACCAGGAGTGAGTAGGGGTGTATAATTTTTTTTAACTAATTTTCGTAGAACAAATTCGTTAATGCATTTTTGCATTTTTTATCGAAATATGATGCGTTCGTAAGAAAAAATCTGGACGCAGTAAGTGCGTTTTGGTAGCAAATTTTCGGTAAATTTGCAGTTTAGCTCCCGAACGTTTTTCAAAAAACTGTTTAGAAACCTGCAGGTGAGGTCCTAGTAATGTTTCTGAAAACAATTTGTTGAAAAGCGTTCGGGTGCTAATCTGCAAATTTACCAAAGTTCAATTAAATTCTTCAAATTTCAATAACTCAATTTGCTATTAACGTAAGCTTTGTTGGATAGAAAACCAACATTTAAGTTTATTTTCGGAAAATTTTTGTATATTTTCAAACCATAAGTAATTTTGATAAAATATAGTACATTGTTTCTACCACATAGGCTATACTGGTAATCAAATTGATACCTGGTCGCATTTGCTATTAAAAACATGTTTATGGAAAATCACTTCCATAACACATTTGCTGCATCTAGACTTTGAAAAATGTTTATATATTTTCAAACAATAAATTTATTTCAATGAAATATGGTACATTGTTTTTACTATATAGGCAACCAAGTTTGATGCCTGCTTTCATCAAAGAAAGACATTTGCTATTAAAAATATTTTAAAGAAAATTCGCTACCATAACGCACTTGCTGCGTCCCGTGATTTTAAGTTTTTGGAAAATTAAGTTGTAACTTACAAGATTTTTATTTCGCTACTATAACACACTTGCTGCTCCTGCACTTATAGAGTTTGACCATAAATCATCTACTTTAACAGAACTTCCATTACTATGAAGCTACTGGAGCTACTTAAATATTTAACTTTCAATTTTTCTAATGCCTTTGGCATAAATTGATTTTCTTCCATGTTTCACGATAGTCGTATAAAATTTTATAACATTTTGAAGTATCCATTTAGAAGTGATGTTAGCTCCAAGCTCACTCAAATTCGCTTGTTCCAATTCCGCATTTCACAGTTCCACGTTTTATTGTTGGTACATATAACTGGAAACGAATGAAATTACTGAAGAGGAAATACAAAAATTAGATCCCACACCATGGGAGCTATTGCCTCGCTTAAATTAAACGTTTCATCGGCGCGTTCTGGCATAAATATAAAGACGGAAATACCCTTTTCGTTTAATCAAAACCTGGCTTATTTCATAGCCTTTAATTTCAGATGTTACGGAAGTTTCAATATACCAGCCAAACTCTAGTGATACACAATTCGAAATGAAGGAGAGAGTAAGCTAGGGCTTTACGGTGATTTTGGGATTCAAATGGAATTGTTTTGTTAACATTACACATTTTACGTGCACCGGCTCTAAAAAATATTCTAAGAGAATTTGTGGGTGTATGAAGTTGCTTTTCGTGGTCTTCTTTATAGTTTAATAGTTATTAACACCCGACACAAGGAGGAATTTTATGTGCTTGACGAGTGACTTTATATGTGTGTTTATCTGTGGCTTCGTAGCTTCATAGACATGTCCGATTTGAATCGAGCTATGAGATTCTTTCAGAGTTTTCTTTCAGGGTCTCATTAAAGTGACGCAAAAGATGAAATTTCAAGAAATGTGGAGAGAGACCCCGATAATGTACATGGTCTATGGCAACATTTAAAGATATAAATTTTACTACCAGCTCCTTTCTTCCTCTGGTCTCAAATGATGAAGTACTCGCTTTAAATCCAGGCTTGCGGTGAAAAATATCACCAACTTTCTAGCTATAAAAAAAGTTCAGGAGGTGGCAAGTGCGTTATGGTAGTGAATTTTTATTAAATGTTTCAAATTTAAATAACTCAATTTTCTATAAACTAAGAATGTTGAATTTTGTTATGTAGTAAGGTCTTTCCCAAGGCAACATATCCAGCAAATTTGATTAAAATAGTCTTGTAATTTTCGGAGAAAAAAAATTTTTTTTTAAAGAAAACTCAAAATTTTCCCGGAAAACATTGTCAGATTTTTCTGGATAACGCACTCGCCCAAGTCATCAAAAAAGAAAGGCACTTTTCGAGTTTCGTCGAAATCGGTTTATTATTTGTTGAGTTTTCGGTTGGATATATATATATATATATATATATATATATATATATATATATATATATATATATATATATATATATATATATATATATATATATATATATATATATATATATATATATATATATATATATATATATATATATATATATATATATATATATATATATAGTAAAACGCCGATTAACCGGACTAACCCCTATTTTTTTAATGCAACTTTATTGAGCATAGGGCATAGAACACATACCATATTTTAGTCATATGTACATATGTAAAATAAAGAAATTTAACAAAAATTACGAGGAAATTTAACGAATATAATTACAGATTTTTTTGAACAAAACTGGACTGCATTTTCTTTGCAGCTAGGTCATGCCTTCTCTTCAACAAAAGTAATTGCGTTGAACTGCTCTTATCCTGCCTTTGAAACCACAATAGCTCAGTTTCTAATGCTTTGAACGCCTCCCCATGACTTGGTCCTTCTTCCTCATCTTCGTTATCTGAACTTTCATTCTCACCATCCTCTTTACCTTCTTCTAGCACCGCCGTACTCACAATTTCATCATCATTAAAAATATGGAACCCTGCATCACTGTCACTTGCCAACCAAGCTCGCGCATCTTCTTGGTCGCAGGCAGTAAAACCAGGAAGCCGAGGGAATAACTAATTTGTAATCTCATCTAAATCCTCAGCAATTCCAGTGTCATTCACCTCAACATTCTCCTCATCCTCTATTTCTCCAACCAATTTATTCCATGCTTTGCGAAGATTCATTGGCGTCAGAGTATTCAAAGTATCAGATACCATGTAACAATAATCTTTTAAATTTAATTTCTTCAAAAACGTTATCACTCCTTCCTCATCTTCAGCCAATAGTAAACGACGTAAAACATATTTTTTATACATGTGCTTCATCTTCTCTATCACCCCTTGATCCATAGGTTGTATCAGAGCAGTAACATTGGGGGGCAAATATTTCACTTCAAAATCTTCATCAATAGCATTTAACAGTTCAACGTCTGGCTGGCTGGGGGCATTATCAAGTAAGATAATCACCTTTCCAGATTTCTTCGCATCTTTTCCGAATCGCTTCACTTCTGAGATGAAATCATTTCTGTACCATTCATAAAACAACTCTGAGTTCATCCACGCGTTGATTTGTGCTTTATAACATACCGGAAGGTTCTTCACATTTTTAAAACACTGCGGCTTCTTCGATTTACCAATCATTAAGAGAGGCAGGCGATGAGTACCACTAGCATTCGCGCAAACCATTATTGTCACTCGTTCCTTGCTAACTTTGTAGCCAGGGGCTGACGTTTCTTGTTTTGCAGCAAGGGACTTAGATGGCAAAGTCCTCCAATTCAAGCCAGTCTCGTCTGCATTGTCAAAATCATCCAGGGGATGGTCAGAATTTTTAAATTCGTCAGCAGCAGCCCCATCACCAAAAAGACGTTCTCCTTGAATATTCAACGAACGAATACCATGACGAGATTGGAAATTATTAACCAACCCGTACTTGCCTTGAAATCGGAAGAGCCACCCAATTTTTCATTCAACTGAAGTGCTTCACATAACAGAGGCCCAGAAATAGACTCTCCTTGACTTCCCTTTTGAAGAAACCAAACGTACATAGCTTTCTCTAAATTTTCATCTTTCGCAGATTCCGTGACTTTTCTCTTTTTTGGACCTTCTTCACTGTCCAACTCTGACACAAAATTTAAAATTTAATTCTTTCGGCTTTTTAAGTCATAAATTGTAGATTTTCCAACATCGTACATGAATAAAGATGGAACACTCTTTCCTTTAGCGAGTCGCTTGATGATCTCAACTTTCTGATTAGTTGATAGAACATTACGGTTTCTTTTGGTTTGCTTACCGGTACTCGAAGATGGGGTAGAAATCATTTTCACAGCAGCTCATAACATACAGAACACAAAAATGAAAAGGAGTGCAAAGCTTGGATCAATGGGATTTAATACAGTAGCTGCAGACGACTGATAATTGGCGTTCCGGATAGTTGGCGCCCGGTGAATCGGCGTTTTACTGTATATATATATATATATATATATATATATATATATATATATATATATATATATATATATATATATATATATATATATATATAACATATAAAATTTGAAACTGACCCCGGATATGGGTTCGAGGGGTCCTAGTTCGCGTTCATTTGAACAAATTTTTGCAAAGTCCCACCATCGATACCTCTCTATTAGGGAACTTTTTTTAATAAAAATTCACCAAAAACTCTAGATGCAGCAAGTGCATTATGCTAGTGAATTGTCATAAGAAATGTACACTATCAGTACGACATATTAGTAGAATTAACACTTTCAATTTAAACGGACCTTGAAGATTGGATTAAAGGCCTTAATGCAGGCTCATTTCAAGAATTTTTTCGAAAGTGCTACCATCGATATCTCTATTATAAAAAAAAAATAATCTTGTGTTCTAGCTCCTTTTGAGACAAATGTTCAAAATTGAATTTTCTATCAAGCTAAAAAATTAAAATTTGTGTGTCCTCGAATAGGTGAAACGACTCTTGTAAAAAATGAAAAATTCTCGATATGAATTTTCATTTTTTGGGGTTCAGCCCTGCTTGGTTAAAGACCAATTTATATCATAATTTTAGTTTTTAAAAATCAAGTTTGCCTTGGAAATTGACAAAAAAACGATTTTTTTGTAAAGTGAACTGCCTTTTATGTAGAAAATACGACAAAAAGTTGTGTAAAAAAGTTGTTTAGAATCAAAATTTAGGCCTCTATGCCAAATTTAAAAATAATCTGCCAACTATGATTTTTGATTTTTAAAATGTATATTTCACAAATCAAAGAACTTTATTTTTAAGAGTTATTTTATTATGAATAAATAAAATTTCACAGACAGATGATTATTACAAGTTACTGGCTTAAATGAAAGTGAGTGGTGTGTGTTTTGTTTCTTTAAAGTCGCCCAATGTCCGCGACTATGGCCAATCAGCGACGCCAGCGAGCAGTTTCACCTCACTATCCTGGAAATTTTACCGAACCCCTGTTTTTCTGTAAGGAGGGTAACGTGTACAACATCACATGGACACGTGACCGACTGCTTTATACCCCCTCCGAAGGACGGCACATGCAGACATTAAACTTTCTCGAATACAATTCTAGGCGGTCTAGTTCTCGCTTATTTGAAGACATTTTCTCAAAAGTCGAGTTCTCCACGTTGGTGAATTTTAAAAAAAAAAATTTACTGAAAGTTGGTTGTTACTAAGGTGGCAATTTAAGCTGCCGAAAAATGTTCCAAATGTGTCAAATAGGTAATCCAAAAAGTTTTATCCGAAACATGATTAATATTTTTTATTCTCAAATTATTGTCATAATTCCAAATATGTGCTTGACGCTGTATAATGAAATGAAATGTGTGATCTCGCTCAAGTATAGAATGGAAAAATCAAAGTTTTTTCCCCAGAAGATAAAATTTGATGTAGGAGATGTACATGAATATAAATTAAATTACCGGGGTTTGTCCTATCGGGTTGAACCACTTCATCAATTATGACAATTCAATTACTGGTCTGTTTTAATCGTGCTCACCAGTCTCTACATCATTCTCTTTTAAATATTAAATTTTCAACCCCACAATTCTTTCAGTAAAATTGCACTCAATAAACACACCCAACAAAGCCCTACCCATCAAATGTGTTATGATAATAATAGTAGTAATAATAATAAAAAACACATGTATATAAGACTGGTCATGTGTTTCCAACAATAATAGGCATATAAGACATATATGTACATATATAATAATTAGAGTTGTAAAACCAACAAACACATGAAGAAAATGGATCTTACACACACAAATAAACAACACAGCAAAACAAAACAAAAGCATGCTAGATGGTGTCATCCAAATACTGAACACTGCAATTGCACCTTGTCAGGAGCATTTCCTTTAGTTTACCTTTAAATAAATTATAAATAGGACTTTGTTTTAGTTCTTTGGGTAGCTTATTGTAACATTTGGCTTCTGAATAGGTAAATGATTTTTCATACCTTGTGGTACTATAAGCCACCGAACGCAGATTATCATTACCCCGAGTGTTATAGGCATGATTAGCTGAATTTTTGTTAAAGCAACGAATATTTCTCGTAAGATATAAAATATACCTGTATATGTATATGGTATAAATAGCCCTATATTGCACTTGCTGTAAAGGGGTCGACACGATTCGCGAGGAGATTGAAAAAATAGTGCTGCAAATTGAATCATAACTTCCACATAGCTGTGATAATTTACTCTCTTCAGAAAGGCATTCTCATGGAATGAATTTAATACCCATGACTTGACCATAAAAACATATTTGTATTCCTGTACCCACAAACTTCTGAAACGTTATATCACTAGAGTTTTATTGAAAAACTGTCAATTTTCACGAAATCACCCCTTATTTATGCCCCATCCCCTTAAGCGATCTTACCCCAAAACAACTCGAAGCGTTTCTTTGTCGGGTGCTAACCGGATACCAAATTTGAAGATGATATCTTAATACGTTCAAAAGTTATGGCCCCTATTAACAGACAGACGTACATGCTGACATACCGACAGACGGACAGATAGACAAAAAAATTCGTTCCAGAATCAAGTT
This sequence comes from Tillus elongatus, assembly GCA_964006375.1. Classification (NCBI taxonomy): domain Eukaryota; kingdom Metazoa; phylum Arthropoda; class Insecta; order Coleoptera; family Cleridae; genus Tillus; species Tillus elongatus. The sequence continues at coordinate 189,743,847 of OZ023265.1, read as the reverse complement.
TTTTTATGTTTTGAGACTTTTTACGCCGTTCTAGCAAAAAAAACGAAATTTTTGTCCACCATATTCCACCCACACACATTCAACCCCTAATTTAATTTCAGAATAGAGTACCAAATGTTGGATGAAATTAAAAGTTTTCTAATAAGTAAACCGTAAAACGCTTTATTACTCGAGTTTTAACAAAAAAATGTCAATTTTCACCAAATCACACCTCATTCATCCCCTATCCCCAGGAGCGATTTCACCAAAAACAATTCGCACTGTTAGTTTGTAGGGTGCTAACTGTATATAAATTTGAAGACAATATCTCAATTCGTTCTAAAGTTATCGTGCCTACAAAGAGACAGACATACAGACTGACGCCGATGCCATACTTCCACATGTTCTGACGATGTGGAAGTAAAATCAATCTTATGATTCTTTTCTGGAAAATAACTACTTCATCGACACACACGGAATTTGCCCACACGATAACATGATAGAACATCAATGAGCTAACCAATGCTCAATAAGCCAGCAACATACCATCAAGACATGCAGACATGGTCAATAAGGTTTTCCATTACAGACGGTGGCGGTTATCTTCATACAGGCTTTTTCAAATAGTCATTACTCTACATTATTTTAAATAAGGCCATTTCGGTATATGATATGGGTATTATACTTTCTGACAGAGCTATTTACAAATTAAATCTCATCAAGCCAGCTTACTTATTTTCGCAAACATAAAAATTTCAAAAACAAATACTAAACTAAAGTCATTCAATGAGAATGTCTTTCTGAAGAGAATAATTAATTATCACAGCTATGTGGAAGTTATGATTCAATTTTTACTGTTTCCAATTAAATAAAGTAATTTTTATAACTTAATATGAGGCTAAATCAATAATATATGCTTCTTATGAAAATTCGCTACCATAATGCACCTGCTGCGTCCAGACGATTAGTGTTGCTCTTTATCATTGCTGTACCATTTACCTATATCATTTCACTGCATTTGCATCCCAATAAATTTTCGATTGCTTAATTTGACTCTAGTTTAAAATTAGGTGTGTTGTGTCTATAAACTTTTGATGTTTATGAAAGCAACTAAAATATATACTAAAGTCAATTGATTTAATTTCAGAAATAGCCGGCCAGCATACTACTGTGTTAAATAAATACAGTGTGCGTGCATCAATGTAAACCAATGACGCTCTTAGGATTAAAGGAGTGTATAAACTTTAGCGATGATTCACAAATCAAGAACTGCAAAGCAAAAAATTAGTTAGTGCCTTTAATCGGGAAATGTTCATACTGCCTGTCATTTTAGTTACTACGTTATATTTCCATCGCATCAATACTGGATACATAGGTGAGTGTTAGTTCGTATTCTTGATAGTTTATCAATTTAAGCTAATTTTCAATTAAAAAAAACATGATAATCAGGTTTTTATTTATATTAGTGCAATTCAGAGCCTCTATAGCCCAGTCAAATTCGGTTTACATATCGCATTAAACCATGGTGTTCCAATTTTTTTCAGGAATGTGTAGAGGGTGGTCCCCTGAACAACGCCTGGTACAGTCGCATCGGTTTTTGGCGCCTTGTGGGGTAGCGGGGGTTCCCTACGCGAGTCCTAGTAACCCAGTCAAATTAGTTGAAAATGGCGGCGAATCGTACATTAAACCACGGGGTTCCAATTGTTTCAGGAATGTGTAGTAGGATCCCCTGGCCCTGAACCACGCCTAGTAAAGTCCCATCGAATTCTGGCGCCGGGGGTGGGGTTAGGGGGGTCCCGGTCACCTTTTTTTAATTTTCAGCGTTTATCTCAAAAAGGTGCGATCCACAGAAAATTTTAAACTTGTAAAAATTAAAGCTAATAAAATTCTCTTCAAAATTCTATATCCATATTTGTACCTGACTGTTACTGTTTTTGAGGTATGAATCGTTGAATATTAAAATTTGTCAAAAAAAAGTGGTAGCGATTCAGGTATCTCGTCAACCTATATTTTCTAACTCTTTCCCCTTACATATTACAGAAAACTTATGGGAAAGAAAGTTGTAGAGCGAAACATTTCCTTTAAAAATAAATAATTATACTAACTTATCTTCAACCGGTAAATAGTTAGAGCGTTTTGTAGTTTAGGGGTACTTTTCAACATTTTGCTAGCAAAATGATTGTCACTTAAGTTTTGTTTTAAAGATCTGTAACTGTCTTAATTACTTCGTATGCTGTTTAATTAGATACATACAGTATTTATAACACGTGTAAATAATGAATCATGTATATCTGTACGTATAATATAAAGCGCATAATATACAGAAGAACACTTGTAGTAGAGAGAAGGGATTAATAAATAAACCAAAATGTGTAAAAGTTGTTCATATAATCAAAAAATTGTTATCAAAAGTACGTTCCAACAACAAGCACTTACATTAGGTATATTATATACAATACTTCGGAAAAAATTTCAAACAAGTTAAGCTCTTCACTATCAAATTGTTAAAAGTCGTCTTGGATCGGAACACTGTTTATACACGAGCCTTGACAGTTGCTGTACGCCAGGGAACAGTTGATCCCGGCTCTCCGGCGACCACACCTCAGTGCGCAGTCTGTGGCACGACGGCAGAATAGTGTGCTGAGGACACTGTCTGGTGCCAAAGGGCCCTTTGTTTTGATAGGAGTAAGGTGTTCCCCATATTTTCTCGTCTATCCCCAACTTTCAGGTTGGAGGGATTCGTTCCCCAACCATTGCTGCACCTGCAGAAACACTGTTAGAATGTTGCATCGCAGCATCTATTGTGGGTGGCAAAACGCACAGGTTGACTTTCATTCTTGCAGTTGATTTCACAAAGCACATGCATCTGTGAACAAAATAGAATACAATAGATTAGAATTGCAGATAGTGGTATTTATTAATTATTGAATACTAATTATTGTATTATTATTAATATAACGTATTCTTAAATATGAATGAATTACATGAATTATTAAATTGATTTAATGGGGTCAGTACGAGCAAAGAAAAATTAAACGTACCTGTGTTGATTGAGATCATGTTAATTGGGCGGGGCGTGGAACATGAGCAGGAACATTCGTTCCCCAGCTCCAGCAATGTCTGCTGGTGACGATTTGAAGCCATAAAACACTTTGGCGATATTTGTTGTTTCATTGGCATACCGCTAGAAACATTCTACTGTGGCTGATTTGCTTTTACAATAAATCGCTGATGTAGTGTCACATCCTGAGAAACTGTGGATGAATAGAATGTACCGGCAGAATGATAAGGCCTGGAGGTGTTGTGAAGAGTAGAACTTGTCTTCTGTGTTTCTCCGTCCGGCCTTCATGAAAAACACATTCGTGTCTAGTGAGGTGATTGCCACAAGTAAGACGGGCAGGTCTATATCTTCAGTTGCTACCACTACCAGTTGAATTGGAGGTGTTTTGCAACCCACCCCTGACAATACTGCAATCAGCATCACCTTTGTCTATAGCAAATTGTATACCTCTTGCGTTTAACGCCTGAAATAACATAGTAATGAGCTTGGTTTGGCTTCTTTCATTGGAAAGGAAGTTTTCCTGATTAACAGTAGCCATCATGCTCTTATTGAAGTTAATATCCACTGGTGTTTTACTCAAGTAAACCATCAATGCTCTCCGATGTTGTTCGGCTCTTTTCGTTGAGTTCGTGTCTTCAAGACCATCAAAAACCACAGCTAAAGTGCCACCCCAATGGTTGATTATGTACGATACATGTTGATCGCAGATAGAGGCGAAGGTGGTGTTGGGGTTTCACTTGACTCTATGAAGCAGGAAGCCGCCATCGATTACCGCGAAAGTGTTCTTCACATTGATCAGTTGATTGCATTTTGGAAAGCATCATACAGTGCAGACTTTTTGGTTTATCTCATTATTCCATCGACGAATATAGCCATAGAGTATGGTGCTAACTCGTACTTTATCAACTCCTCTACAACCCTTCTTTCTTTGTGATCAGAGTTCTCCGAAATAACATTAGAGTCACTACCACCACTACCTCATCATTCCCTTTTATCGTATTGCTCATCGCAGCTAAAGGAACGACTGAGTCCTTCTTGGATTGTTTCACTCCTGAGAAATTCATTTCAACAAAAGTATTCATTGTGCGGGTTCACATGGACGACGCCACCTTACAATCTTCGGAACACATCATGTTTTCCATCTATTCGATTAAGACTGGCACTTATCAACGTTTTCATCCATTTATCACTGAGTTGACTTGCACCTCATTTAACTGCTGCGTCACAAATTAAACACGTTTCACTTGTTTTGAACGTTCTGATCAATGTTCCCTACTTGTAGCCTCAGAGTTCCTTAAATGTCCCAACGCTAATTCATAACATTTCCTATATTTCCCCCTACTTTCTACGTGGATTTTTCATATACAAATAATATTGTTCTAGGAATTGTTTGATTATACATTATTACATTTTGGTTTTCTGTTCCTTCTGTTCTTTATTTACACGTGTTATAAGTACTATATTTATCTAATTAAACAGCATAAAAGTGATTAAGACGTTTACAGACCTTTAAAACGAAACTCGAGTGACGAGCATTTTACTAGCAAAAAGATACGTTAGCATAATTATTAATTTTTGAAGGAAATCTTTCTCTCTACAACTTTTATTCCCACGAGTTTTTTGTAATATGTAAGGGGAAAGAGTTAGAAAACGAAGGTTGACGAGATACCTGAATCGCTACCACTTCTTTTTGCCAAATTTTAATATTCAACGATTCATACCTCAAAAACGGTAACAGTCAGGTACAAATATGGATATAGAATTTTGAAGAGAATTTTATTAGCTTTAATTTTAACAAGTTTAAAATTTTCTGTGAAACGCACCTTTTTTAGATAAACGCTAAAAATTAAAAGAAGGTGACCGGGACCGCGCCAAAATTCGATGGGACTTTACTAGGCGTGGAACCCTATGGTTTAATGCACGATTCGCCGCCATTTTCAACTAATTTGACTGGGCTACTAGGACTCGCGTTCAAGTTGCCCATCCGTTTTTATATTAAACATATCTTAGGTTCGTGAGAACTTTAAGACTGTGATGCAATTTGAAAGCTGAAAAATTACACCACGCTATAATAGATTATGTACTTTTTGATTGAAATATCTTCATTTAGGTAGTTATACCAAATATGGCTTTGTTGTTTTAGATAGAAAACACTATATAATGTGCCATTTTTATATCTTCCATAACATTTTAAATTAACTTTGTATAACACGTTGGGTGCTACACGGCAGTACCTCGTAACTGTATTTCATTTTGTTTCTTTAACGTCGATCTATTCCCGCACCAATCACCGACGCCAGGGAGCTGTTTCATCTCACTATCCTGGAAATTTTGACCTTTCCGTAAGAAGGGTAGGGATCTTTAACGTGCCCAACATAGCATGGTACACAGGACCGTCGGCTTAATGCCCCCTCCGGAAGACGGAACGTGCAGACACTCAACTTGCTCAAGCACAATGCCACATCCTCGGTCGATGTTAACTTACAGTATGTACAGAAAAATAATTTGGCGTTTTTATTGGGAATTAAACCCGGGACCTCTAGATTCAGAGGCATCCTGTGATAAGGCCTGAACCACAGAGACTGTCTCGTAACTGTAAAAACCTTATCTTACAGGAGAGGTACGAAACTATTACCTTTTATTGAAACTTACTTAAAAGAAAAGAGGGAAACTTCTGAAAAATCTGGCCCACTTGATGAAGTGCGGAAGCCACAATAAAATGAAAAGAGTTGCTAGAGAAAGATACTCATTGTTGCGACAACACGGCGACATCTCCTGTAGACTGTGATAATGGTGGTCTTAATTTGGGGAGAAAATACATAGTTTTGAGAAAAAGAAAAATACTTTTATAACATCACCTACTTTTCACAAATGTTATATTACATTCCAACATTAAGTTGATGGAAGTTGGCGTTGTCTCAACGACATTTATGCAGATATTTGCCCCCAGACGTAGTCGATAATAATCAAATTCCACAACATATTTGTAGCCCTCTGCTTCTATGGAAAATTCAAACTGATAACTATGTTGCTGTATAATTTGATTAGGGTAGCTGCACTCGACACGGTCTAAGTGCATTTACTCACTGTATAGACCATTTGCATTCTGAAAGCGCTGTCATCTATTGGAAGCTAATTTGATTGGTGTTCCTCGGTGTATAAGCTAGTACTTATATATAATTACTAGATCGACTATCTGCTCCTTTATAACATTTATAACCAGAACAATCAGGTTTCAGACCAAAATAATTCTGTTTCGAAAAATATCAGTGTCGATAACAGTAGACGCCCATGTATATTGTCTTTATATTTTTGGCAAACTCTTGATGTCATACCTCACAAAATGAACTAGAAATTACTAAGAAAAAGCTATACTTCAGAATAATCAGAACAAGTCTGCACGCAGTAAGTGTGTTATGGTAGTTAATTTTCATAAAAATGTTTTTAATAGCAAATATGTTTTTTTTTAAGAAAGCGGGAATTAAATTCGCTTACCAGTATAACCTATATAGGCGAAACATAATTTACCATATTTCATCAAAATAACTTTATTGTTTGAAAATGTACAAAAATTTTCCGAAAATAAACTTACAATGTTCCCCAAAAACTGGTTTCCCGGCCAAAGAAAGTTATAAGTTAATTGAAAATTGAGCTGTTCAAATTTGAAGCATTTAATGAAAATTCGCTGCCATAACGCACTTGCTGCGTCCAGACTTTCTTTTCTTACAAACATTAGGCACGTTCGATTAAAAAAAACTTGTATCACCAACGACTTATGGGCCACCCTGTTATTGTAGAAATATTTTTCGAAGATGTAGCTCAAGACACCCGATAATTAATGTATACATTTTTTTCGTATCTTGTATAATAACGGATATATTGAGCTTTATTGATTTTTTTACAAAAATTCGACAAAAATTATGTACCATGGAACGATCAACTCTATAGCTAAGACTACTGCCAAAGCATCAGAGAAAGGGTTTATTTGAAATGAATTTTCTGGAAACATTTTAGTAAAATGAAGGGCAATGACGGTTCAAACTAAGACTTCAGGCTTTGTAAAATATTCTTCTTGAGACATTTTTTTTCCACAGCTCGTATTAGTTCCAGGTTCTTTGCCTAAATGTTGCCAATTTTGACATTTTAGATCGCGACTGAGGTTTCGAGGAAAACCCCAATTTATTTTTCTTTAAATGCTTATAACTTTTTTGCCTTTCAACCTATAGGTTGAAAGGCAAAAAAGCTCTATAGCGCTCTATAGAGCTAAATTTTGGTACGTAATTTACTTATAATGATATAAACCCGCGCACCAAATTTGGTTGCCCTTACTTTGTTATTTCCGGAGATATAAATTTTGTTTGAAAGAAAACACAAAATCTTCCAAAAAACCCAACATATAAAAATTGAAACTGACCTCGAATATGTGTTTTAGGGGGCCTAATTCAAAATTCAAAAGTCGGGATCTCCTCTTTAGTGAGTTTTTTTTACAGAAAATTCACTAAAAGGAGGGAGAAGATCACGCAAGGGATTTAAATCTTAAGATAGATGTCAAACATATTTAGAACGATCTTTGCAAAATTCTGTCAAAATACTCCACAAGTCGCAGGATTTATTTGTGTTGGCATATTGTACAATTTTAAACAATACAGATTTAAAAGAACTTTTTATAGACAAATTAGATTAATAGAGTTGATGTACCATAATGTTTAACGTTTAATATGTGGCCAATTAAGCAATGTTCAATGGAAAATATTTGTATGCTGAAAAAACCCTAAAAACTAATAAAAATTTCAAGCATTTAATATCTCGAAATTGACTCTAAATTATAACTACCTATTTAAATGGAATTTCAACAAATAACATTGATATAACTTACATTTATTTCATTAACAAAGACAGAAGAGTTCCATACAATTCTACTACTGGGCACAGTGAATTTTCGAATACAGTATTTGAAAGCCAAACAAAACCAATTCATTGCTGGTTGGCATATTGTTACCTACCTACTATCTTTTATGTCTGCTATTCCCTCGAACACAATGATATCAGCCCTGGATATTTTCCTGCTGGATTGAAAGTTGGTTGCTCTATTCAGGGGATTTTACAGATTTAAATGAAACTATACGGTTTGTTACCTTTGGAATGAATTTCTCTATATTTTAAGGCACATTAAACAGAACGAAGGAAAAGTTTCGGATTTATCAATTTTGTGTTACAAAGAATTCATTGTGTAAGACAATGCATAAAATTGATAATAATATATGCATTTAAAACCAAAAACTTAAAGCACTACCCAGAGAAATATAAAATGACATAGCAGGTCTTCACGTTTTTACTTTCAGTGAATTTTCTTTAAAAAATTCACTAATGAGGAGATCCCGACTTTTGAATTTTGAATTTTTTTTTGAAATGACCGCTAATTAGGCCCCCTAGAACACATATCCGGGGTCAATTTCAATTTTTATATGTTTATATATATATATATATATATATATATATATATATATATATATATATATATATATATATATATATATATATATATATATATATATGTGTGTGTGTGTGTGTGTGTGTGTATCACACCGATAACTCAAAAAATAATGGGCCGATTTTGATTAAATTTGGTGAATAAATTCCTTTTGCAAATGGCTTGGATAAGATCGTTAGCCAGGAAAATCTGGCAGGTTTTCCCGGAAAATTTTGTGTTTTCTTTCGAAAAATATTTATATCCTCGTAATTAACAAAGTAAGGGCAACCAAATTTAAAGAAAAATAAATTGGAGTTTTCCTCAAAACGTCAAAGTTGCGATTTAAAACGTCAAAATTGGTAATATTTAGGCAATGAACCTGAAACTAATATGAGCTATGGAAATCAAATGTCTCAAGAAGGATGTTTTACGAACCCTGAAGTCTTAGTTTCAACCGTCATTGTCCTTCATTTTACTAAAATGTTTCCAGAAAATTCATTCCAAATAGACCCTTTCTCTGATGCTTGGCAGTAGTTTAAGCTATAGAGTTTATCGTTTAATGGTATATAATTTTTGTCGAATTTTTGTAAAAAATCAATAAAGCTCAATATATCCGTTATTATACAAGATATGAAAAAAATAGTATATATTAATTATAGGGTGTCTTGAGCTACATTAAAAAAAATTCTACAATCACAAGGTGGCCCATAAGTCGTTGATGATACAATTTTTTTCTTTTAGTCAAACACGCCTTATGTAATTGCATTTTTGCATTTTCCATCGAAATATAATGCATGTTTATAAGAAAAGAAATTCTGAATGCAGCAAGTGCGTTATGGTAGCGAATTTTGATCAAATGCTTCATATTTGAATAGCCCAATTTGCTATTAACCTATAAGGTTGACCAAGAAACGAGTTTTTCCGGGAACACTTTAAGTTTACTTTTGGAAATTTTTGTACATTTTCACACAATAAAGTTATTTTTAAACATGGCACATTGTTTTCACTATATAGGTTATACTGGTAACCAAAATTGATGCCTGCTTTCTTAAAAAGAAAACAAACATATTTGCAATAAAAACATTTTAATGAAAATTCACTACCATAACGCACTTGCTGCGTACAGAGTTTTTATTAATTAGAACTAACGACGTAATCAACTCATTAAATTGCACGAGCATTGAACGACTATAATCGTAGGTATATACTTTATATATATATATATATATATATATATATATATATATATATATATATATATATATATATATATATATATATATATAAATTTTAATTAATTATTAATTCATATACCTAGTTAAAGTATAAATAAGATTAAGATCTCTTCACATTTAACACAATTGTTATGAAAGAGATATAAGTACATAAAACATAATTTCTTCGTAGTGGATTTTTTAGAATTTCCGTTGGTTTTTAAATGTTTAAACTTTTTGTATTTATTTGATAAACAGCTTCCATTACTCAGGTCATCAGCAGGATAAATGAAACAACTGTATGGGACGATATATTTAATTTGTTCCCAAACAAAACTAATTTATTTGTTCTGCACGCGAATCATCCCCTTTTCATATGATAATAATATTTTCTTTGTTTTTCAGAAACGCTTGAAAAAAGCGGTAGCGAATCAGAAACATTCTTGTTGACTTGCAGACACTTTACTTCCATCATTGCCATTTTAGAAGTTGAATTTACAGCGGCAATCAACGAGAATTCCACAAATTCCAGTCTAGCAGCACCTACAGCATTTCCACCAATTCATCCACGTCACGCGCTCAACAAAAGGTCAGTTTACAATTACTTCCCTGTTACGTGTTTGATCCAAGTGATAAATAGGGGTTGTTCTATCTTAACTGTGTCAAACAATTATACCAGGTGAATTTTACAACTTATAGTACCCATTCTAAAACCAGAATACGCCCACGCTTAAAAAGTTTTAGACAGAAGCGCAAGCGTATATGTAAACCATACAATTGCGTGTGTTTATGTTTCGGTTACTGGCTTCAGGGATGGAACCCATTAGCCACAGACTTTTGTATGTTTATATACTTATACTTATTTATTTCTATTTAAAATTAATTGTTCATTCACTAAAAACCCAAAAACACTTGCACTGATGACTCATAAGAAACTTTAAGCAAATTTCTAATTAAAACGTGAATTGCGTTGTCGAATTTACCTAGACAGAACTTGATGAGTGTGGTAGTAGTAGCAGTGGTTGGGAGGCCAACGCCAAGCAAGTAGGCCACAATGGGCCCTTTTTGCCAACCCCAGCAACCCAGCAACCATGCTCTACTCCTCCTCGGTACCGTCACCACACCGCCTCGACCTCAAAATAAAAGCCGTGACGGTCTTACACGATTCCTCTTTAGAGTCCTCGAACCAAACAATTCTCGTCGAAGACTCCCAAAAGCCTCGCATTCACACAGGTAGTGGTAAGACGCATTCCTGGCAAATGGGATCCCTCTCTACGCCTATCAATGTGAGGTGAGTGAGGTGTCTTCTAAGGGCGCAGTGGCCTGTCAGCACCCCAAGAATGCGGTGAAGCGTAGGTCGACTCCTACCGAGTAGCCAGACAGCTTTATCTCTGTCCGGCCCCTCCACGAAGTCCTTGGCCTGCCTACAGCCACCAACCGACCCCCAGTGCCTCTCTATGGCCTCCTCAGTCCACCTGCCTAAGGCGACAGAGACCGTCTTCCTACTTATGCCTATCGCAGGCGCCGGGCCACAGAACGGCCGCCGGGAACCAAGCCTTGCGAGATTATTCGCTACCTCATTCCCCGCTACGCCACAGTGTCCCGGAACCCACACCTGTCGCACCTCCTTTGTTCTGGCTAGTCTTTTAAGGGCGTCAGCGCACTTCTGAACCAGTGTTAACCTGATTCTGGCCGCGCAAACTGCTCGGAGCACAGCCTGGCTATCCGAACAAATGTATACACATTTATCGGGGCTCACCCTGTCTATTGGCCACAGACAGAATAGCGTACACATTCGTTTCGAATGCCGTGGTATATGCGCCCAGAGCATAACTCTCGCGTACCCCCAGACCCTCGACATATATATTCCTGCCCCGGAGGATTGTTGATCCTCCAGCCGCGATTCGTCGGTAAAACAGACCAGGCTTGCGGGCTGGAATGCAACGTCATTTGCCCTCCACTGATCCCTACTGGGGATCCTGAGGGTATATGGCCTAGTCAACCTAATATCGTTCTCTGCATTCCGTACCTTGATGGCGGAAATCGGAATTTCCTTTTCCACCTCCTTGGCGACTCTTACATGTCCTATTATTGCTCCCTCTCCGCACCAGTTTCCTCCAGACCAACGCCCCATAGAGGATACTCGGCCTGAGGATCGCAGTGTAAATCCAATGAAGGATTCGAGGGTTAAGTCCCCAGGTCCTCCCTATCACTCGACGCAGTTGCGAGAGGGTCGCTACTCTCTTCCTGATTAGTGTGGTTACTCCATTTTGTTGCTGTTAGCTTGTTTAAACAATCGTTGATTTTTAAAAGGGATACTTTTCAGATTGCAGCATAATTTATATGGTATTTAATTTATCCACAGAACCTTGGCCGGGTTCACCAGGAGCCAACAGTTGAATTTTGTGAAAAGTGTTGAAAAATGTTGACACAACAATTAAACTGTTAGCAACTGTTGGCGCCTGGTGAACTCTGTAATTAATTGTCATTATCATTATTAGCGGGGAGTTGGCATGAAACTGTCAACACATAGAGCCAAAAGGTTCCACAGTAGTAGAATTCAATGAAATGATAGAATAAGGTGGGATGACATCACTTACGTGAATCGGTGGCAAGATGGAATAATAGGCGTCACAAACTGAAATAGATTCTAGAAGGGTTCTAGTTCATATTCATTTGGAGAACTTTTTATAATATAGCGCCTTGATTTCGATATAAGCGAATTTTGGTAAAAATTAAAACGTCCCGTGTATTATAGCCTTCTTTTAAAGCTTAGATATATCACATTTCATAAAGAGAAGGGAGGGAAGAGATTTATTTACGATCATCAATAATGAAGTTTCGCGAGTGCTTCTGCTAAATTGTCTGATAATTAAAGCTGCTGATGAATGTTTATCGAAACGAACAATCAATTTATGGAGTTTGAATCAGCAAATAAAAGCCTGTACCAGGGATTGATTACGCCATTCAATTTCCACAACAAACATAAAGCTTTGATAGTGACACGTTTAATAGGCACAATTTATGTTCCGAATTTGAACTCCGTTACAATGATTCAGTTGATTAAACATGTCTTTCTGTTTCAGTTAATTTATAGGCCAAATGATGCAATTTCGCACTGAACTTTGATTGATTATAAATTCAATACAGACGTAGAGGCTTCACAGTAGCTTCGCATCCTCTCTGTAACCGTTTTCGCCTTTGTAACATCGTCAGACACAGTGGCGGCGTAAAGGGGGGGGGGGGGTGCCAAGCACCAACGTGGTGACAACTCAGTCGTGTAGTTTAGTAGTCAGCCACTGGTGTATCCGCACGAGGAGGCGCGGATGGAAGGGGCAAGTGATTTCGGTCCCTTCCTCCACCAAATTGAAAACGATGAAGAAGAGTTACATGACACAACTCGTTTCGATGTTGCTACTTGGCCAACACCAATGCCTGATGATTTGATAAATAAAAGTGTTAAAACGGGAAGTGAACCACATCAAAATAGATATGGTCCATTTCTAGATAATGTCTCGAGATAAAATAAAAAGAAAGAGCCGACATTTCAATTCAGAATGGTTTTATAAAGCGTAACCAAATGGAGAAAAAATACTGAGAAAATGGATGGTATACTCACCAACAGAAAACGGTTTATACTGTTTTTGCTGCAAACTGTTTAGGCATCATGAAACAAAACATCACAGTTTTTCCAACGGGTTTAATTCAAGGTGTAAACTAAATCCTAAAGTGTCTGAACATGAGAATTCTGAGACCAATCTGTCCTGTTTTGATAAATGAAAAATCTTGGAAAATGGGTTGAGGCTGCAAAAAACTATCGACCATAAACATCAAATGGTTTTAGACGAAGAAAAAAAGAAGTGGCGTGATATTTTGAGTCGCCTTTTAGATCTCATTCTTTTCCTGGTGCTCCAAACCAGCTTCTGCCTTTATGTAAGGAGTGCGGAACGTGGAGACATTCAACTTGCTCAAATACAATGCCAGAACCTCGGTTGATGTTAATTTTACAGTTTGTACTGAAAAAGTGAAAGGAGTACCCTGGGATCGAACCCAGTACCCTTGGGTTCAAAGACACACGTTTATATATATATATATATATATATATATATATATATATATATATATATATATATATATATATATATATATATAATCACATCCACACAGCATCAAGGATTTGCTGAAATGTTTCTATTAACAGGGTATGGTTCGCTAAGCACTTGTACTGTTGGTAATTCCTTTGGGAATATCCTTCTGTACTCTCTGAATAATAACATAAAGAGAACCCCCGAAATATATGTATACGATCTACCCTACGCCACATATATTTGTCTCTCCAATCCCCGGTCTACTCCCGCATACAAATACACATACCCCAATATGACACACCCCTGGACACGTGCATTGGCAGATATATCGATCACGTGACAGATAACAATGGTGAATTTGATAATTGAATCAAGATATCATTAAAACTGTCCATTTGTTGCATGACTTTCAAATTATTCAAACGGAGTATTTTACATAGAATATTAAATAGATCCTGCTCGACCAGCTGCCCAGATAAATATATAGGCTTCCCATCGCAGGATAATAAGAAGTACACCCGTGCTCTATTATTAAATGGACATGTCAACAATATGATGGACAAGATAATGAAATGATGAGGTTAAATTACTAGATAAAATAAACATTGAAGGCTAAAAGTAACATTCATAAAGGAGGAGTAATTGTCATTAATGGCATAATCCCAGCTTCTGGTATCTAAATCACATTTAGATACGATTGAGTACAGAGTGTTCCACATAAGACTCCAGCGCTCATCTTCTTCCTCTTTAAGTGACTTTTAGTTCAATGCCTAATGCTTTTCATCCAAGAACGTCTTCCTCGTTCCGGTTTTCCTTTTATTTTGCCTTTGATAAGTACACTTGGAGAACCCAAATCACCACAACACATTTTTTAAGACCTTACGATCGTTTCACTAACCACGTTAGCATCATCAGAGGATGAAAAATTCGGAGTACAAGGAGTACAAAATTCGAGCATTTTTTATGCTCTGATGATGCTAACGGGGTTAGTGAAACGATTGTAAGGTCTTGAAAAAATATGTGTTGTGGTGATTTGGGTTCTCCAAGTGTACTTATCAGTGCTCATCACTAGTTCCAGTTGTCACACAGTTGCCTTTGATTATTTATTTTTAATTTGAAGTAGCTGGCATTGATCCGGTTCATCATCAGCACGCTACTGCTAGTAGAGTGCTGATGATGAACCGGGTCGGTTCGAAACTGCAGTCCACGTAAACCAATAAAGAATCACAAAGAGTACAGCAAGCAAATAGAGTATATATATATATATATATATATATATATATATATATATATATATATATATATATATATATATATATATATATATATATATATATATATATGTATATATGTACAAATTGAAATTGAACCTGGATGTGGGTTCTAGGGATCTTAGTTCGCGCTCATTTTCAATTTTTTTTTCTAAAATATAAATGTCGAGATCTCCCCATTAGTGAATTTTTTCTACGAAAATTCACTAAGAGCTCTGGATATAAGATATTTAGAATTATTCATCCTCTGATGACGCTAACTTGGTTAGTGCAACGATTGTCAGTTTTTTTAAATGTGTTGTGGTGATTTAGGTTCTCCAAGTGTGCCTGTAGAAATAAAAGTATTATAAAAACGGCAAACGCGTGAAAATGCAACCAGCACAGGGCAGTAAGTGTAAAGAGTCATGTCGCAAAAATTCAGCGAATAAGCAATAACATTAAGAGTTGCCTCGATGACGATCAGTTCGGTCTTAGACCCGACGAGGAACTAGAGAAGCACTGCTGACATTTAAAACAATGGGAGAGAGGCGGCTTGAGGAAAATAAAGATAGGTTTGTTGCTTTTGTATGTGTGTGTTTTTTTTTTGCTTAACGTCGGTCTATATGTTTCAGTTTAATATTTTAACCAAATCGCATCAATTAGAGCCACAAGTAACTTCTATGTAAGATGCACTGTATAATTTTAATGACTATAAATAAATAAATAAATTTCCGCGACTATAGCCAATCACCGAGGCCAGGGAGCAGTTTCACCTTACTATCCTGGAAATTTTTCCGAACCCCTGTCTTTCTGTAAGGATGGTAGGGATCTTTAACGAGCCCAACATCGCATGTACACGAGACCGGCTGCTTAACGCGCCAACAACCCCCCCCCCCCCCCCCCCGAGGGCGCCACGTGCAGACATTCAACTTGCGCAAATACAATGCCACAACCTCGGTTGATGTTAATGTTACAGTATGTACTGAAAAAGTGAAAGGAGAATCCTGGGATAGAACTCAGTACCCTTCGGTTCAGAGGCGCACGTTCTTACCACTGAACCACCGAGGCTCTGAAAAATGTTTAAAAATAAACATAATACCAAAGCATGCTCAATGTATGTTGTGTTGAGAATAATTAAACTAAAAATCAATGTGTCAAAAACAAAATTAATGAAGATAAATAATTATAGTAAGCTGCCAAAAACTTGAACAAGTAAAAATGTTCACGTACCTTGGGAGTTTTATTACGGGTGATGGTAAGTGTAGCAAATAACTGAGAATGCGGATCGCGATTGTAAAACATTTTAACTTTAACTTGGACCTGAGGAAGAAGTTGATCAAGTCATACGTAGGGAGTGTTATAATGTGTGGGGCGGAAAGCTGGATTTTAAATAAGCACAAGAAGAGAATAGAGAATATAAGTTTTTGAATGGATATGGAGAATAGATATGGAGAAAAATCTGGATAAAGCAAGTGCGTTGATAACTAATTTTTATGAAAGTCTTTTAAATCCCAAAAATATTTTATCAAATAAACAGCGATAGGCGTTGAAACAGAAGCTAAAGATCTTAATTACACCTCTTGCAATATTTTTTATCCATAATCCATATTCGTTCCAGGATCTTAATTTAAAAATCACCAATGTGGACGTTTCAAATCGTCGTTTAAAAAAAAACTTAAAAGTTTAAATGTAATTTTTTTGGTAAATAGTTGTCGAATTTTTGCACAAAGTGGCTTTATCTTTGTCTCTATTATTGAATAGATTTTGTTTACTAGATGTGATATTCTGATCTTGTGCCCCCCTTTGACCACCAGTGCGACCGAAATTGTTTTCTTTATCTGAAAGATTTTAATCATACATGTACATTTAAATAAGTCGATTTCTTACACACAAAAAATTGAATAAAAGTTCAACACGGAACGAGAAAAAAATTGTTAGTTACAAATTGAATAATGGACAATGGATATGATAAAACTTGTAAAAGTATTGCATGGAAGTTCGAAACGCACTTAACAAATTAGAGCTGCCAAGAAAATGCAGTATAGGTAATTCATTCTGAAGATCAAAGTGGTCGTTATCGGATAGCGCAGCTTAGTTTTAAATTGCAGGAGTGTCTTTATAATGAACAGATGACGATGCTAAGACCCCTATGCATTGTAATATATTTCAAGATGATTCTTATCCTCTTCGAACCATTACCTCTATTCGAAATAGAATCTTGAATCAGCTAATACCAATACATTTATCTGGAAGTCCATAATCTACTTAATTTGTAATGCCTTGTGGGTTATATTTCTTAAAAATAGATATACAGGGAAGGCGTTCTAAAATATTAACAGATTTTCAAAAAACTGTTTTAAAGTAGTGCGATCTAGAACTTCTAAGTAGATTTAATCTTTAGCGAATTTTCTAGAAAATATTCGCTGCGGTCACTTTGTAGATTCTTTCTGACTCTCTTACCCGCCATTTTGATACTATATCACGACGGATTATCGTTCTGGATGCGCCAGTGTCTACAACCATTTGAGCCTTCTTGTCGCCGATGTATCCGTATACGATGAGCGTGTTGCCAGAATCGTTGACCAGTGAAATAGTTGTCAACTTCGGGGCATTGTGGTGGGCAGCCAGCTCTCGCCCCCTAAAGCTAGCTGCATTTAGTTTTCCTGTGCGTTGGTTGAAGATGATCTTGGGGTCCCGGCATTCACTCCTTGAGTGTCCAACCTTACCACAGTTCCGACAGCGTATGGCACTTGCACGATGAGCTTGCTTTGGCTCCTTATGAATCGTGGGCTTCATCTGTTCTTCTAGTTTCTCCAATCGCTGCGCAAACTTGGACAAGTCTGGTTTATTTTCCTCTTCTGGGACTTGGAGAACCCTCACATTGCGTTTGGAAGCTTGTTTGGCAGCTTCAAATTCTAGCGAATGTGCCAAAGCATCGTTCAAGTTTTTGTCTCGCCATCCTCAGTGCCTGTTGAGTGTCGGTATCCCTGATGCCGTCAATGAATGTTTGCAGCGACAGCTGGTTTAAAAGCTGTGAGGTAAGCCGATCGTGTTAATCTGGCAATGTCGGCTTCGAATTTCTGCAGACTTTCGCCTGATTTCTAACAGCGACTTTTCAGCTGAGTTTGATACAGCTGTTGTAGATGCTGGTCTCCAAATCTCATTTCTAGGTAATACCGAATGCTGTAGAAATTGTCCTGTTCTTCCTTGGGAATTCCTTGAAGCACGTCGAGGGCATCTTCTCTGAGAGCTACTATTAACGAGGTCGCTTTCTCTCTCTCTCTCTCTCTCTCTCTCTCTCTCTCGCCCCAACAATTTGCTGTAGTAGCGGCTTCGAACTGGTGTAGATAAATACCCCATGGGACTGAGCGATCAAATGTGGGAACCTTAATTCTTACGTGGCTATCTTCGAGTCTGATGTTTCCCTTGGCTAGGGTATCGCACTTATTTTCTAGTGATTGTATTTTCTGGTGCCCTTCCTCTTGTATATTCGTCAGCTTGTCATGTACATCGTCGTTGATACCACTTACTCGGCTTTTTACTTGCTGGAAGGTGTCATATTTTACCTGCTTCATACGTTCGTCGACACATAAAGTAATATTCCCAATTCTGCTGGCCTGTTCTTGTAGAATTTTCTTTGTTTCTTCATATCTTCTTCTCATTTCTTCCTTTGCTTCTTCGTCCCTTTTCTCTCAGTTCCTCTCTTATCTCTCCGTCTCTTTTTCTCATTTCTTCTTTGGCTTCTTCGTCTCTTTTTCTCAGCTCTTCTTTAGCTTCTTGGTCTCTTTTTCTAGCTTCTTCATCTTTTTTCTGGCTTCTTCTTTAGCTTCTTTGTCTCTTCTTTTGGCATCTTCATCTCCTTTTCTCTTTTATTCTTTGGCTTCTTCGTCTCTTCTTCTGGCCTCTTCATCGCTTACTCATTTCTTCTTTGGCTTCATCGTCTCTTCTTCTGACCTCTTCATCTCTTTTTCTCATTTCTTGATCTCTTTTTCTAGTTTCTTCTTTCATTTCTTTAATCAATTCCAATAGCTGGGCCTCCATATATTGGCTGTTGCGTTACGTGTCTTAGGCATAGGCGTACTTAAAGCTGGTACACAGTTTATTCTGTTTCAAGAACACACCCAGTTATGGCTTACTGCTGACACTGGTCTTCCAGAGATTCTAGCAATTTTCACGTTGTTCAACAAATATTCTGGAAAATATTTCCGCTAGCAGCTTGAAAATTCCACTTCTAACACCAGTTGTTACGTTCTACAGGGTTCTGGATTCGTTGACTAACAGAACACAGCTTTTCAAACTACTAATTTATTATAAGCAACTATTTTCCAACACCAGTATCAACTAAAATATTTCTCTCTATTATTAAATGTCCATAGAACTGTATGATCGCTTCTTAAACACCAACACTTACTGTTAACTCGCTTATTACTCTGATCACTATTCTAGACCACACCGACTTAATACTGAACTAACTTACTCTGCGCACCGCTCGTCTATTTATACTGTCCATAGAGATTCTAGACCTTCTACACTATTCTATGCCTGTCACTTCTGGTCCTTTCTAGAAATATAATTCCAGAGTGTTCGCTCTTACCAAAACACTTTATAACCGACATCTGAACACAGAATAACAAAGTTCATAACCGTAATTATCATAGACAAATGTGACTATATATATATATATATATATATATATATATATATATATATATATATATATATATATATATATATATATATATATATATATATATATATATACATATATATATATATATATATATATACATATATATATATATATATATATATATACATATATATATATATATATATATATATATATATATATATATATATATATATATATATATATATATATATATATATATATATAAAAATTAAAACTGACCCCGGATATGTGTTCTAGGGGGCCTAATTAGCGCTCATTTGAAGAATTTTTTTTAAATTCAAAACTCGCGATTAGTAGATATCCTCATTAGTGATTTTTTTAAAGAACGGATATGTGTTCTAGGGGGCCTAATTAGCGCTCATTTGAAGAATTTTTTTTAATTCAAAACTCGCGATTAGTAGATATCCTCATTAGTGATTTTTTTAAAGAACATTTACTAAAATGTAGTAGAAAACTATGAGATCTGGACAAAACGAAAGATTTTCTCTCGTAAACAAATATTTACCCAGAAGTTACCCCTAATAACTAACTGAAAAACAGATCGATACTTTCTCATGGTCTTTGTCTCCGGATTGAGCAACTGTCTCTTAGGATTTTCTGCTTGGATGGCTGTGAATCCCATTTACTTATGCCTCTAATGGTTTGTGTTCATTGCTAAGTATCCACTCTTGAGAGATTCTTCTCCATAAATAACAAGATAAGTTTTGTTATTAATTTTAACATCATTATAAGCAACTATTAATTAACTCTGAAATATTTATACGACCTAACTTTAAGCTAAATAAGAGCGATTTTTATGAAATTTTGCAAGTACCTTCTTTTTATAAATGTTTGGATAAGTTCGCTAACCAGTCAAATCACTTTTGTGCAAAAAAAATACAAAGGTAATACATCTATTGCCTTAATAAAAGCCATAGTACCCACCAAATTTTAAATTTTTTGCTTTAAGTAAAATTGAGTTAGGGCATTAAAAATTTGTTTTTTAGAAGACCAAATGAGGGAACAAGACGAAAAGTTTATTGTATGGTAAGCCCTTCGGAGGGGGTGTTAAACCGTTGGCCCCCTGTACTATTAAAGATCCCTACGTCCCCTCATAGAAAGGAAGGAATTCAGTGAAACTGCTTTATCATATATTTATTATTATTATTTTATTACACTGAACTATATTGCAGTTTACTGTTTTATGCTTACCATTTGAAGACATTTTTCAAGTGTCTCAAAGTCGTGATCTCGTCATAAGCGATTTTTTTCCATGGAAATTTGGTGGAAAAGTGCGAAACTTTCAGAAAAAAACCAGAAGAATGTGCTAAAATAGTTTATAAATTTCTACAAAAAAAATTTCGAAGAAAATTTGCTAAAAAATAGTACAAAAATTGATAAAAAAATGTTTGGTAAAAAATTCGATAAAATATTTTTAACAAAAATTGGCCATATTTGTGAAAAAAAATGAATACATCCAACACTAAAACCTAAAATCATTTATCCCCGTCAACTCTGGCGTTGCTCCCCTGTCACCGTCTCACTCTCTCTCTTACTCTCCCACTCGCCTCTCTTGGCGCGTAGTTCAAATTAATAGTTAACATTAAAAGTGCCATTAACGATTTTCTTCCTTAACAATTGATTTTTATTACACAATCTGATCATATATGGTTAAAAAACAATAAGAAGTCTGGGCGCAGCAAGGGCGTTATGGTAGTGAATTTTCATAGCAATGATCGGGCACACAATATTTTTCGTAAGTTTTTTTTCCTGTAACATAGAAATCTAAATTTTGGTATAAACTTTCATTTTAATGTCATAAACTTGCGTACCAAATTTGATTACCATAGCTTTTTTATTTCTGGAGGTAAAAATTTTTCCCAAATAAAACCCAAAATCTTCTCAGAAAACGTGGTTCGATTTTCCTGGCTAACGAACTTAACCAAGCCACTTACAAAAGGAAGGTACATGCCAAATTTGATCAAAATCGGCCCATTATTTTTTCAGTTATCTGTGTGATATATATATATATATATATATATATATATATATATATATATATATATATATATATATATATATATATATATATATATATATATATATATATATATATATATATATATATAAACATTTAAAAATTGAAACCGATGCCGGATATGGGTTCTAGGGGTCCTAGGTCTTGCTCATTTGAAAATGTTTTTCAAAATTCATAAGTCGGGATCTCCCCTTTAGTAATTTTTTTCTAAGAAAATTCACTAAAAAGTTTTAAAATTTATATATATATATATATATATATATATATATATATATATATATATATATATATATATATATATATATATATATATATATATATATAACGATTGCGTTTCGTTACTACTTTAAATATTCAAAATGAACCCGTAAGAGACTTAATTAATAGCCGACAATCCAATATCTGCAAGGCAATTCATGTTTTGATTTCAAAATTTTTCATTGAAAATTCGCTAAGAAATTTTATATCGTAACACCCGTACTGAATTCCCTATAATATACGTCGAAATCCAAATATTGAAAGATGTATTTTTGTTGGGGAAAATGAATATCTCTATTGTCCTGGAATTCTAGGTAAGTAAGCTGACGTAATTATGATGAAATCTAGAAAAACGGTTAAAAAACGGTGGACCAAGTCCATTATTGTTTTAAGGTGTGTATAGAAGACGGCGTGGTTTCGCCACCGATTAGAGGTCTCGTTTTATCTCATTCGAAGAGAGGAAGCTAGAAAGAGCTCGCGCACAGCCACTCACAGGTCACGGTAAGAATTTTGCGTGCAGCTCTGGCAAGACGAAGAAGTTGAACCTCAACGGACAAAGCGTTAGCTGCAGGGGAGTGTTAGCTAGGCGGTTGACAAGTTAACATCGTTCTAATTAGCGTGGCTCATAATCATCTTAAAATAGGTGATACAATTCCTTTTCGTTGTCGACAGTATCTTACAACAGTTGTCAGTGATTGTTTAACATCATTTGGTGGGTTTTTGAATTTAAATTAACGACATGTTTGACAGAAAAACGCGAACTAAGCAGTAATCCTTTTTTCACCTACCTGGTGAATTCCTCAAGTTAATCAGACAAAATTTCCGATTATTACCGAGCTCTGAATCAGTTGGCATTATAAATTTCACTTGAGCCAATTTACATTTTAATTGCTGTAGAGAGATCTCAGTCAAATTGATTCCGAACATCGACTTAAGACGGTTGTTCAATTAATGTTAAGGGCCAAATTGTCTCACCCATATTGGAGCAACAAGAACCACCTGCCCAATAACCGTTTATGGAAAGTACCACTTATTCTCTCCAACCTCCCCTCTCGTATTGGAATTGGTAAGCCTATGTTAGGCACTGATGGTTGACTCTGCTTGGAGAGCATCTTCAAAGGTTCAACAGGCAAGCCCAGGTGTCAGGACTTGGTGAGTCGCTGAAACTTTATTTTTTGTGTGGAACAATCAAAACCTTTCATGCAGCAGTCTATTATTGGAACCTTCACAATTTGAATTTTCAAAGCAACATGATCAAATTTGAACTTCAATAGTGTCAGTGAGGTGTCTGTAAGGGCAACTGTAAATTGCCTGTTTATTCTTTAGAATTTTGTCAATATTGTGAATTTAAATACATAATACTTGAATTGTATTTAACAGATTTTTGCTTGTAAAACTATTTAACTTGTACATTTCTTAATATTTTTCATTGACAATCATTAAAGTAAAAATTTCACATAGTAATATTTTTCTTAAATGGAGCCTCACTCAAAGGACTGGCCAGTTAATTCATTGAAAAATCAACCAAACTAATTGACGAGCGTCAAGCAATTTAGATAATAATTTGTTCTTGCTTTTGAGCTGTAAAATACAGCATTTGACCCTTAATATACGTCAAATATGTAATGTTAATATTTTTATAAACTAGAACCATTTTATTTTATGATGTGACCGCACTATCAAGCAGATTCAAATTCACTTGAGTTCAATCAATTTTTGCTTAAGGACGGTTACAATATATATATATATATATATATATATATATATATATATATATATATATATATATATATATATATATATATATATATATATGAAAAACTGAAACTGTCTCCTGATATTATGGGTTATAGGGGGCATAGTTAAGAAATTTATGGACCTATCTTGTATAAAGGCACAGCGTACACTCTACGCAGATTTTCCAATGTTTAGACATTCTGGCAATTACAATGTCTTGTCTTTGATTTATTTCGTGCTGTAATATTTCAGCGCACTCGAAATCTTGCTCGCAAATGTCGGTATGAAAATTTAAAATGTGAAGGGTTATATGCATTGGACAGGCCGTAAACAGGCTGAAGAATTCAAATAATATATTCCGTTGGCCCTTTTATTTGTAATGCTCGTTGATTTATTTGTTTTACGTTGCTTGGGAAACATTGAAAATAACGTTTTATTGCGTTTCTTTTGAATAATGTATTCCATTTCAGAGGATCTATCCATAAAAAATACATACAGCCGAAATGTTTTCATATTTTGCATTTTGGAGAGATGGAAATATTTTCTCTGCTGCTTATATTTACTAAGAATGCTCACAAACTTGATGCGTTTTTAAGTAATAACTTTGTATGTTTTCAGAGTAAATAATAAAAATAAGACATTAGTTTGCATTATTATCACACTCTAAAAACTATGTGGCCTTATTGAACTCTTTCTTAGCTCGAACTAGGTCCCACCTGATCCCATATCAGAGATCTGTTTCATAATTATATTTATCTTTATATCACCACAATAACTCAAAAAATAATACACCAATTCTTATGAAGCTTGGTACCATGTTCGCCAGGCAAATGGTTTTCCCGGAAGATTTTGGGTTTTGCTTGGAAAAATCTTTGTATCTTCGGAAATACACAGCTATTGTAACCAAATTTCGTAGGCAAGTTGCTCCTGTATAATGTATGATTTATAACAAAATTTCGATCTATTAAAAGAAAAAAAAGTTACAGACATTTAATTTTTTTTTAATGGTTATGATGGAGATAAAAACTCTGGACGCAGCAAGTGCGTTATGGTAGTGAATTTTCATAAAACTATTTTTTAATAGCAATAATGTGTGTTTTTTTAAGAAAGCAGGCATCAAAATTGGTTACCAGTATAACCTCTATAGTAAAAACAATGTGCCATGTTTCATCAAAATAACTTTATTGCTTGAAAATGTACAAAAATTTCGGAAAGTAAACTTAAAGTGTTCCCGAAAAAACTCGTTACTTGGTCAACCTTATAGGTTAATAGCAAATTGAGCTATTCAAATATTAAGCATTTGATCAAAATTCGCTACCATAACGCACTTACTGCGTCCAGAATTTTTATTCTTACAAACAGGCATTATATTTCGATGGAAAATGCAAAAATGCAATAACATAAGGCGTGTTTGATTAAAAAAAAAAAAAAATTTGTATCACCAACGACTTATGGGCCACGCTGTGATTATAGAACTATTTTTTTAAGATGAAGCTCAAGACACCTTATAATTAATATATACATTTCTTTTTCATATCTTGTATAATAACAGATATATTGAGCTTTATTGATTTTTTTACGAAAATTCTACAAAAATTATATACTATTAAACGATAAACTCTATAGCTAAGGCTACTGCCAAGCGTCAGAGAAAGGGTCTATTTGAAATGAATTTTCTGGAAATATTTTATTAAAATGAAGGACAATGACGGTTGAAACTAAGACTTCAGGGTTTGTAAAACATCCTGCTTGAGACATTTTATTTCCATAGACCGTATTAGATTCAAGTTCTTTTCCTAAATGTTGCCAATTTTGACGTTTAAATCGCAACTTTGACGTTTTGTGAAAACCCCCAATTTATTTTTCTTTAAATGCCTATAACTTTTTTGTCTTTTGACCTACAGAGCTAGATTTTGGTAGGTGACTTGACTATAATGATATAAACCCGCGTATAAAATTTGGTTGCCCTTACTTTGTTAATTTTGGAGATATAAATTTTTTTCGAAAGAAAACACAAAATTTTCCGGGAAACCCTCGTCGGATTTTCCTGGGTAACGAACATATCCAAGCCACTTGCAAAAGGAAGGTATGTGCCAAATTTTATCAAAATCGGTCCATTATTTTTTAAGTTATAGGTTTTGACGTTTAAAATCGCGATTTTGACGTTTTGAGGAGAACCCAAATTTATTTTTCTTTGAATGCCTGTAACTTTTTTGTCATTTAACCTACGGAGCTAAATTTTGGTAAGTAACTTGCCTTTAATGATATAAACCCGCGTATGAAATTTGGTTGCCCTTACTTTGTTAATTTTGGAGATATAAATTTTTTTCGATTTTTTTCGAAAGAAAACACAAAATTTTCCGGGAAAACCTCGGCGGATTTTCCTGGCTAACGAACTTATCCAAGCGACTTGCGAAAGGAAGGTATGTGCCAAATTTTATCAAAATCGGTCCATTATTTTTAAAGTTATAGGTGTGACACATAAGTATATATATATATATATATATATATATATATATATATATATATATATATATATATATATATATATATATATATATATATATATATATATATATATATATATATATATATATATATATATATATAAACATATAAAGTCTGAAACTGACCTCGGATTTGGGTTCCGGGGGTCCTAAATAGCGCTCATTTGAAGAAATTTTTTCAAAATTCGAAAGTCGAGATCTCCTCATTAGTGAATTTTTTTTAAGAAAATTCACTAAAAGTTACAGACATTTAATTTTTTTTTAATGGTTATGATGGAGATAAAAAAGGGCACAAGCTCAAAATACATATTTGATGTGGTTAACAAAATCCATTAAATACTGCAGGCGAAGATTACGTTTTTCGGGGCAAAAACGGCATGAAGTGCCTAAAAAATACTTTGAAAATCTTATAGTTTTATTTAAAAAATATGACGATTTGAAACGTCACAGTTTGTGATTTTTAAATAAAGAAGCCTGTTCTACTCGTTTATTATTTAAATTTCTAATGATATATATGTCCATACTTTCATACGCGTTTAATTGTCGCAGTTGCCTGACACGTTTAGCTTGATATTTTCTTTATGGTGATTATTGTTCCAAATATGTTGAACAAGACATGAATTATTAATGGTGCCATATATCAGCTGCGCTCAGTTTTCTTTGAATCTGGTTTTAATAAATCTTTTAGATTGACCAACATATTTAAGTTTACAATCCTTCCAACCTATTTCATAGGTTCCCCACATTTCTGTGGTTTTGTCTTTATCCTTTGGGTTACCTAACAAAATTTTCAATGTATTTTTTTTTGTAGAGTGTGTTAAATAGACTTTCTTAAAAATGCCATTAAGTCATCTCGTGATTTGCGGTTCAAATAGTAAACAAACAACGGTTTTGTCTGTTTTCTCTTTTCTGAAAGTCGTAGATCCCGCTCACATTTTTTTTGTTTTATATTTATCGACTAATTTTTCCTCTAAGCAGTCAAAGTAACCATTATACTTAGCTACGTTCTGAATGTATTCCAATGCTCTGTTGTATCGTTATTTATTTAAGAAAAACTGTATTAATCTATGGACTAGAAAATCCAAGCTGTTTCTCGTGCGAAACTATAATGCGAGTCAATCGAAATGTAACTCAGAGTAATTTTTTGTTTGTGGATGACAAATTCTAAAGTGTCTATATTTTATAAGTAATACATTAAGAAAAGGCAATTTTATTAATATATACATAATAATGACACCATAGTAGACAAACTCCGCATTCAGAAAGGCTATTTCACTTAAAATAAATAAGAGGCTAGATTTTCCGAGATAACTGTAAGTCTGACAACAGCGCTATAATGAAAATCAAGTTTGTCGTATTTTGAAACCCTCAGTACACAAACTTTAATGAATGTGTTCAAAAGGGAAACATTGTATACCTGAATATGGAGAATAGAATTCGCTAAGTAAAGAGTAAACAAGAGTATTGATTTCCTATAATCTAAGATTAATACTGACTTTACACAGACTGTAGCTGCCACATATTTCTTCTTAAATACATTTTAATTCTTCTTGAAAGAAAACCGCGCAAAAGAACCTAAGCGGAAAAACTCGAGAAACTTAACCAAGTCATTTATTACCTTAAACTCTCTTGACACGGTATTCTTTAAACCAAGTTTGCAGCTCCTAATACAATGATATTCCTAATGTCCTTAATTGCCTATAAATTTACAATTTAATTTAATCTAATGAACAAAATTTGTAACAAACGATTTTCACCTAGTATAAAACCAGAATATAAATGGTTCTGTATATAAAGAGATCTCGGAAATGTTTGCAGTAATGGGAGAGTCTTTCTTTTTCTGCAGTTGAAAATTCGCATAAAGAAACATTTTCACCATGAAAGATTATACAGGTGTCAATTTTAAAACTTCTCACCCTTAATATGTTTGCGTTGGTAGGTAATATTGAAATTCCGCGAGACAGGTCGATTTAAATATCGAGGGAGCAAATTTTTTGGAGTACTCACCTCATCCCTAGGTCAACCCCCTGCATGCGTAGGCTTAAGCCCTAACATTTCAATAGGGGAGGAAGAATGTTGTCCCTTTGGCACCAGTCACTATCTATATTCAGTGTCGCCTGAAAAGTGTTTGAGCATTTTTCCTCTCAAGGTTTTAGAATGATCAGCAAATCGTCCACGAAGAGGGACCAGAGCAGGAGAGATAATACACCTCCCTACTGACACCTCTTAGTCGTCTTAAGCTGACCATATCTCCCTGCAACAAGGTGGTTACGGTGCTATTGTATTGTGTAGCATGCTCGGATCCAGCCACATCTAGTAAGTTCAACCCCTCTAACCTCAGTTGCTTCACAGAGGAACTTTGGTAGCGCGTTCCTTTTATGTCGAGAAATCCTGGGCCGCTATATTTCTGTTATCCAAGTATTAGGTGATTTTCTTGACAAAGTTGTTGGCTCAGTAGATTTGCCAGTTTAGTAGACATACTGGTATATATTAAAAGTATTTGTGTTCGTAATATTTTCCTGATGTGTCGGTCCAGTATTATCTCCAATCCCTCGAGAAGGATTGATATTAGGCTAAGGGTCATTACGCCCCAGCTCGGGGACATAGACTCCCATACTCACCATCCAACTACATGGAATATAGTTCCAAGCCAGACTGGCTCCATACAGTAATGGGGAATGGCAGATACGAGTCGGGACAGGAACAAGTTTTGGTGCGCATTTTTTGACAACAATTGCTGGAGTCTCGAGTCTTCAGACCTATTTAAAGCAGAACTGCGGATTCACTACATCGTCCACCGGAGATTTGAATGGCTTGTATTATTTAACAGCACTTTCAACTGCCGAAGCTGTAATTATTTTTCTGAGAACTCGTCAGTCTTTGCTATGAGGACGTCTATATCGTCCTCCGACTGGCGATGTCGCCTCTTCATTGAAATACGAACAATTTGAGAAGCGAGTATGTGCTAAGGCTCTTAAGTTTTTCCGTATCTATGTGAAAATGACGTCGAGTCGCTGTATCAACCTCAGCTCCTGAATACGATCCTGGTTATTTAAGGTCCAACTTTCCTCCATATGCATTATAGCACTCCACACGAATGACTTGATGAACCTTTTCCTCAGATCCAAGTTAATAATTTATATTAATGTGTAAAGTATTTTGTCTATGCGGGCTTTATCATGGCGATCCTTTTTCTTAGTTATTTGTTATATTTACCGTTTGTAATAATACTCCCGCTAAAAACAGTGGAAAAATTGCTCGATTGGCACATGAGGGGCGGTGTACTGGAAGCATATTCCCTACACTGCGGACAATATGCAAACATAGCAGGATACTCAACAGAGACAGCACTGCACCAACTGGTGCTTAAACTGGAGAATAGGCTGGAGAACAGGTAGGTGGCGCTGAGGGCCTTACTAGACATAGAGGGGGCCTCCAACAACAGCTCATTCGGATCGGTTGTGGCAGCTATCAGGGAGCGTGGAATAGAGGAGACCTGCTGCAGGTGGATGGGTTCCATGCTCAGGGACAGGGCGGTGTTCACATTACTCGCGGGAGGGACTCTGCTGGCGGGGGTCGCGGCGGGGTGTCCGCAGGGGAGCGTTCTGTCTACCTTGCTATGTACCAGGTACAGGGCTATGCGGGCGACATTGTCATCATAGTCCGAGGAAAGGTTACACAGTCGAGTGTGGGAGCGCATACAGACAGCACTGAAAGTGGTGGAAGGGTTGGACGGTTGGTCAAGGGCTCGGGGTGAGCTCCGAGAAAGCAACCGTCATACCGTTTACAAGGGGGAGGAAGTGAGAGCCACAGAACTCTCACTCTATACGGTAGGAACATTCAAATTGCCAGGGAGGTAAAATATATTGGGGTCGTATTGGACTCTAAGCTAACCTGGAATGGTCATGTTGAAAAAATAGTGCGTAAGGCAGTCATGACCTTAGCCGTCACTAGGCGGCTATATGGAAAAACGTGGGGACTAAGACCTATTATGGGCCACTGGGTGTACACAAGGGTGGTCAGACCATCGTTAACATACGCGGCACTGGTCTGGTGGCCTAAGGTGACACAATCCAGTGCCAAACAAAAACTAGGCAATATCCAAAGGATGACAGCCGCCATGGGGGTGTTGCTGGATCTGCCCCCCCCCCCCCCCCTACACTTAGTTATTATGGGGGAGGCCAGGCCAGGACTATACAGACTAGCCTGCAATGGTAGACTGAAGATCAACCCAGGCTGCGGGGGCCACTGCAAAATTCAGGAGATCGTGAAGGAGCCCATGCTTGAAATAATGTGAGACTTCGCGAGCCCGCGAATCTACAGGGAAAACAACTTTACAGTGGAGATCCCCAACCGGGAGGCATGGCGGGAGGAGACGCCGCGCACACCACGGGACGCGCTCGTCTGGTTCACGAACGGATCCGTCGGGGAGCGTGGGACGGGGGCAGGTGTTTATTTGGAAGGACCGAGAGTAAGTCATAGTATTTCCCTCGGAGTTCATGCAACTGTCTTTCCGGCCGAAATGTACGCCATCCTGCACCGTGGGCGGAGAGCAAGAGAAGGGGCTACACCAACAAACAAATCCTCATAGCCACAGACAGACAGCAGCCCTTAAGGCCCTAAGTGGCCCACGGGTAAATTCCTGGCTGGTGAGTGAGTGCCGAGACGAGACGAGCGACCTGGCTGTGCAGATGGAGGTTTTCAGTTTAAATCTTCTTAATATAGCCGACAATTTACAAAATTGTTAATTGGTTGTACACAGTCTCTATTATATAACATTTGTGTTATTTGGAGCTGTCGTGACAACATACTACCTGGTTCCGCACCGAGATGGCGACCCTGTCGTACATCTCACCATGTTCCAGGAGGCTGGCTACCATAGCCGTATTACTGTATAGGTGTGTTCTCGCTGTAATTAGTATACCGTACTGACGAGCTCTAATTAGAGCGAAACCGGTCTGAGGTTCTAATTGTCTTGAGAATACATCTAGCCTAACGTGAAACTTGTTAAGTTAAAATAAACTAATGATTACTAGGAGTAGAATTAATGATGTAAAACAAATTTATATAAATTATTCTCTGTCGGGGAGTTATCTTAACTACATACATGCGTACGTTCTCCCTAAATTCGTCGTCTATTCTATCCACATTACTTTTGATAAATTATGTTCAGCTCCCACCCGCTCTACAAAACTTTAGAGGAAAATATCTGCAATTCAACCCAACCGCCTTGCGTGTTTTACAACCATGCATTACAAATTACACGTCTAGAAGAGTTACCGATACTGTGTTTATTAAAATTTAACAACGCTAAAAGGGAACTCTGAAGCCTGTAAGATTACGGGCAATTTGTAGACACATGTGGTGGAAAAAATAAAGTTTCACACACTAACTAATTTTAAAATAACAACGTTTAGATAAAATCTAATCTATAATCAGTAGAATAGAAGGGGCTAACCTGTAACATGGGGTTTAGGTCAGTTAGTATTAGTGGCGTATCTTAGGTAATCTAAATTATTTGCATTAATTTTTTAATTAGGCAGATGTTATACCTGAATGTGGGACTTTAGAAACCGTAAAACATACTGTAAACGATATTAGATAAGTCTGAACACAGCAAGTGCGTTATGATAACGAATTTTCCTAGTGTTAACAGTAAACAAATAAATTCATCTGATTGACGAACTTCGCGACAACACGCTAAAAAATAGTGTTGTAAATTGAATCATAACTTCCACATAGCTGTGATAATTTATTCTCGCCAGAAAGACATTCTCATGGAATGAATTTAGAGCCCATGATTTGACCACAAATTTTATTGAAAAAAATGTAAATTTTCACCAAATCACCACTTATTTATCCCCCACCCCGGAAGCGATCTTACCCAAAAACAATTAGAAGCGTTTCTTTGTCGGGTGCTACCTGGATACCAAATTCGAAGATGATATCTCAATTCGTTCGATAGTTATTGCGCTATTAACAGACAGACGTGCATGCCGACGTACCGGTACCGACCGGTCTTCCTTTTGCAAGTGGCTTGGATAAGTTCGTTAGTCAGGAAAATCGGCCCAGGTTTTCCCGGTAAATTTTGTATTTTCTTTCAAAAAAAATTCGTATCTCCGGAAATAGCAAAGTAAGGCCAACCAAATTTGGTATGCGGGTTTATATCATTATACGTAAATTAACTACCAAAATCTAGCTTTCTAAGTTAAAACATAAAAAAGTTATAGACATTTAAAGAAAAACTAATTGGGGTTTTCCTCAAAACGTCAAAGTCGCGATTTAAAACGTCAAAATTGGCAACATTTAGGCAAAGAACCTGTAACTAATAGGAGCTATAGAAAGAAAATGTCTCAAGAAGAATGTTTTACAAAGCCTGAAGTCTTAGATTCAACCGTCATTGTCGTCCATTTTACTAAAATGTTTCCAGAAAATTATTTTTTAATAGACCCTTTCTCTGATGCTTTGGCAGTAGCCTTAGCTATAGAGTTTATCGTTTAATGATATATAATTTTTGTCGAATTTTCGTAAAAAATCAATAACGTTCAATATATTCGTTACAAGATGCAAAAAAAAATTGTATACATTAATTATAGGGTGTCTTGAGCTGCATCTTAAAGAAAAATTCTACAATCACAGGCTGGCCCATAAGTCGGTGGTGATACAAATTCACTTTTTTTTAAATCGAACTCGCCTTATTGGATTTTTTCATTTTCCATCGAAATATAATGCATGTTTGTAAGAAAAAAATTCGGGACGCAGCAATTGCGCTATGGTAGCGAATTTTCATTAAATGCTTCAAATTTAAATAGCCCAATTTGCTATTAACCTATAAGGTTGACCAAACCCAGTTTTTCATCATCATCAAATTTAGTTACCAGTATAACCTATATAGTAGAAACAATGTACAATTTTTCATCAAAATAACTTTATTGTTTGAACATGTACAAAAATTTCCGAAAGTAAAGTGTTCCTAAAAAACTGGTTTCTTGGTCAACCTTATAGGTTAATAGCAAATTGAGCTATTCAGATTTGAAGCATTTAATGGAAATTCGCTACCATAACGCACTTGCTGCGTTCCGAATTTCTTTTCTTACAAAGATGTATTATATTTCGATGGAAAATGCAAAAATGCAATAACATAAGGCGTGTTCGATTAAAAGAAAAAGAAAATTTGAATCACCAGCGACTTATGGGCCACCCTCTAATGGTAGAAATATTTTTTAAGATGTAGCTCAAGACACCCTAAAATTAATTATACATTTTTTTCGTATCTTGCATAATAACGGATATATTGAGCTTTAAAGATTTTTTACGAGAATTCGACAAAAATTATATACCTATCATTAACCGATAAACTCAATAGCCAACACTACTACCAAAGCATCAGAGAAAGGGTCTATTTAAAATGAATTTTCTGGGAATATTTTAGTAAAATCAAGGACAATGACGATTGAAACTAAGACTTCAGGCTTTGTAAGACATTCTTCTTGAGACATTTTCCTTTCATAGTTCATATTAGTTTCAGGTTTATTGCCTAAATATTACCAATTTTGACGTTTTAAATCGCGACTTTGACGTTTTGAGGAAAACCCAAATTTATTTTTCTTTAAATGCCTGTAACTTTTTTGTCCTTTTACCTACAGAGCTAAATTTTGGTAGGTAACTTACCTATAATGATGTAAACTCGCGTACCAAATTTGGTTGCCCTTACTTTGTTAATTCCTTAGATATAATTATTTTTCGAAAGAAAATACAAAATTTTCCGGGAAAACCTAGGCGGATTTTCCTGGCTAACGAACTTGTCCAAGCCACTTGCGAAAGGAAGGCACTCACCAAGTTTTATCAAACTCGGTCCACAATTTTTTTAGTTATAGGTGTGACATATATATATATATATATATATATATATATATATATATATATATATATATATATATATATATATATATATATATATATAAGGAAAAAGGGTTAAGGGCAAAGCCGCAAGGAGACAACCGTATACACGTGTTTCAGGCTTATTAGCCATCATCAGTACGGTATAGCCAGGTGAAGATGGGAACACTCTGGATGAAGATGCAAAAATATACTGAGTCACAACAGGCAACCAGTGCACATTTGACTCCGTATGTTTTTGCATCTTCATCCAGAGTGTTCCCACCTTCACCTGGCTATACCGTACTGATGATGGCTAATAAGCCTGAAACACGTGTATACGGTTGTCTCCTTGCGGCTTTGCCCTTAACCCTTTTTCCTTGTATAGTACAGAAATGCCGTGTTATAAATCCTGTTATAGTTTATTTTTTTTTTTTTTTTTTATTTATTTATTGTTATCCTAATTATACAGCATGTCTCACAAAAAAGCTTAGCTTGTGCTTGCAAATGACATAATTTTTAACTTATTCCAATAAAATCAAACTGTCAAACGGTTTTATTCTGTCTCTTTCCAAATTTCCTCTGAACTTCTCTCCCCTTCAATCCCAAATCTCACCAATATATCCACTTTAGCATTTTATATTTAAATTTACTTTGGTATAAAAATAATTACTTTTCTACAACCATATTTCTCCAAAAAAATTAATTCTTCTAGGACAACAATTTGACATTACATTTCTGACATTTTTACATTAAAAATATATATATATATATATATATATATATATATATATATATATATATATATATATATATATATATATATATATATAAGCATATAAAGTCTGAAACCGACCTCGGATTTGGGTTCATTTGAAGAAATTTTTTCAAAATTCAAAAGTCGGGATCACCTCATTAGTGAATTTTTTAAAGAAAGTGTACTAAAAAGTAAGCTTCGTCTTAGGTGTTTTCTGATTTAAAGCTAAAGCAAATAATTTGCTGTAAGTTGTATAAGAGAAGTAGGTAATCATTGTAACGCGCTAATTTTCAATTAGTAACGTTTCTGCGTATACATACAAATAAGCATTGCAAATGAACAAAGTAAATTACAGGATAATATTGGTGAAAGTAGGAAACTAATTACATGTTGAGAAGGGAAATGCGCATAAGGACTAATGATAACGTATTCAGCTCATATTCCCTGCTTTTGCTAATATTACGCCCCACGTATTTCGTTGCTACAGGAGCTGATTGTAACATAAATGTTGGAATTGTGAGTTTCTAAATTGTTGGAAGGTACATTACATTACATATATATCCAACAAACCAAGGAAGCTGTAGAATCTGGCGACAAAAAAGCCTATTATATTATGTGATGCAGCAAAGGTAGATATTATACAAATTTGGAGCCTCGTCCACCCTTAATTCCGTCGTTTTCTGACATAAATGTAAGCAAATTTTTGTCGTTAAAATTTGCAAACAGGTTTGGGCACTTACTGGTTCCTTCCAATCATAATACAGTAAATATAAAAGATAATCCAAATTGGGAGGTAGATATTACAGTAAATTGCGTAAATAGAGTTGTGAATATAAGATATTTAGAATCATTCATCCTCTGATGACACTAACTTGGTTAGTGAAACGATCATCCATACAAAATTCACCTTGTTCAGGAAGTTTACGAAGTCTATTTCGACAGCCGGTTAAAATTTTGTAAAACAATGATGGATATTTGCAACCCTGATAATAATTTTGCAAGAAATGTGGTGTTTTCATATGAGGCTACGTTTTGTTTGAACGGTACAGTTAATCGACATAACTGCCGATACTGGCCTCAAACTAATCCTCAATGGGCGCAGGAGACTCATACGCAACATCCCCAGAAATTGAAAATTTGGGCTGGTATTTACAATAACAGAATCGTGAGGCATTGCTTCTTACAAGAAACTTTAAACGGGGGCATGCATTTACAGTTTTTAGAGATACAAGTGATAAGTACAATTTGGAGAACCCAATTCATCACAATTAAATGTATTGTGATGAATTGGGTTCTCCAAATTGTACTCATCAGGGCGCATCACAGGTTCAAATCTTCACTCGTTAGACACAAGTGATTCCAGCACTGGAGGTAGGTGGACAATGGCCAAATAGTATTTGGCTTCAGCAGAACGGTGCGCCACTCTATTACCCTCACGTTGTTCGAGATCGTTTAGACAGGGCATTTCATCACAGATAGATCGGAAGAAGAGGTGCAATTGAATAGCCTGCGCAATCCCCCGACCTTAATCCTATGGACTTTTTTCTATGGGTTTATTTGATGTCCAAAGTATGTTAACAGGCCAAACAATTAACCAGAACTAGCTGAAAGAATAACCCAAGAGATTCAGATAATTCCACCAGAGGTAATAACCAATGTTATAAAATAATTTACACACTGACTTGGCTACTGTCAAGAGGTAAATGGTGCTCAGTTTGAACACTTAGTACAATTAGTCCAGTTTCGGATTACTCCTGTTTTATATGCAGTGTTCTGTATTTAATTAAATTTTGGTTAATAATGTGATTGTTAGGTTTTTTGATAGGCTACTACATCTCATCAGCTGCTTCCTCAAAAAATAGATACGTTTTTGTTAATATCTCGGTTGGCATTGAAATAAAAAATATCGAACCCAATATTTTTGCACTCGTAATAAAATGACCTATTAGCATAGCGGCATATCTGCTGTTAAACCGAAGGTTCAAAATAGTTGAAAAAATTGAAATTAAATACGCAATTTACTGTAGTATCCACCTCCCAAATTTCATTTCAATATCTTTAGAAATTCCAGATATATATATATATATATATATATATATATATATATATATATATATATATATATATATATATATATATATATATATATATATATATATATATATATATATATATATATATATATATATATATATATATATATATATATATATATATATATATATATATATTACTTGGTTCCACTCGTTTGCTCATCACATATAACATATAAAAATTGAAAGTGGCTCCAAAATTCAAAAGTCGTGATCTCCTCATTAGTGATTTTTTTCTACGAAAATTCACTAAAAAACCTAATCAACTAACTTTATTGATCAATGGCTAAATGAGAAGCAATGTAACGAGGTAAAATTATAAAAAATAATCAATATCAAAACATAGCCAACAAGGATCACAAAATCAATAATATACAAAATATAATGCAAAACTAATGACACGAATTTGAACCTTATTTACAAAGATAATAAGAACATTCTGATTACAATACTATGAACTAACACCTGTACGTTCTCAACGGAAACACCGAATTAGATTGCTATTTAGCAGCGTTGCCAATTCTAACAGATTTCCTAGTAGATAGTTCACAAAGACTGTTTAAATATTAAGAAAAATAAGTAGATTGATTATTTTTGCCATTACTTGGTGAAACCCATCCATACTAAATAGGACTTAAAGTTCTTGGGTTTCACAAAGGCATGTTTTCTTCTCTGTAATAGGCTACGCTCGACGACGCCGTAAAAGGCGAAACCGGTTGCAGAGGAGAAAACACATGTCTATGAAGCCAGAGAAAAATATTTACATCTCTTCTGTTTAGCAGTCGCTAAGCACCGACAGATTAAATATGAACACACATACACATTTAGTGAGTAACAACTAACACAGACATTTACAATACTGATTTAAAATTTTTATATTTAAATTGTAAATGAAAAGATGCATTAAATAAATCATTTTCATGTAAGAAATGTAACGATTAATAGGAAAATATTATAACTATTATTCACTAAGTGAAGATTGGAACCTGTGATGAGCACTGATTGGAGAAACCAAATCACCACAATACATCCTTTTAAAGACCTGACGATCGTTTCACACCCGGTTTATGAATTTTTGGTAGACCATACCTTTTGAGGACTTTGTGATTTGCAATCTTTAACCGGACTTGGAAAGACGGTTACAGGTTGCAACCCCCAAAGTCCCCAAAAGGTATGGTCTCCCAAAAATTCATAAACCGAGAAAATCAACGACACCTATTATTTGGGCTATAGATTCTCCGACATATAGTCTAGCGAAGTGGCTATCAAATGAGTTTAAAAGCTTGCCTATTAGGCAAAAAAATAAATCAGTGTCAAATTCACTTGAATTCATTAATAAAATTAAAGATGTTTAATTGGTTAGAAGGCGAGGTTTTGATATCATTTGATGTAGCGTCTTTATTTCCTAGCGTGCCCACGAAACAAGAACTAACGTATTTAGAACAGTTGTTGAAATTGAACAACACAAGTGAAGAGGGTTGCAAAGAGTAATTAGCTTTAACAAATCTTTGTATAAAACAAAAAAATTTTCAATTTAACAATGAGTTTTTTGAAAAAACTGAAGGCACGGCGATGGGCAACCCACTTTCTCCATTCATTGCAGACCTTTTCATGAGTAGATTTGAGACGGACTTAGAAAATAAAAGTGTTTATTTTCCTAGAGTATGATTTTGTTATATGGGCGATATTTTTGCAGTGTTTAACACAAATATATGCAAGGTAGACGATTTGACTAAAAGAATGAACTGTCAATTTGATTCCATAAAATTTATCCACGAATTAGAAGTTAACAATAAACTTCCTTTTCTAGATTTGCTAGTTATTAAAAATAATCACTCTCTTGAATTCGATATCCACAGGAAGGAAACCACCACTCTAAGTTACATTCCAAATGACTCATATCATACGTATGCACAAAAAGCGGTCACATTAAATTTCTTAGTAAATAGATTGATACATGTACCCTTAAGTAAGAGTAGATATAGTATAGAATTAGAGTACAATAAAAACGTGGCTAAATATTACGGATATTCGGATTGCTTAGTGGAAAAATTAAATAATATACACAGAACAATGAAATTGTTAGTGGAATGCACGACATTCAGAAAAGATCAAATAGAAAAAAAATTGTTTGCCTACCTTTTGAACCGCGTATCACAAGGGGTTTTGAGAGCATTTTTAAGGAAGCCGATTTGCAGCTAACTTTTTTGACAAAAAATTGCATAAGAAATATTTGAGGTAAGACGAAAGATAAAGATAAAGCCACTGAAATGCCGGGTACCTATGAGATAGGTTGTATAGAGATTGTAATCTTAAATACGTTGGGCAGACTAAGAGAACCATAGAGACTAGATTTCGTGAACATCTGGCACATTTGAAATACGGTAATGTAGACAATTCATGCGTGGCACAACATATTTAGGATAATAACAACCACATTGATAAGGAAAATCTGAAACTTATCAAAAATATTAGACAGTGAGCTAAGCTTGATTTGTACGAGACCATTTATATTCCTAGGGCAATAAAAAACTTAAATCGAGCTCCACCATTGGTTTACAGCCCCCTATTCACGTTCTGTCTTTAAGCAGTTAAACATTCCGATATCTCTCAGGTTAAGCGATAAACAAAGTTCAAAAACCTCGTCCAGCAATAAAAATACAAGAAAATTTGCCTGCGATTTAGTCTCCCTCTCGGTATCGGTCTTTACCTAAAACTCAATATATAAGCTGATGTTTATTAGTAAGCAGTTTATAATTTTTTTATCCTCTAATGACGCTAACCTTGTTAGTGAAACGATCGTCAGGTCTTTAAAAAGATGTGTTGTGGTCATTGGGGTTCTTCGAGTGTACTGATAACTATTATTATTATGAAGCGAAATGATTAATTACTTAAATGACTAGGTGAAAAAGAAAAAGAACCATTGAAACCAGATTTAAAGAACATCTGGCACAGCTGAGATACGGTATTGTACACAAGTCATGCGTGGCCCACCATATTTGGGATAATAATCACCACATGGGTAAAGAAAACCAGAAGCTTATCAAAAATATTAGACAATGGATAAAATTAGACGCCTACGAGAGTATTTATATCTCTAAGGCCTAAGTAATTGCTTAAATATTAAACAAAAAATGTTCAGCCTTAATACACTTTAATATACGCCTAAGACATTAAATTATATCACAATTAAATATGTCAAAATCCTTGTGTTAAAATATTATTACTTTCTGAAGAGATTTGGTTGTATAAAGCAAAAAAATTTATTCTGAGCTGGAGCTAATCATATATTTTGTCATCAGAAATGTTGGTGGAAGCTGAAACTGCAATAGAAGAAAAAATTCAGAAAATAATAGAAAAATGACAACTAGACCCCAGACGCATCAAACTGTTCTACAAGTCGGTACCTTCACACTAAAGGCGTGTATTTCTTCTTGACCAAGCGGGTTGTCCGATTAAATACAGAGAGCAAAGGTACTAACGTATCAATTTCTGGGGAGGAATCTCGATGATAGCATCGATAAAAGTAGCAGAGAAGAGATCTTCAATCTTTGTCCTGTGATCTAGAAAAGTATGATTGCCCATGATCTCTTTTAAGCCAGTGGCGGATTCAGACACCCACACACCCCACCCCCACCCCCACCCCCAATGTTCCATGCCCAACGAATCTTAGGTTGATAGCAAATTGAGCTATTGATATTTGAAGCATT
Source organism: Tillus elongatus (assembly GCA_964006375.1). NCBI lineage: Eukaryota > Metazoa > Arthropoda > Insecta > Coleoptera > Cleridae > Tillus > Tillus elongatus. The sequence continues at coordinate 189,703,135 of OZ023265.1, read as the reverse complement.
TAATGAAAGCTCACTACCATAACGCAATTGCTGCGTCCCGAGTTTCCTTTCTTACAAACATGCTTTATATTTCGATAGAAAATGCAAAAATGCAAGAATATAAGGTATGCTCGATTAAAATAAGAAAATTGTATCACCAACGACTTATGGGCCAGTCTGTGATTGCGGGAATAATTTTATAAGATGCAGCTCAAAGCACCCTATAATTAACGTATACAATTTTTTATCGTGTTGAGCTTTACCGCAGAAATGCGTCACCCTGTATATATGAAAACAGATAAAATTGAAACTGACTCCAAATATGGGTTCTAGGGGGCCTAGTTGGCGCTCATTAGAAGAAATTTATTCAATATTTAAAAGTGGCCGTCTCCTCCATAGTGAATTTTTTATACGGAAATTCGCTAAAAACCTCCCTCTTACAAGTGGCATGGATAAGTTCGTTAGCCAGAACAATCAAAACGGGTTTTCGGGAAAATGTTGGGATTTCTTTCGGAAAAAAATAAAAATAAAAAAGCTATGATAACCATTTGGTACGTAACTTTACGATATACAAAGTAAACTATATACCAAACTTTATATTTCTATGTTACAAGAAAAAAAGTTATAAAAAAATATTTGGTGCCAGAGCATTTCTATGAAAATTCACTACCATAACGCACTTGTTGCGTCCAGACTTTTTTTGGTATAGTAATAGTATCAGAGTCCATATAAGGTAGTAAACTTCATCTATCAGTAGTCGATTTATATAAAAACTAGTTTGAAATGTTTATGGTTGTTTTGGAGGATTTACATTTAGTTGGGATCTCACCAGTTTAAAGTAATTGTATTTACACCTGCAACGTTGTGCGAATCCTCTTATTCCTCAAGCTCGCACGCTGCATGCGCCTTGTGCCACGGTTACGACGAGCGTCGACGACCCTCCTATGTATCCAAACGAAATTCGTCCTTCTAATTCGGCCTTGCCCGAGATAGATTCCCAAATGCGTGTTCTCCCCTTGACACAGACCTCTGGGTGACCTAGAGTTCGGTACATATGACCTGGCTACTCGCACAGGGACCTTGACAGCCCAGGACAAGTTCATTTGTTCGGCACATTTTTATTTGGATACATGAACCAGTCTCCAATGGCCCTGATTTTTGCTATCTCTCGATTTGCGGATATGAACGAAAAAAATGCGAACCTTATGCATTGAATTGGCTGATATTGCTATAGATATATTTGTTGTACGTACTTTCGCATAATATGACGGATGACGTATGAATGACGATGTTATGCGATATTGTGTTGCTTTACTACATTTTTATGACAACTTTTAAGTAATATGTATATCATTCTTAGGGTTAACAATTAACAGTCATTGCTTGATATTTATCAATTAATACAAGGTTGCCTACTCGCTTGGGCGGTACATATACTGAAATTAGAACGATACAGAGAAGATTAGCGTGGTAAGTGGTAAGTAAAAAAATGTTAAATATACGTTAAGTGTAATTTTTAGAATGACTATGTATCACCGGTATTAAACAGAAATAATTCAGCAAAATATTTTATTCAAAATTTCTGGGGCTAATGGAATTAAATTCCGCAGCTATACTGAACTGAACTGAACTGATACAAGGCTGGGAGGAATGAAGCACCTTGGGAAACCACTGATGTCAAATTGATACATGATACAAGTTACATGATAACAAGTACAATTAATACAAGCTTTTATTTAAATTTACCTATTAGTATGTTTGATTGTTAGTATTATGTTCATCCTTCAGTATCAAAATACCGCGGAGTATAGTGCGAAATATTCAATACGAAGCAGCAATCCAAGATGCCTGTACAATTTTGAACATTTATTATATCAACAAATTTGCAGCTATCTATGTGAGGAAGGTTCGAACTATGAACAATATATATATATATATATATATATATATATATATATATATATATATATATATATATATATATATATATATATATATATGTATATATCGGGCTCGATATAACAGATAAGGTCTTTTTCATTTTCAGTCTTCTTTTATCTAACGACAATCAATATATTTATGATCACCGCGTTTTAGGCGTACATGTTCACCTTTTTTTAAATATATATTTCAACAACACACCACGAGGGCTTACAGCCTAAAGCCTCTGTTCCCCTGGTAGATCTGTTGGGGGCAGCAGGTGGATGAACTATGGAAGAAAGCTCCTTTGAGCAGTGCCCGTGCAGATTTCTATAAAAGAGAGAGCGAGAGGTCACCAACGGCACGTCGGTTGGCAAGGGATGGCAGCCTTTGGGTGAGGGTAGGGTCACCGATGAGCACCATAGCTCTCTTCCGAATGGAGTCAAGGATAGCGAGTGTAGAAGCGGCAGCGGCACCCCAGATGTGGGAGCAGTATTCGAGGTTTGGTCTTATTTGTGAAGTATATAAGGTATAGAGATTAGCTGGTGAAAAGTATTTGCGAGCCCGGAAGAGGAAACCTAATTTCTTAACAGCCGCTTCTGCAATTGATGTGATATGTTGGTGCCAATTGAGATTTCGATCCACAGAAATGCCAACAAGTGAAAACGACTCATTACTTTGAATAACTTGGTTGTTCATTGTGCTGGGTCTAGGGCTGGTGTATCTCTTATGAGGTAGAAAGCAAGACTGAGATTTGGTGGGGTTGAATTGTATAAGATTTCTACTTCCACAGTCTAATATTTTTTGGAGATGAACGGAGACAGAACCCTCCATGAGTCTGCGATCCTCATCTAATTGGGCTAAAGATACATGCTTAGAATATTGTATATTGGAGTGGAGGTTGCTGTCGTCCGCGTAACTGTGAACTGGGTTGGATGTGCTAGAGAGGAGGTCATTGATGTGAAGAAGTAATAAGGTAGGGGCTAAAGCTGAACCTTGGGGAACTCCTGCATTAATTGGATACAGTTAGGAGGAATGGCCATCCACGACAACAGAAATGCTTCGGTTGGAGAGGAAATTTGCTGCCCAGGTACAGAGTTGTGGTGGTAGGCCATAGGCTGGAAGTTTATTAAGCAGCGCTGCGTGCCAGACCTGGTCGAATGCTTTGGATACGTCTAGAGTGAAAACCTGGGATTCACCGTGTAGTTCCATAGACCTGTTCCAAGAATTGGTGACAATGGTAATGAGGTCGGCAGTTGATCTACGCTGACGGAATCCATATTGCCTGTCGTGGATTAGACTGTGTTTTTCAAGAAATGTTAGTAATTCGGTGTTTATATACTTTTCTATCACTTTAGAGACGACTGAAAGGAGAGAAATAGGCCTGTAGTTGCTAGGAAGCGCTTTGGGTCCTTTCTTGGGGACGGGTTGTACTCGAGCAATTTTCCAGTTACTGGGGAATATGCCTCTATTGTAAGATGTCTGAAACAGATGAGTCAAGACAGGAGCAAGTTCTGGTGCGCATTTTTTGAGAACAATCGCTGGGATCTCGTCAAGACCAGAGGCCTTCCTGGTATTAAGAGTAGAAAGCATCTCTCGTACCTTTTTAGTTTAGAAAATGATATCCGTCATTTTATGCGCGACATTGGGGACTGTTGGTGGTTGAACATTTGGAGGTGGGTTGAGAGTAGAGTTGCCGGCGAATAACGAGGCAAAAGTTCAGCCTTGCCCAGGGCGGTAGAAACAATGTCATCCCTTGAAACAAGAGGTGGGAACGTGCTCTTGCAGAAATTATTCCCAATAGATTTAGCAAGAATCCAGAAGGGTCTGCTGCCGTTGGAGCTTAAGAGGACTTTGTTTTTGATGTGGTTATTAAACGAGTTTTTGCCTCAGAAAGAATGCGGACATAGCGGTTTCTTGCGTCGTTAAATGCTTGACGGTTTTCTTGACTGGGATTGTGTAGAAGCGTTTTGTGAGCTTTGACCTTTTCAAGTCTGGCCTTGTCACAGGATTTAGAGAACCAGGGCTTTTGAGTGGCTGAAGAGGTTTTCTGTGTACGTGGAATAAATAATTCCATGCCAGTTTGGATAATTTCGGTGACGTTTTGTGAGATATCATAGGGGTCCGGATGAGAGAAGCACACAGACGCCCACGGAAATGAGGAAAAGTAATCGTCTCATTTCGCGGAGTTGTAGTGCCAAACAATACGTGGGTGTGATGACTGTGTGACCTCGGGTTGCATTGCACAGGAAGCAGTGACCATGCCGTGGTCTGAGCGACAAAGGGGGGCGGTGACTGATATCTTATAGCATTCAGGTTTTGTAGTAAGAGGGAGATCCAAGGGATTTGAGCTTTGTGTTGGGATGTGAGGAAAGTAAGTAGGTTGCTGAACCATATTGGTTAAAGAATTGCTGACTACAAAGGCCTCCGCTGTTCTCCCTTGTGGATCGGTTTTTGAAGATCCTAGCCATTCCATATTATGGACATTGAAGTCACCAAGGATAGTGACTTCGGAGGAAGGATATTCAGAAATCAGACCGTTGGTTTTTTCAGAAAGGTAGTTGACGAGCTGGACAGAGTTGTTGTCAGAAGGTGACTGGCAAATGCAACAGATGGATTTAGTTGCAGCCCTGAGTGAGTGATGTCCATAGTATGTCTTTTCTTCCAGCTTCTAAGTTGGGGAGTCTGGTGCAGTGTAGATTGCTACGGACGTATGCGCACACACCTCCATGCAATCTAAAGGAAATAAGGAGCTCATACCCCGGGAAATTAAGGTGATTAGTGGCTGTTTTGGCACTGATTTGGGTTTCGGTGAGAAAGAGGAGTTGGGGCCTATTAGCCTGGAGGAAATGGTGGACGGAGTAGAATTAAGGCCACATATATTCGAGAAGGATATGTTAAATCTTGATGCTGGCGCCCCCTGTACACCCCTTCCCCGGAGATCCTAATGGAGGGGTATTTTACCTCCAAAATCTTTTGTACAAGGAGGAGCCATCATCATTTTTGCTTATAGGGGAAACCGACTCATACACCAGAACCGGAAACGTTCGTTAGGACTTCACCCCCTTGATATATGGGGTGGTACCTCCTCGGGCGTGAAAAAAATCCTTTACTATCACGTAAAGGAAAAGTCCACTACCACCTGCTTGACTCCGATTAGTTGCCTCGTACGACAAGCAGGAGTTACCATGGGCCTATTCTTTTAGTTAGTCCCCGAACCCACAGAGAACACTCACCATAAGCTGAAATATCTCCAGTAGCGTTTCAAAGGTAAGTACAGAAGGTTTTCAGATATTCGAAGACCATAGCATTTTAAGTGCTTCGTATCTTGTAGCTAATTGTTAATCTCATCGTATTTCTAGTGTTTCTAAGTGGGAATATGACCGAGGGTGATACAAGTGCTTTCAATAAAAATAAACGGATCATCCTGACTCCAGATGTCAAAGATTTATTAAAAAACGTATTTAATGGTCTCAGAGAAAGAGATACGAATTTATCTGTGACACAAGCAGTATTATTTTTAAGCAGCTTAACAAAAATGGGACAGACGAGCATATATAAAGCTATTGAAGAAAAAGAAGGTACCACTCCTGTCACAGAGGAAAAACGTGGAAGGAAAAGGAATATTCTTGATAACGACACAAAAAGTTCAATTAGTCGGAAAGTTCATTTGTTTTTCTTTAGAAATAAATTACCAACTTTTAAAAAAGTTTAACCGCTATGGAAGCAGACTCCGATATGCCAAAAGTATGACGATGAGTGTTGATGCGAAGTCTGCACTCTATGAATTTCCGATTCATGAATCCTGGCATTCCCTCGGGCAAAGGAAGACGCTTGATTGTTACTCATATTGTCAGTAATGCTGGTTTTCTCGAAGGTGGTGCTTCAATATTCGAGTCGAAGAAAACGGGGGAATACCACGAAGATATGGACGCTACGCGTTTTGAAGGTTGGTTTGCTTCAGTTTTATCACGGTTGGAACAAATTATCGACTGGCTTGATAGTAAAGGTATCACTCATGAAGAAACCATGCTTAAAATTCAATTAGTCGTATATATGGTATATATTCATAATGACTGGAAAAACCATTGTAAAAATGTATAAAATTAGCAAAACAAATATTTGTACGTTAAAAGATTTAAAGTATACCTCTAAGAACAACCTAATATATAGAAAACAACTCGTATAAGGTGGACTTTATTTTGCTGCAAACTAACGTGTTAGCTCCTTTTTCGAGGTGACACGTAGCATTAGAAGGGCAAAGTATAACCATGACGGCGGAAAATAGTTCAGTGGGAACGGCAAAGTGTGACAATATCTCCCCCTTAATCTATCTTTTCTTGCTTAACGCTTGAAACCTCTCTGCTGCAGGAACAAGTAAGAGGGAGCAGGACCCACCACAACATATGGTCTATTGTGGAGGCCACACTAAAACAGTAGCTTTATTGCTCGTTAAGATAACTCATTTACAATTTACGGTGATTTACTATCACATGCCAGCTAAATTAACTACATTTTACTAGCTTGCTCGTTAACGGAAAATGTGTAGGATCAAAAGAAAATAGGTTGGCTTAATAACTGTGCAAAATGTACTCGTTCGTTATAAAAAACTCACACTTACTGCTTCAGATTTTTTTTTTATGAAATGAAGGCACGAATACAACAATACAACAGTCGGAGAAAACAATAAATATTTACAAAAAACTAGGTAACATAAAGTCCTAGATAGACGTCGCGTGGATTGCTATTCCACGAGCCTATAATTTGATTTGTTTATAAACTGTCATTACACGAGTTAGGGTGCTACATGGCCCGTCTGTCATCTGGATTTATTACTCCTCCAACTAGTCAGTTCAGTATTAAATTTACGTCATCTCTGCAAATATTCACTACACTACTGACTTGATAGCAATACGCAGAGTCTGTTTAGTTCCTTTGAGGTTGTACAACCTTACCGACACACTGCCGGATCGTAGGCTTGTTCAATCTTGCTCCGCGAGCCATAACAAGTCACCCTGGCTACACGGCGCGTGGAGCGTCGTTGATGAGCCAGGCTTTGAATTAATAATTATTACTCTATTAGAGAATTCACGTTATCTACTCAATCGTTGGTTATCTTCAATCGCTATAAATCGATTTCGCTGTGTCTTGTCACGTTCAAATATCATTCACACCTAAAAACTCTGTCTTTGCTTAAACTATAAAAGTAATCTACCGTATGCTACATATTATGATGTCTGTGCGCCTTTTCTCACATATGGTTGTTTACCATTGTTAACATCCCCTGAATCCACACATCATCCTCCCGCTCTGGAAAATTGATCTCCAGAGGATTACGAAAGTTGTACTGGCCGACGTATAATTTGTCAACTTGGAGGCCGCACCTCACAAGCCTTCACTTTTCCATCACGATATGGAAAAACGTTTTTAATTTTAACAACCTTCCTGAGGATTATGCAGCAGCACTAGATTATCCGCGCACAACGACGTCGACACTTGGTGAAAATTGTTGCGCTGATCGGAGTTGCTGCAGGCAGTCGTGAATCCACTTCTTTCTAAATCTTAAAGTCAAGTATGTCGGTTCTTCCAGAAGTCTACGTTGTACTGCCCGACGTAAGATTTGTCTCCTTGGAGGCTGCACTTTTCCATCACCTTGAAATGCTTTAAATTTGGAAAACCTCCCTAGGATTATGCAGCAGCACTAGATCACCAGCGCACAACGACACTGTTGGTGGAAACTGATGCTCTGATCGGAGTTGCTACAGGTAGCCGTTGATCCACTTCTTAAAAGTCAATTGTGTCGGTTCTTCCAGAAGTCTACATTGTACTACCTGATGTAGGATTTGTCAACTTGAAGGCCGCACCTCACAAGCCCTTACTTTTCCATCACGACCTGGAAAAAACGTTCAATTTTAACAACCTTCCAGGGGATTATGCAGCAGCACGGGATCACCCGCGCGCCACAACGGCGACACCGTTGGTGATTGCTGATTTACTTATTTCTAAATCTTAAAGTCAACTTTGTCGGTTCTTTCAGAAAGCTACGTTGTAGTGCCTGACATAGGATTAGTCACCTTGGAGGCTGCACTTTTCCATCACGACCTAGAAACGCTTTCAGTTTGGAAAACCTCCCTAGGATTATGCAGCAGCACTAGATCACCAGCGCACAACGACATCGACACTGTTTGTGAAAACTGATGCGCTGATCGGAGTTAATCCATTTCTTTCTAAATCTCGAAGTTAACTTGGTCGATTCTTCCAGAAGTCTACGATTGAATTCTCTTTGATTTGCTGGTCAAATGTTACATCTAGAATGTCCTGATTGTTGTCACCCATAAAAAATTTCGCAAGTGTAAGAATAAATAACTCCTGAACATGATCCCGAAAGTAGGTACCTTTAACGGTATCGCATTAACTGTAGCTTAAATCTCAGTTGTCTCAGTCTGTTTGTAACTTTTCACTGGTTAGAAAAGACCTTCATAGCGTTATTCTTAGTGCATCTTTTACAGTTCTATCAGTCGCTTTCACCAGCCACCAGCCACCTATGGTGCCCTTCTGCTATGAAACGCCCATGAAATCGATGTTCTTGGACGAAGTGTTGTACTTCTGGAGTACGTAGCATTTACGTTAAAATTTTAAGTTATAAGTCATAAGTCAGCTCTTAAAGATTTTAGCATTGTCGGAATATATATATATATATATATATATATATATATATATATATATATATATATATATATATATATATATATATATATATATATATATATATATATATATATCACTGAAGGTACACCCCTCCTAAATATAAATCAATCTTACCTTAAGTACTAATTCTAACTGAACAGCTTGAGTAACTGCACACGTCAAAAGCAAGATATAAACTTTCTCCGGTCTAGTTATTGTTTTTACATACATTTGGCATAATAGAGGCATTTAAAATTCTGTAATTTACAAAAAAATAATTCGTTATCTTTTAGTGAATTTTCGTCAAAAAATTCTCTGATGAGACGACTTTTGAATTTTGAAAAAAAATCTTTAAATGAGCGCAAACTAACCCCCCTAGAACAGATATCCAGGGTCAGTTTCAGTTTTTATATGTTTATACATATATATATATATATATATATATATATATATATATATATATATATATATATACATACATATATATATATATATATATATATATATATATATATATATATATATATATATATATATATATCACATCGATAATAAAAAAATAAATGACACCTTCCCCTCCAGAAGCTCTGAGCAGCTTGTGCGGGGGGAGCTTACATAGAAAATACGACGGATATACACCCAACGCACAGTGACAGAAACTGCCACCACTGGGAATCGAACCCGGACACTCCGTGTAGCAGCCACTACACACTCGTTCCACTGCACCACGGAGGTGTGTGGTAATGGATCGCTTTTGATCAAATTTGGTGAATACGTTCCTTTTGCAAGTGACTGACAAATCGGGACAGTTTTTTCGGAAATTTTTGGGTTTTCTTTCGGAAAATTTTTATATCTCTGAAAATAACAAAGCTATGCCAACTAAACTTGGTACGCATGTTTATATTATGAAAATTATACTACGCTTTTCAATTCATATTTCTAGGTTAAAAGACAAATAAGTTATACGCATTTACAAAACAAAATTTTGGTGTCACTAAAGATCACGTTCACCAAAATATTTTATGTCGATAACAAAATCTACTGTTGATTGCAGATAAAAGTAGGTTTTTTGACTCAAAAAGCTCAAGAAGCACCAGAAAAAATACTTTGGAAATTTTATAGTTTTTCTTCTTAAAACATCAGAATCGCGATTTGAAACGTCAACATTGCCAACTTTTAGTCAAATAACCTGAAACGAATACGGGTTATGTAGAGAAAATGTGGCAAGAAGTGTGTTTTACAAAACCTTATATTTCAGGCATTTTCCTTCATTTTAGTAAAATATTTGCAGAAAATTAATTTCAAATAGATTCTTCATATGATGCTTTGGTAGCAGTTTTAGTTATAGAGTTTATGGTTTAATAATCTATAATTTTTAACGAATTTTCATTAAAAAAGATATATTTGCTATTAAAAACATTTTTGTAAAAATTCACTTCCATAACCCAGTTGCTGCGTCCAGACTTTTTTGGTTTTTAAGCAATACTAAAATTGAAATCAGTAAGATGTTTTTAATACATGTGTTCGCACCATAACCATCCAATAGTGAGAATTATAAACCAAATATTAGCACTCCTGACCGACTGTTATACTTTCCTTTTTCTCAAATTCCTGTGAGTCATGACGTGTTACAGTTACGGCTTAACACCCCCTATTTCCAACTGCTGCGCTCTATTAGGGTGAAAACTGCCAATAAATTAAATTCAGCAGGAATGAATTTGCAACGTATTCTAGTCGATGAGTCACCAGATTTATATCAATGTTAATACTTGTATAAATTTTGTTTCCATAACGGTTTTGAGCAGGTGTCTTATTAAACAGAATGTTTCGTAATAAAACAGTTCATAAGGATCATTTACAGAAATAAATAAATATATATATATATATATATATATATATATATATATATATATATATATATATATATATATATATATCCCACAATGTCCTATAACAATTTTTCGAAAACTCAATATTAACGGAGATACAGGTGTCAAAAAAATTGTTTATTAGTGTTTTGATTTTTTCAAATCTTCCACCTGTATTATTAGTGTCCTTGTAGATTTATGTTTCAAATATGATGCAACTACTCCAGAGCCAAAGGGCCTAACCTGACGTTAACCTTCGATCTATGGCCCACAACTTTTTTGTTTTCACCAACTTATGAATTTAAACACCACCGTGTTAAAGAGCATAAAAAATTATGCACAAAATATCTCTTGTTGAGACACGATAAAATGAAGCGATTCTGAGTAAAACGACTGCAAACATTTTCATGCCTTAACGCTGCTTTAAACTGATTTTCTCTCAACTAAATTACAATAAGGTCTCGAAATGTTGCCCTTCCATTATATAAATTTATTCATCTCAGAAAGTTGCGACGAACCCTGAAGAATATGCCCTTCTTTGCTCTTATTATTGCAAAACTGTCGAAAATTTGTTGCCTGGCCTTTCCACGTTGTTCACAAGCTTTCTGTATGCCAGTGACTTAACATAACCCCAAAGAAAAAAGTCGATCGGGTTCAAGTCTGGCGATCTTGCAGGCCAATCTATGAATCCATCGGCCGTATCCACCTCTCAGGGAAAATTTCACTGAGGTGTTCCCTAACCGCTAAACTGTAATGAGGTGCACTGTCATGCAGTAGCCAGATTGCACTTCGTACTCCAATAGGAACGTTTTCCAACAAAACGGGCAGATCACTTTATAAAAAGTGTAGGTAAGCCTCACCATCAAGTCTTTGTGGAAAGAAATGTGGCATAACTAAATGATCTCCCACGATACCGTCCCATACATTCACAGAAAATTTATTCCGGAAGCCACGTTCCACCACTAAATGAGGATTCTTGTCACACCAATAATGTTTATTATGGATATTTATTACATAGTCACACAAAAATTTATGTTGCCATCATGGAGAGTCATAATTGTATTGCAAAAATTCAGTGTTGGAAGCGGATCTGCAGGGAGTAGGGCTTGGACCTTTTGATAGTAGAATGGATGTAGGAATTGTTCGTGCAAAATTTCATGGACTGTACTTTTGGGAATATTTTCCTGCGATGCAATTAACCTGACGCTTATATCAGGATTATCATTAACCACAGCCAAAACACGTATTTTACCCCCAAGAGTTCGAGTCCATCGTTGGCGAACGACATCAAACCGTCTGGTCTCAAAAGAGCGAAACTCACCTAATCGCTGATGGATAGTACTGAACAACTGCGATCATGGAATCCTCCTATTTGTAAACGCATCTCGGTGCAAACGTCTTGCTCTTGATGCACTTCCCGCAGCTATACAAATGAGCATAACAGCATAATTCACAGGAACATTAACTGTCAAAAGTTACTAAGGCAACTTCAAGCTTTTGTTTTCAAAGCATTCTTTGTAAATCGTACAAATCAATTTTGCGCACCGTTAAAGCATGAAAATGTTTGGTCGTTTTTCTCAGAATCGGTTCATTTTATCGTATCGCAACAAAAAATACTTTTTTTCATACATGTTGATTCTCTTTAACATGGTGCTCACTAAATTCATAAGTTGGCGAAAACAAAAAGGTTGTGGGCCATAGATCGAAGGTTAAGGTCAGGTTAGGTCCTATGGCACTGGAGTGTTTGCATCATATTGGGAACATTAATCTACAAGGGCAAAAATCAAATGACTTAATAAAAAAAATATCTAAAAAAAAAGTTTTTTGACACCTACATCTCTTGTAGCCAATTAGAGAGGTCTTAGCAGAATACGGTTCTAATTGTGCTGATAATGCATTTAGCCTTACATACTTTGGTGTAAAAATGGGCCAGGGCTGACAGTTTGCTAAATTGTTAGATGGTTGTATACAGTCTATATTTTTTAACACTTTGTGTTATTTGGAGCTGGCGTGACAACATACTACTTGGTTCCGCAACTAGGTGGCGGCACGTTGCTTCGTGTCTTACCACTCTTTTAATGTTGGAAGGCTGGCTACCATAGCCGTGTTACTTTATAGGTGTATTTTCGCTACGATTAGTATGCCGTACTGACGAGCTCTAATTAGAGCGAAACCGGTCTACGGTTCTAATTGTGGTGAGAATGCATCTAGCCTTACACACTTTGTCCCTATATTAGGGTAGAAATGGGCCCGGCCTGACAATTTGCTAAATTGTTAGATGGTTGTATACAGTCTCTATTTTTTAACACTTTGTGTTATTTGGAGCTGGCGTGACAACATACTACTTGGTTCCACAACTAGGTGGCGGTACGTTGCTTCATGTCTTACCACTTAGTGTTGGAAGGCTGGCTACCATAGCCGTATTACTTCATAGGCGTATTTTCGCTACAGTTAGTATGCCGTACTGAAGAGCTCTAATTAGAGGGAAACCGGTCTACGGTTCTAATTGTGGCGATAATGCATCTAGCCTTACATACTTATGTGATTAAGGCAACTTTCTTGACGAAACTATCGTCAGATTTAAAATTCTGCTGTGAGCTAAAGTTCCCTAAAATATATTTATCAATGTCTATCACAAATGGCATACTTCACACACTGCAGTAAACCATAAGGTTTTTGTTGTCTGGTTTTATTATATATTCAGACCACAATTACGAACCCTTTGTTAGCGTTACCCTCAAACTAACTAGTGAATTAACACAATAATGTTGTTTTCAGATGTTCAGGTCTCAACCATTGTAACTTTATCCTAAAAGAGGATTGCCCTGGAGCTGATGTATGGGGTCCTGGTAATCTCACCATAAAGTACGCATGCATTTCAGGTAAATCATTCACACTATCTAAATTTAATAACCTTTCTACACTATCTCACACAAGTCTTGTGCTTCTACTGTATACATCTATTTATCCATTTATATGCATGTGATAATGTAAGGTCAATGTGAAATACAATACCATAAACATTAAGTGACTAAGTGAATATTGGAACCTGTGATGAGCACCTATAATTACACTTGGAGAACCCAAATCACCATAACACATCTTTTAAAGACCTGACGATCGTTTCACTAACAAAGTTAGCGCCAGCAGAGGATGAAAAATTTTAAACTACTTAACTACTTCACATTATATTTATACTACGTGTTAGGTAAGAAAAAATTTCTGCGATTTATATTTTAATTGCTGGACGTCCTTTCTAGAATCCCGTTATAACTGTACCTGCCGAGTTTCGGAATACCAGAGAATTTAGAGTAGATATATTAGAAACCTGGCCAAATATAACGGATACTCGGTTTGCTTATTGGAAAAGTTAATTTATACACACAGAATAAAGAAAATCCACGACATTCAGAAAATGCAACGTAGAAAAAAGTTTGTTTCCTTGCCATTTAAACCACGTATCACAAGGGCTCTCGAGAGCATGCATTTTTAAGAAAGCTGATTTGCAGAGAACTTGTTCCACAAAGCATAATTTAAGAAATTTGTTAGGTAATATAAAATATAAGGATAAAGCCACTGAAATGTCACGTATCAATGAGATAAGTTGTGAAGACTGTAATCTTAAACACGCTGGGCAAACTAAAAGAACCATTGAAATCAGACTTAAGGGACATCTGGCACAGCTGAGATACTGTAGTATATACGAGTCATTCGTGGCGCAACATATTTTTTTATGTTAGTTACGATGTAGTTGTATAAATTTTCGTCTCTTTAAAAATCCTTCAAGTTTGGTCAATATGTTACCAGAAACCCATAATTTTACCACAAAAGAAGGCATGTTGGTTTTAACATACAGGGGGATATAATAAAAGCACAAAGAATTTGACAAAATGATTGGTTGAAATGTCAAAATTACAGTTGTCAGTGTCAATTAATGCAATTAATTGCTTCGAGTCCTTGTGCCGTGCCGCCTGTGATTATTCTCATTTTCTGTGTACATTTTTGGAAAAACTTTGATATCTCAAAAGTAGGTTGAGATATGTACGGAAATGAATTAGCACACTTTAAGCTCTCCAACGGCAAAATAATATATAGGGTATTGTATTTAGGAAATTCAATCAAAATGAAGGTGACGGTAGAGATGTTCGAAGAGAAATTTTGAACAGATAGTTCAGGATGCTTTAGGCCAATATTAGATTATACCTTTATTTTTTAGGAAAATTAACGAAGAGTGGCGGATATATAACGGTTTGAAAGGAGTATGTTTTTGACTAGACTTTTTAAGGAAAAATTAATAACTCGGCAACACAGCATTTGACAACCTTACAAATTTGTGGTTGAATATAAAATCTACAGAGGCTTCATTTGCCATATAAAAAACTATAGTATTCCATTGACGAAAAATATAATTTTTAGTATTACTCTGTTTTGGTAGAACCTGTATATTTGACAATAATTTTGGGTTGTCACAAAGATGGCACATTATAAGTTTCATTCGGAATTTTTTAAATAAGTACAACGGTATGGTAACTATGGACCGGCCTTGGTGGAGACGTATGCAAATACCAAAATTAAAGTTTCCATGTTAATAGAAACATTAGTTATTAGAGTTTGAAATATATTCGTTACCAAAACGCACTTACTACGTTCAGACTGTTTATAACCAATATATAACAAGACTAAAACGAGCATGGATTAAATGCTCTAAAATAGTCAGTGGGTATTGACCGATCACAAGGCAAGAAGCAAATGTTTATGCCGTCAAAATTGGCGATTTTTAAACACATATTCTAGAGCAGACGCAGTTTGTAGATATATGCAGACAAATGTTGCGTGAAAAGTGTATTTTACTAGGTCATAAATTTTTGTTTCAACAGTTACTTTTTTTCATCTAATTAAAATCTTTAAAGAAAATTTATTTAAAATATTGCGATTTGCAGATATTACTATGAAACAATCGATTATTTTTGGAGCAGTGGCCGGTATGTAATATCAGAGTCAATGATTTTTTAACGATGATTCTGAAATAAATACGGCTTTTGGAGTACATTTATCTATGTGAGAACAAAATATTGCCTGACATGTGTTTGATAAGTTGTTAAATTGGTGTTTCAATTATTACCTCATTGCATTTGTCTAAAGTATTTGCAGAAAATTGATTAATTAATTAAATTCATTAAAAAATGCCATTTCCGATTTAAAAAATATATGTTAAATCTGCTACAGGCATTTTGGAGGACCTGTAAATTGATAAGTATTTTTAAAATATGTGCTCAGATAGCATCTTTGTAAGTATGTATAGGTGCCGCATGCTTTACCACCTCGTTGACTCACCTGTATATACAAAACAAAATTGTTACGCCTAGCAAATTGTACTGACAATAATTTTTCGACATGGTTTAAGTATAGGTGGCATTTTCAACTGGTAAATGGTATTTTTTATTCATTGCTTTGCTCTGGTACACACAATTATTACACAGAACTGTGTACAAATAATTTATTGGCTTTATTATAACCCGCAACAAATTTTTATTAATGTCACGGTCAACAAAATCCTCCAAATATTTACAGGCAAAAAACACATTGTCCAGGAACAAAGGGACATCGCAAGATTATCGCACGTGTGCAGCATGGAATCTGGGAGATTGGCAAAACTTCACGGTTCCATGGCATCCGTCTTGCTCTATTTCATTTACACAAAAACCACCGTTTCAGCCCCAGGTTCATACAGTGATGGATGGTTTAATATTTTATACGTGTCGCATAATGTTCTATTATTGTCACAGGATTATTTCAATAAGGTCTGGCTTCTGCCCTTATAACAGGATCTGGACCGTGTGTAGGTAATGTGTTTCTATTGTGCTAAAAAGGAATATTTTGTACAACACATATCTAGCATATTTGGTGGAAATGTACATTCTGTCTCAAAAGTCTTGCACATTCCTTAGTAATGTTGTGTTTTCTATGCGAAGTCTTCCCAAAATAAAATGATATGCCTATACTACTACTATCGGAGTCCATTAAAATTACCTCGGAAGGTACATAAAATTCAAGAAATTTTCAGCAAAGCATTTTACTTATTTATCTGTGAAAACATTGTGACATGTACGACAGGGTCGCCATCTCGGTGCGTAACCCAGCGATTCTCAAACTGTAGGGTGCGCCCCCCTAGGGGGGGGGGGCGTGATAAAAGTAAATGAGGGGCGCGAGCATATTGAGAAAAAATGTATTTAATTTACTAAAAGTAAAGCAATAGAATACACTTATATAAGATTGTATCAGTAGAAATCAAAGAATTTCCACATTATCGCAAAAAAATTGTCGCCATCTGCTTCCTGAAGATGATTTTTGCGTTTTTGGATGGTGAAAATCATTTTTACAACCATCGTAATTTTGTAAAGGAAGGTCTTAGTCACAAGCTGTAAAGTATTCTTTGAAAATTTCTTGCCTGCGTAACTTTCGTTCATTATTCCGAATTCTAGAATTAAACGCGCTCGCAATTTATTCATCCCGAAATTTTCATGGAAATTTATCAATACGGATGCGAAGGAGAATCCTATTTCATGGGCAGTACCTGAACTTTTGATTCGTCAATCCTGTAACACCATGTCTTATACTTTCATGATGTTGCCTTCGGTCCTTGCCTCCACAGGTTGTGCAGTATTGGGATTATCTCGAATTATCTCTCCGTCCCATTTAAACTGCTTTAACCAGATTCTTATTAATTAATAATTATTAGTAAGTTCCTTGGACCTGTCTTGCGGGGCAAAGTTTTTCGAAAAGAGGTTTAATTTTAGGAATTGACACT